>LPNX011186470.1:300975-535935 GCA_001517045.1 Pseudotsuga menziesii
TTAATTGGCTTCACAAACAGCAATCCAAGATCCCAAGGAAAGCTTGGTTTCCTTGGTTCCATTTTCGTCGATTTAGCTAGTTTAATTTCATTATTTTTTGAGATAAAGTAGGCTGACCCAAAGGTACTCTTAAAGTGATTTTGGGAATTTTTTATTCTAACACGATCACTATCCTTTAGCATGTCTGACAAAGAAGAAAGGAAGCTTCTGTCCAAAGTGGCTTTTGGAGCACTCAAATCCCCCCAGGGGTCTCTCTTTTGTCACAAAACTTGTAAAATTTTTGTATAACTGTAAGATCTTGGTTTCAACCTGTATAAGGACCAAGAAAGCCCTGATTTATCAGTGTTTTGATAATTTAACCGCTGTAATAAAATCTTTCTTTGAATAGGCTCTTTCGAGCCCATTTCCCATCCCCCCCTGGGGGGATTCACGTCGGTGCCATTTTCATTATTTTCTGCTTATTTCTTTTTTATTAGAATTTATCTCATTTTCAGGGTAGTATACTTGATCTTGTTGTTAATTCCATACTCCATATATTACTTTCAAAAGTAATCATAATACTTACCCCACGATTTCCCGAGTGACCCGAAAGGGGAAAGAGATTCGTGGTAGGATTAATCAGAAAACCAGATTTGTATAGTTGTTTTATTTTTTCTATCATTTGTTTATCAGCATCTTTAAAATTAACCCCTCCTCGATTCCCCGATTGAGATCCACTTGGATCGAAAGAGGTTCTTGGAGGCTTTTCTTTTAAACAAGAACACATCTCTTAAAAACTTATTAAAATTTACAAGACTCCAGTGTGTATGCTCTGCACTTGGCTGCGGTTCGTCCGATCAGTCAAGCTGTATCAAAAGCACTTGGGTGACTAGCATAATTAGGACTCACCCTCCCCAACTAACAAACCATCAGGTGAAAATCCAACACCTCGATCAAACCTTTACGGTGGCAAAATACCCAAAGGAAGCGGGAACCTACTGAAAAGTGACATCGGGGTGCCGATCTCTGTCACACCCTAACGGGTGCGTTACGAACATAGCCCCAGAGACTCCATTTCAGCCCACATATTCCTTGCGGGTAGCCGTATAGGTTTTGTTTTGGACATGCTCCAAGTACTCTCGGGTATATCTGGAGTCCCCCTTTTAGCCTAATTTAATCAATCCATACTTCAATTTTAACTTAAAACATACCAAGATGCAATCGCTAAACATTCACTCCAAGCACATGCAAGCACATTGATCTCTTTGATTTGACTCCATTATTAAGGCACTGGTCATTTTTGCTTCATATATATATTGTTTATCAGCTTTGTGCTTTCATGTGTTATTTTCGTATCTTGTCATCTTCAATTGTTTATAGTTAAAATATTCGAACTCCTAAGTAACTGATTCAGTTTAACATCACAACACTAGGAAATCATCCTTAGTAACTTAATAGGGTCTACCCCTCTTGGTTCCATTAGGAGTTGAGCCTAAACGGAGGAGTCAAGAACAAGGTGATAGCCTTGACTCGAGACTTGCCCCCAAGGACACACCGAGTGGCTTGAAGATTTCTGCCACATGATCCAGGTGTGTGAAAAGGCGGCAACGGGACCATAGGTAATGGCTCCCTCATCCGTAGCTGGTGGCATACGAATTTCAAACCCATTAAAGAACGTGTTATCAAATGGCATTTGTGGGTCCTTTTGTCGGCTCTACCGTTCCCTCTCTAGTCTAAAGATATCGTGACTGGCATTGCCAATACCATTGGTAGGTTTGTCTCGTTGGAGAAAGAATTTCACACAATCTTTGACAAGCGCACAGCTAAGGTTCTAGTCGAACTTGATGTCACTCGTGGCCTCTTACCTGAAATTGAGATTGACTGCAATAGTGTGGTCATTATCCAAAAACTCGATTATTTGAATATGCCCTTTCGTTGTAGTTACTGTCATGAGACGGGACATTTGAGGAAATCTTGCACTTCATTATTATAGGGTATTCCCCTGTCTGTTGGCTTTACTGACTCTGATTTATCTCAGGACACCTCTCAAACCCTTTCAGCACAGCGTTCATCCTTACTTGGTTCACAACCGGAGACTGTTCCTACCATTGACTCCTTTGGTATTCCTCCACCGACGGGTCCTTATGACTCCTCCTCCCCTACCTCCTTTAGGGACCTTACCAAAAGTGAGCTACAATTCATTACTGATGTAGAGAATTTGGCCCTTTCAGCTTCTCGAACAAGTATTGAACCGACTGCTGACCCTCCTACTCCTTCTAATACCTCACTACTTCCTGCAGATGCCTCTCCTCCCCCCTTTACCCTGGAGAACTTTCCACCCCTTACTCATTCCTCTCCTTCTCTTGGTTCTGGTTCCCCTAGTAGTCCTTTAACTACTCCCTCCTCTGTTGATCCGACCCTTCTTAAAGCATTGGATATCTTTACTGATAAGTCCCCCGTCTTACCTTTTGTTTTGTCTATTGACTTGATCAGATTTGAGAATGTAACTATTCGAAAGTCTAAGAAAGGAAATAAAACTTCCTCTCAGGCCCCTTCAGGTCTTTATACTGCACTTTCAGCCCGTATCAAAGCTGTTGCTAGAACACACTCCCCCTCCCAAGCACTTAGAGCAAAGTCACCTGTCATTCAGGTTGACCCATGAAGATTGTCTCCATGAACATTCATGGGTTTGGAGGGCTTACCAAACAAAAATCCCTTAAAGAGTTATTTACTTCACTTAATCCTGACATTATCTTGTTACAGGAAACAATGTGTGATCATTTTACTGCCATTCGTTTGTTTGCCTATTTTAAGCCTAGATGGGAATATTGTGCCATTAATGCACTTGGTCTTTCTGGGGGCATCCTCTCAGCTTGGAATTCTAGTTTGATTCGGTGTAAAGGCTTTCACTCCTTTGTTGGCATTCTTCTTTCTGCTAGTTTCAAAGGTCTTGATTTGGTCTTTTCCATTGTTAACTACTATGGACCCTATGCCAATAGAACTACTTTTGGGACTTAGCTGTATTTGGGGGTATCTTCAATTTTCCCAACCTCATACTGGCTGGTGACCTTAAATTTACGATCTATGATCTTGAGATTTGGGGTGACTGTGCTTGACTTGATCATCTTTCTCTGTACTTTGCTCAGTTACCGGATTCTATGAATATGGTGGATCTTTCTCCCACCACTATTGGTCCCACGTGGAGAAATGGTAGAGCAGGTCCTGAGGGTGTTAGCAAAAGACTTGATAGATTCCTTGCTTCCTTACATCTTATCCCTCTCCTTGGTAGTTATCACTCTTAAACTTAGCCCTATGAAATCTCGGATCACTATCTGGTGTGTTTCGAATGGAATTTCAGTCTAAAGTGTCATCTTTATCCTTTTAAATTCAATCGAGCTTGGCTCCTTGAAGCTGACTTTGATGCTCTTGTTACTACCTCGTGGATGACACCTGCTCCCATTGTTGGCCCTATGTTTGACTTTAGCTATAAGTTGCAGACTCAAGAATACTGTTAAGACCTGTGTTGCAGCTGCAACCTTTTCCCAAATTTTTTAAAATTTTGGACCCTTCTTTTATTTTTATCTAGCTTGGGATTGTTTGGTTTCCTGAAATATGTCTTTCCTCTGTTATATTTTTTGATCTTTTGAAGTCAGAAGTAGGGTGAAATGATTTTTCCTTTATTTCGGGATTTGAATGATCTAAAACTACCGTTTGTCTAACCAATGCAACAAATGACTGTGGAGTTTTGTTTCATTTCTCAGAGCTTAACGTTTTGATTTTTCAACCTTTTCGTTTTTTTTCGCTGTCGAGAATTTGTTGAAGTTTGAGTCGGGGAATTAGTTCTCTAGGCCGCCGACGTTTCGGAAGGGAAACGATGAACAATTCTTTTTCTCACCGATCCGTGGCTTTTATCACCTTGTCATTTTATTGTTTAAACCTTTGACTGTCGATGATTTGATTATGCTTTATTGCTATCAAAACGGTTTTTTATTGTGGTCGGAGGTGTAGTCCTTTCTGACACCGACGTTTCGGAGGGCTTGTTGTTTGTATCGCTGAAACTGCGGAGTATATTGTGTCTTGAGGTTCCGGTGTGTTAATGATTAGTCTTGTCAATTGCCGACACATAACTATTAGCGGCATTTAGTGCTCGGGATTGCCAACACTACGATAGCGTTTAGCTTTGAAGCACTGACACTGCGGAAGTGTTGAGGTTTGAGTTGCCGACGCATAGTGTTTAGAGCTTCCAACTGCTAACAAGTTTTGATCCGCGGAACCCACAGTTTGTTTATTGCTCGCCATTGTGGCTTCCTATGGAACTATTCAACCGAAGAATAGTTTTTTCCTCGCTGATGCTGTAGTGGTTAACAGTTCCGATCGTCGATACACAATCACCGCGATAATAGTTGTTGGCATCGCCGACACTACGGAGATGTTAAGGTTTAAAGCTCTGATACTTAGTGTTAAGAGTCTCTGACTCCGAACGACTTAATAGTCTCGCGGGACCCGTGGTCTGTCTACCGCCCGCCGTTGCGGCTGCTTAGTGAAATATCCGCCCAACGCTTAGTAGTTCCGCTCGTCCATAAGGTTTTTTCCCGCCATTTATTTTATCAAAGGTATATATAGAGGTGGAGTCTTTTTTTATTATTATCTTTGGTTGAAAAATGCGTCTACTCTAGTCCTTGTTGATTGAGCTGTACTACCATTTGCTCAACTGTCCGAATTTCATTCGATTGGCATGCTGCCGTGGAGATTTCGGGTCATCCCGCCGATTGCACAATGTTTTGCCAGGT
The DNA here is from genome assembly GCA_001517045.1 of Pseudotsuga menziesii. Lineage (NCBI taxonomy): Eukaryota > Viridiplantae > Streptophyta > Pinopsida > Pinales > Pinaceae > Pseudotsuga > Pseudotsuga menziesii. Next base: position 305,745 of record LPNX011186470.1, read on the forward strand.
AGGCCAACTACGGTCTCCTTCTTTTTGATTCCTTATTGGTCGTTTTGGGAACCACGGTCTACCATGGTTATGTTTTCTCATAGATTGTGCTGATTGTCCATTAGAAAGAATATTTATCCTCACGGTAGGCTGGTTTGACAGTTTTCTTTGGCAGTAGGGGTTTTTTGACCCTGAGTTTTGAGCCATTATGGTTTTTTCATCCCTGTCTGAAAGATTAGGTAGTCGGTGCGGATAAGCATTACGCTATCTGCACCACCTATTTTGAGGTTGTTTATGGTCGTCCGAGGGGGGGGAGGTGGTTCAGTTTTCATATGCGCTTACCCTATCTTCATGGGACGACAGAGGTTTTGATGTTGATCGAGTTGGGGATTTACGCAATGAGAGCATAGTATAGGGTTTAACGTTTGAAGATTAGCCTTATTGATAGTGTGGTTCATGTTTTATTGAAAAGTTAGATTATTTTGAATGCAGTCTAGATTAATGATGAGTTTTCTATCAGGGTTGTGTTTTTAGTTGTAGACGGTGGACTTAGAGGATTTATTTTTCCTTCTCATTTTTTTTATCCATTAATACTCTGTATAGTTTATTTGTTAGAATGCATTTGGAAGAGGTAAAGAGGTTGTTACAGTTTTTCTTCATTACTAAAACACTGCTCAAATGGTATAAGAACATGTTGTGTTTATGACAGGGTGACTATTTTAGAGGAGATATGTCTAAAAGACAAAAGAAGAAGGCTCCTATTGCCGAAGGAGAACTAGAGGTTGAGATTATCACCAAGGTGGAATACATATATGAAGATACCAAAGCTACCACCAGGGTAGAGCCAGATTATAAATGGGGTGAAATATATAGGATGATTGTAAATCAGAATGTGCCTGATGTAGGATTTGAAGAGCTGACTATTTATGCAAATATCAAGAAATCGACTCTTATGAAGGTAGCCATAAGACCTGAGTTGTTCCCATGATTAGAGGTGATTGGTTGGATTCTTCCTAGGGTAGATGTAACTATGATGATCCTTGAAAATACTGCTAAACAGGGATATGCTGCATACAACCCTGCTTATGTCTCAATGGCATATCACCTGCCTCCTGCCCAGATTTACCTAACAGAAAGCTGGTTGAAAGAGACACTATGGACCTGGTGGAAACAGTAAAAAGAATGATGATACCAGGGAAGAACTTTCGAACTAGGACATCAGGAGAATATGATACATCCACTCTCCGGACCCCTTATAGATTTATTGCACTAAGCTGAATAGGATTTTTGGGAGAGCTAATGGAAAAAGTTTCAAATTGGGATGGATACCAATTATTTTCTATGTGGCCACTCAAGGCACCATATTCAATTGGGCAAGCATAGTGTCCAATAGCCTCTCAGCATGCATATCTTTAGCTTTGGGAGGGGTGTCACAGAAGAAGTCAGAGTTCTACATGAGCTCTATCTTAGTGGACTGCATACTATGTACCCAGTATTTTCTAGCCTTGGGGTGTAAATTGGGATAGGGATAGGACCCCGATATACACTGCATATAAATTACTGTGGGCACACAAATACCATGGCTACTACAGAGAAATATGTGAACATTTCATCATGTCATTGTACAATCTAATTTTCCTGACCGAATGCAACTGCATGTCTGAACAAGCGTTCAAGGTCATTGAGGAATATGGAGACTATTATTTAACTGAGGAAGGTATGTATATCAGAATGTATGGGGGTTCCAGAGGACCTTCTCTACTCCCTAAATATGCCACTGACTATGTGGTGCATAAAGAGACAGTCAGGTAGGTATATCTTGATGGTGTGGGGATTTTTTTGTTCGAGCATAAAAAGGTAGCATTTCCTGCCATACCTTTCTGGCTAGGGAGTTATAAGTTTTCAAAGGTAAAATAGACTGCAGAATTTGTGCAGGAGCTGGAGCACTTCCATTTTGGTGAGAAGAACTTTCATAGGAATGACTCCCGGAATAAGGTAGCAAAACATTGCAAATAGGCAAACATTCCTTTTGAGTATACTAACTTATGGGAAAAGGACGAAGAAACCTTCAGGAGTGCAAAGAATATGACTGCCTTAAAGAAGAGATTTAAATAGAAAATCACTACTATAGGAGGAAAAGGAAAAATTGTACAGAAGACTAAGACAGCTGAAGAAGAAGAGGCCAAAAAGAGAGAAGAAGATACTAGAAGGCTAGCACAAGAGGCAGAAAGCTGGCTAAAGAATGAAGAAGAATAAAGAAAGAGAGCTGCAGAGGAAGCAACAAAGAAGGAAGAGGAGGAGAGAAAGAGGAATGAAGAAGCAGAGATAAAGAAAAGACACGATGAAAGTGAGGGTCTGAGATTAACAGGGTCTAAAAAATATCAGTAGACTACTGACCAGATGGATACACAGGGGGAACATGATCATATAGATCAAGGGCATGGACAAGATAATCCTGATTCCCAGGAGCTTGCTGCAACTTCTGGCAGCACTCAAAGGCAGGCTATGTTTTCTAGAATGAATTTGATCCCTTTCATGCAGAAATAAGGGGAGGAGATACCTGATTTCAACACCATTTTCTATGACAAGGAGAAGAAAAGGATTGTTAAAAGAACCAAGAAAAAGGTTGAAATAGGAGGACAATCGGGAAAGATGATCACTGAAAAGACTTTGGTGTATGGGACAGATGCAGATCCAAGATTGATAGCAAGAGCTGGGGTGGCATTAAACCAAGCTACTGAAGATAATGTAGATAGGTTGATGATGGATCTTGATCAGTCTAAAAAGAATGCAACTCAATTAAAAGAAACATTGAAGAAAGAGAGAGATGAAGGCCATAAGTTGAAGAGGAAATTTGAGGACATGCATAATGAAGTGAGAACTTCAAAGACTGAACTCCAGACTCTACAGGCCAATAAGGAGGCTTTAGAAATTTCTGCAGGAAAAATGGAAAAAGATGTTTAGAACAGCTTAGCAGAATTACAAAGGATGCAGCTAGAGCATCAAGTATTGAAATATGAGAAAGATAACCTCTAGGTGTCCTATGAAACTCTGAGTGCAGAAAAGGACTAGCTACAAAGCAGAATTACAGATTTGGAAGAGGAGAAGGCCACCATAGAAGAAAGAGAAAAGCAATATCAGGTACAGGTGGCAGCCTTGGAAGAATAAAATGCTTCATTGATAGCATCATTCAAGGATGCTATAGAATAGAAGATAGACTTCTAGCCTTTAAAAGAGCATGTTCTAACTCAGAGAAGAAAGATCCACCATCTGCAAATGCACATTGAGTAAGAAAGGTGTAAGACTATGCAAATAGATAGTAGATTAGAAGAAATCTTGGACACCACTTCGTATTTCTTAGACAGATCTCAGGATATTTTGGAGGTCCTGACAAGAAGGATAGTGTGGATAGCAACAAATGAGGAACCCCCTGCAGAGTTACCAGCTAAAGATCGACAGATTTTAAAGCAGGATTATGATTTATTGGAGTTTGCAATAAATATTGCAGAAGAATTCAATAAAACTGCAAAGAATATGAAAGGATTATGTGCTGAATACTACAGAAGAGTGCTGGTCACATACAATAGATGCCAGGTTTCTGCAGAAAAAAGATTGGATGTGATACCAGAACATGAGCTGTTCATAGAACAACTACATAGCAGGTATCAAGAAGATGAGCAGGAGATCTAGCAAGTCAAGGATCTAGATGAACGGATTCTGAAGAGTGCAGTGGCTCACGCAGCAGTAAGTATCCACTTACTATAAGAACAACTATGCTTGAGTTCGGAAAGAATAGAAATAGTTAAGAATCAGGCTGCTAAGTATGAGATAAATATCCATTTTCTTGAACCCTCCAATTTTGAAGGCATAGCAGCAGAGGCCCAGGCATGGAAAAAGTTCATAAATGACCAAGCGGGCCCCTCTTCATAAAGTGTTCTATTAAATTTTGATTTTAAATGTAATATATTGTATAAATTATGAGCACTTACTACAAGACAAAATTTTGTGATCGAAAGGTTGGGGGAGCCCAAAAGTCATTTGGGGGTAGCCCAAATGTTTTTCTTTTCTGTATAAATATAGGAGAGTTTAGATGTAGAAGGGATTTCTTTCCCAAGCAATTTTTGAGAGATATTGTAAGAAGAACTACTTCCTTTTGCAATATAGAATTACAATTTTTCTGTTGGAGAAAGTTTGGTGGAATGTTTCAAATGCTTTACTATGGATCAGTTGAATGTGAACTATTTCGTTTTCAGATTATGTCCATTAACTATGAGATCGTTCTAACTCATTGCATTTCTGCTTATGTTATGAATGTCTTATAGTTTATTCTGTGAAATTCCCACTATGAGTAATGAAGGTTGTCATAAACAATAAGCTATCTTGTTGTTCATATTTCTATTAATTTTCATGTGTTCTGAAATAAGTAAGAACTATCTGCAATATTTCTTAATACATGCACAAAAATACATTACTCATTCATAACTGATAATTTCTTCTCCATGGGGATAGGTTAGTTAGTTGTATTTATTTTCTAGTTGTTTGTGATTTAGTTGCAAGAGAGGTAAGACGAGAGGTAAGAACCTGTGCATGACTTTGTGACACTCCTCGTTATCTCTATCAATTTGCATTTTTAGATTGGCACTTGCACATCATCACTTAAACACAAAAAACTAAAAATATATACGGTGGACCAGGCCGTAACCGGTAAAACCTTTTAATTTGTCGCTTGACCTATGGTAGCCGGACCGTAAACCGGACGGATTCCCCATACCAAACAGTAACAGTCTAGTTGGGAACGTTTATTGGGGAGAATCCTTAACTGTTGTTACCTACGATTTTCCAGGCCTCAACAGTTTTTGGCACTAGAAGGAGGGCCGCCAGTGCATGGTTGGCTGAGGAAACCTATTTCCTTGAAATTACTCCATTGGTGACAGTTCTGAGAGAAGTTTGTTTCACAATACAACTCCTGAAGATAAAGGGTATCTGTATCCTGTAGATAATGAAGGAGTTGATGATCTGAGAAGAATTACTAGGGCATATGCAAAGAATATCAGAGGATTACCGATTATTCCTGTCTTACCCAGAAAAGAATATCAGAAGAAATATCGCCCTAAGTTAGAAGATTCAGTGTTGGTAGAAGATCTTGAAGAAATGGTAGAAGTAGCCTTACAGGAAGTTGACCAACCTTTGAATCGATTGGACCCAGGTTCACCTTATTGTTCACCTTTCCACACCCATGTTCAGTCACGACCTCATTCTCCACTTAGAATTATGGCTAATGCAAATGCAAACCCACCACTTGCTTGGAGGGCCAGTTCACCTTTAAACCTGACACCTCCCTTGCATGATCTGCCTCAAGCTTTTGACAAAATGTTGCCTAATTTTGACCCAAGTGAAAAAATTCTGGTAGATGATCATTTGCAAAGTTTTTACTTGGTTGTAGAAGGACTATGAGCAGGAGAGCATGAAGATGTGGTCTGTAGATTGTTTCCACACACCCTGAAAGGAGCAGCAACCTCATGGTATTTTTCCCTTCCTGCAAATTTAATCACATACTGGGAAACATTTGAGATAATATTTAGAAGTAAATATGCAGTCTAGAAAACTCATGCAGCTTTAATGAAAGGGTTATGCACTTTAAAGAAATAAAGGAAAGAAAAAGTGCATAATTTCACTCAAATAGTTGTTGCTTATCTAAAAAATTTACTGCAGTTGATAAGCCATCTGAAAAAGATCTGATTGAATACTATACTTCAGCTCTAGGGCCTGACTTGGCCATGTTTGCCAAGATATCATTCAAACCTACATTATTAGAAACCTATGAAGAAGCTGAGAAGGTAGAGACTGAGATGGAGAGCATAAAAAATTATCCTGTGCAGTCGAAAGAAAAGTATTTTGGAGGTGAGAAACCTTTATTACTGACTAAACCTAAGGATGAGCGGTCATAGGATTTTGAAGGGATGTTGAAGATGATGCAGAAGCTATCCAACATAGTAATAGATTTACAAAAAGAAAAGGAAGCTCATAAGTCATATAATCCTTACTATAAAAGAAGGGAGGACAACAATCAATCTAAACCTCCTCCACACAGTCCTGTAGCAATGAATTTAACTGATGTAGGCATGGATAATTTTTGCACTTTTCATCAATAGCCTCATTATGAGAAAAATTTCCCCCAATGGATAAATTCTATGACGTTGGTAATGAATCAGTTATTGGACTCCAAACTAATAGAAACTGATAAGGAGGAAGAAAATGATAAAAATTCCCCCCAATGGATAAATTCTATGACGTTGGTAATGAATCAGTTATTGGACTCCAAACTAACAGATTCTGATAAGGAGGAAGAAAAGGATAATCAATCCACAGAAAAACAAGAGGAAGATACTTTAGTTTTATGGGATTGTGTCTCAATGTTTGATACATAAGAAGAAGGTTCTCTGAAACAAGAGGAAACATCAGAAACCAATGTGACAACAAGAAGTCAAGGTTTCTTAAAATAAGACAAGACGATACTTCCTAAGATTAAGAAACTTCAAGAAAATATGAAGAAGATACAGAAGAACACTACAACTGATAAAATACCTGAATTTACCATTTCAAGTCAATATCCTAAGAAAATTAACATGCATGTTAAGCCTATTGAAGACAAGGTTGATAATATCAAGAAGAATCTCAAAGCACCTGAGATGGGGTATGATATTGTGGAAGATATTAAAAAGGATAAGGAAAATATCCCATTATTTGAAATGTGTAATGTACCTCAGCAGAAAGAAAAATTGTTTAAAGCACTCGAAGTACCAGAAGAAGAGCTTCCCACTGACAACCGACGTAAAGAAGAAATTGGTGAAGCAAGTGTGAGAAGTAAGTCTAAGTTTACAACCCCACCATTTCTCCTAACTTTTGAGATTTCAACTATAATGTGCACAACTGTTTAGTAGACTCAGGGGCATCAATCAATGTTATGACACTTTCAGTCTACAAGAAAATCAATGGACAACCTAAACCATCTACCTGGAAGGTTCTTCAGTTTGACAAGACAGCTGTGAAAGTAATCGGGGAAATGGAAGATGTTTTGATTCGCTTATTTGCAAATGAGAAGGTATGTCAGTACATCAATATTGTAGTAGGAGACATACCTGATGTTTATGGACTTGTTTTGAGTCGAGACTGGTCGACAAGGCTAGATGGATACTTCGCATCAGATTGGTCACATCTGTGGTTGCCTCATAAGGGAAGTCCCAATCAGATAAAAATATTAAGAGAGCCTCATATGAAGTACAATGTTACTCAGTTGGAGGAAAAAATGAACCAGTGAATTCTGTGTTGTGAAATTACTTCATTGAATTGGAATCGGGAAATCACTTAGCTGAAGAAGCCACCAGTACACCTAACACCCAGCTCGATCTCCTTCGATTTTCACGAGCTGATGAAATTGACTGTAAAATAGTAGATTTAGTTTCAGATGTAGTTTTTAATTCGAGTTCAGAAGAATTAGATAGTTTTTGGACCCTTTATTTTGATGGATCTAAAACATTGGAAGGATCAGGAGCTGGCTGTGTCCTGATTGATCCAAGAAAAAATAAACATTCTCTTTCTTGTAGATTAGAGTTCGAATGTACAAATAATACATCCGAGTATGAAGCACTAGTTCAGGGGCTAAAAAAGGAAATAGAACTAAAAGTGAAAAATATGAAAGTATATGGAGACTCTAAAATTGTTGTTAAGCAAATTCAAAATAAGATACACTATATTTCACCACATTTAAAAGCCTATCAAAATGAAGTTTGGGATTTGCTTATAAAATTTCATGCATTCAATATTATATCCATTCCTAGATTAAAGAATGCAACAACCGATTTACTAGCTACCTCAGCTGCAAGGCTAGTACCTTGTAATAATATATGCTCTATTGAATTACTTTTCAGGCCTTCTGTTTCGGATATGATCACCAATATATGGGTTTTTGACGATAATCAACAAATTTTGGAATGCTTGATGAATGATGAGACTTTTAAAGGAGCAATAATAGATGATGAAGAACATCTAGCAGAATTAAAGTTTGGGAATTTTATTCCTAAAGGAGTCAGGACCCTAGAACGAATGTTTGATTTAAAAAACAAGTTCAGAAAGCTAGCACATGTCAAGACTCATAGCTCATCCTTGTAATTTGAGCTAATAAATTTGGGGACTGAAGCTGAACCTAGATATGTCAATTTGGGAAAGTGTTGTTCTCTGGGTGAAAGGAGTAAGTTCATTAGTCTGTTCAAACAGTACAAAGATTTGTTTTCCTGGACATATGAAGAGCTCAAAACATATGACACAAATATTATACAACATGTCATCCCGATTAGAGCTGGATTCAAACCTTACCAACAACCTTTGAGGAAGATGCATCCAAAGCTGGAACCTTTGATTCAGAGTGAAGTGAAAAAATTGTTGGATGATAAAATTATATTCAAAGTTAGACATTTGAAATGGGTTTCGAATTTGGTGCCAGTAAGAAAAAAATCCGGAGAAATCAGGCTCTCTGTAGATTTCAAAAACCTCAATCGTGCTTCGGATAAAGATAACTATCCAGTCCCCCGCCATGGAGCAAATATTGCAGATGGTTTCAGGTTCTGAATTATTTTCATTATTAGATGGATTCTCTGGCTATAATCAAGTATTAGTAGCCAAAGAGGACAGGCTAAAGACCACATTCAGAACCAAGTGGGGAAATTTTGCTTATAGGAGAATGCCCTTTGGACTCATAAATGCTGGAGCTAATTTCCAGAGGGCCATGGATATATATTTCCACAGTCTGATTGGCTGTAGTGTTGTGGTATATCTCGATGATGTCACAATATTTTCAAAAAAGAGAGAGGAGAATGCATTCCATCTGAAACAAATTTTCGAGCGCTGTAAAAAATATGGTATCTCACTAAATCCTAAGAAATGCATGTTTGCGGTCATAGAAGGAAAGCTAATAGGTCACGTTGTTTCTAAGAAATGGATCTCCATAGACCCAGAAAGGATTAAAGACATAGAACAGATCCCTTTACCCCATAACAAAAAAGGTATGCAATCATTCATGGGGACAGTAAATTTTGTGCGAAGGTTTGTACCAAATTTTGCTCAAATTGTCAAACCTTTGCAGCAGATGGTTAAACAAAGTGTACAATTTAAATGGAATGATGTGGAAAAGAACGCATTCAGTAAAATTAAAACATCTATTGCTCATGCACCATCACTCAAAAGTCCGAATTTTGAAAAAGATTTCATCTTGCACACTTTTGCATCCGATGATTCATTAGCAGGAGTGCTTACATAGAAGGAAGATGGGGGAGATGAATACCCCATATGATTTATGAGCACTGGTCTGCACGGAGCTGAATTGACTTATCCAGCTGTTGATAAACAAGCTTATGCAGTTTTCAAAGCGGTAAAGCAATTCAGGCCATACATACTTAAGAACCGTACTAAGGTAATAGTTCCACACCCAGCTGTAAGATCTCTTTTGTACAAAAGGAATTAGGAGAAAGAAGAGGCAACTGGGTAACAACCATACAAGAATATGATCTTGAGTTCAAACCAGCATCCATAGTAAAAGGGCAGGGATTGTGTAAACTAATGGCCGAAGGTAAAGATAATGAAGAAAACAGTTGGGACAATGAAGCTGAGTTACATATGGTGGATGTATGTCCCCTATTCATAGCTCCAGATTCCTGGTACCAAGACCTAGTTCATTACCTTCAAGAAGGATATTTGTCGGAACATTGGAATTCCAAATAACGAAGAGCATTACGCCTTAAATCAGCTTCAGATCAGATCATTGACGGAGTATTATTCAGAAAGAATTATGATGGAGTTTTTCTCAGATGCTTAGAGCAAGAAGATGCAAAGAACGTCATAACAGAATTACATGATGGGCCTGTTGGAGGTCATTTTTCCAGAGATACAACAGCCCATAAGATTCTTAGAGCCGAGTATTACTAGCCTACACTATTTAAATATGCTCATGCTCATGTCAGAAAATGTGATGTTTGCTAGAGGTGTGTTGGAAGACAAGCCAAAGCAGCAGGGCCTTTAAAACTAGTGATGATAACATAACCATTCGAGCAATGGGGGATTGATATCATTGGAGAGATAAACCCAAATTATTCCTTGTAGCACAAATACATTTTCATGGCAACTGACTACTTCACCAGATGGGTTGAGGCCATTCCATTACGCAAAGTGAATGAATATGCAGTCATGGATTTCTTACAAGATCACATTATGACCAGGTTTGGGGTTCCAATTTCCCTGGTTTTTGATAATGCTACTTACTTTTCTTCTATTAGATTAACTGCATTTGCTAATGAAAGAGAAATCAAGTTGCATTATTCTGCGAACTATTACCCACAAGGAAATGGTTTGGTAGAATCTACAAATAAGAATTTGATTAGAATTCTAAAGAAAACCATGATAGAAAATCAGAGAAGTTGGCACTTAGCGTTACCTAATGCTCTTTGGGCTGATAGAGTCACACCCAAGAATTCCTTAGGTGTGTCACTGTGCACTCTTGTTTACGGAAAGGAAGCTATTCTTCCTCCCACCATTCTATTACCATCTTCCATAATAGCTCAGGAATCTAGAGGTACCAATAAGGAAATCCTTCAGATTAGAATCTATAATATTTTGAAGTCATAAGATTCTAGGTCCAAAGCCAAAGAACGATTTAAGCATCAACAGGAAGTAGTAAAATGGTGGTTTGATAGCTGGAAACAAGGAATTCGAAGTGGGAGATCTAGTTCTTAAGTGAGATCATCCACATGATGAAAAAGGGAAGCACACTAAGTTCCAACAGTTATGGCTAGGCCCTTTTCAAATTGCAGCCAATCTTGGCCCCTCAACTTACAAATTGCAAGATTTACAGTGGTTGGAAGAGAACTTACCAGTTAATGGTTTAGTTCTCAAACCTTATTTTTCTTGATTTTTAGTTCTTGGTTATCTTGTACATAAATAAACTGATTGGTTTGTTTTTTATTTATTTTATTTTTTGTTAGTTAGATTTTGATTGATTTCAATAAAAGGCACAACTTCGGTTGCATGGAATTCATTAGAATTTTGGATTAACTAAAATGTTTGTTTTATGAGACTGTGTACTATTGATTTATTTGAAATAACTTCTTCTAATTTAGCAGTTTTCCTAAATGGCTATGAACACATTGAAGTCCTACTTAATCCTTGTAAAATAAATCAGGATCAAAAGGTGTGGAATACTATTTTGAGGCTCCGTCCATATCACATTAAAAAAATGTCTTAGGGGGTGACAACAAAAGACCCATGGAGAGGAAGCATGGTAAACAATATATTATATTTAAATGATCCCATGCCAGGAATTGAAATCCAAAAGGAAAATAAGATTCAAAATCTCCTAAGAACGTAATATGTATCAAAACAAGTATTGAACCATATTAGTACAAGATTGCCAAAGTTCTTCTCTATCCGTGAGCTGAAAATTAAATACATCTCTCACACAAAAGGACACTATGGATATAGGAGCCTAAATAAAAATTTCAGAAAGAAGGCAAAAAGGAGGACTCAAAAGAAAGGAAAAAAGTGCAAAATGGCATGGGAATGAGGAACAAAAGAATATTTCTATTTACCATATGTTAAAATCCTATGGTGTCCAAGCTGGGAGATACCCGAAGATAGAGGTAAAAAATGAAATTCATATCCCTGGCCTCAAAAGAGTTATCTAGACTTTGAAATCTTGGTTTCCATTTTCCCTAAATTGGACTATCATCAATGATTAAAAGTACATACATCCGCCATTTGGGAAATCCAGACATCTAGAAGAATTCAACATGTTGGTATTTATTGGCAAACAGTCTGTTACTTAAAGAAGAAATTGTCCAGAGATCTGTGTTCACCAGGTAGTCGCCAATTGTTGTAGCTGCAACCTTTTCCCAAAATTTTTAAAATTTTGGACCCTTCTTTTATTTTTATCTGGCTTGGGATTGTTTGGTTTCCTGAAACATGTCGTTCCTCTATTATAATTTTTTATTTTTTGATGTCAGAAGTAGGGTCAAATGATTTTTCCTTCATTTCGAGATTTTAATGATCTAAAACTACTGTTTGTCTAGCCAATGCAACAAATGACTGTGGAGTTTTGTTTCATTTCTCAGAGCTTAACGTTTTGATTTTTCAACCTTTTCATTTTTTTTCACTGTCGGGAATTTGTTGAAGTTTGAGTCGGGGCATTAATTCTCTAGGCCGCCGATGTTTCGGAAGGGAAACGATGAACAATTCTTTTTCTCGTCGATCCGTGGCCTTTATCACCTTGTGATTTTATTGTTTAAACCTTTGAATGTCGATGATTTGATTCTGCTTTATCACTATCAGAATGGTTTTTCACTGTGGTCGAAGGTGTAGTCCTTTCTGACGTCAACATTTCGGAGGGCTTGTCATTTGTATCGCCGAAACTGCGGAGTATATTGTGTCTTGAGGTTCCGATGTGTTAGTGATTAGTCTTGTTGATCGTCGATGCATAACTATCGGCGGCATTTAGTGCTCGGGATCGCCGATACTATGGCAACGTTTAGCTTTGAAGCATTGACACTGCGGAAGTGTTGAGGTTTGAGTCACCGACGCATAGTATTTAGAGCTTTCGATTGCCAACAAGTTTTGATCCGTGGAACCCACAGTTGGTTTATTGCCCATCGTTGTGGTTTCCTATGGAACTATCTACCCGAAGAATAGTTTTTTCCTCGTCGATGCTGTAGTGGTTAATGGTTCTGATCGTTGATACACAATCACCACAATAATAGTCGTTGGCATCACCGACACTGCAGAGATGTTAAGGTTTAAATATCTGATACTTAGCTTTAAGAGTCTCCGATGCCGACCGACTTAATAGTCTTGTGGGACCCGTGGTATGTCTGTCGCCCGCTATTGCAGCTGCTTAGTGAACTATCCACTCGACGCTTAGTAGTTCTGCTCATTGATAGGGTTTTTTCCCACCATTTCTTTTATCAAAGGTATATATAGAGGTGGAGTCTTTTATTATTATTATATTTGGTTGAAAAGCGCGTCCGCTCCAGTCCTCATTGATCGAGTTGTACTACCATTTTCTCAGCTATCCGAATTTCATTCGATTGGCATGCTGCTGTGGAGATTTTAGGTCATCCCGCCGATTGCACAACGTTTTTCTAGGTAGGCCAACTACAGTCTCTTTCTTTTTGATTCCTTATTGGTCGTTTTGGGAACCACGATCTTCCCTGGTTATGTTTTCCCTTAGATTGTGTTGATTATCCATTAGAAAGAATATTTATCCTTGCAGTAGGCTGGTTTGACAGTTTTCTTTGGCAGTAGGGGTTTTTTGAGCCTGAGTTTTGAGCCATTATGGTTCATCCCTGTCTGAAAGATTAGGTAGTCGGTGTGGAAAAGCATTACGTTGTCCGCACCACCTATTTTGGGGTTGTTTATGGCCGTCTGGGGGGGGGGTTCAGTTTTCATATGCGCTTACCCTATCTTCGTGGGACGATGGACGTTTTGATGTTGATTGAGTTGGGGATTTTCGCAATGAGAGCACAGTATAGGGTCTCACGTTTGAAGTTTATCCTTATTGATAGTGTGGTTCATGTTTTATTGAAAAGTTAGATTACTTTGAATGCAGTCTGGATTAATGATGAGTTTTCTATCAGGGTTGCATTTTTAGTTGCAGATGGTGGACTTAGAGGATTTATTTTGCCTTGTCATTTTATTTGATGCATTAATACTCTGTATAGTTTATTTGTGAGAATGCATTTGGAAGAGGTAAATAGGTTGTTACAGTTTTTCTTCATTACTAAAACACTAACTAAAAGATCAAATGGTCTAATAACATGTTGTGATTATGATAGGGTGACTATTTCAAAGGAGATATGTCTAAAAGACAAAAGAAGAAGGCTCCCGCTGCCGAAGGAGAACTAGAGGTTGAGATTATCACCAAGGTAGAATACATATATGAAGATACCAAAGCTACCATCGGGGTAGAGCCAGATTATAAATGGGGTGAAATATACAGGATTATTGTAAATTAGAATGTGCCTGATGTAGGATTTGAAGAGTTGACTATTTATGCAAATATCGATAAATCAACTCTTATGAAGGTAGCCACAAGACCTGAGTTATTCCCATGCTCAGAGGTGATTGGATGGATTTTGTCTAGGGAATATGTAACTACGATGATCCTTGAAAATACTGTTAAATAGGGATATGTTGCGTACAACCCTGCTTATGTCTCAATGGCATATCACCTGCCTCTTGCTCAGATTTACCTAATAGAAAGCTGGTTGAAAGAGATAGCTATGGACCTGGTAGAAATAGTAAAAAGAATGATGATACCAGGGAAGAAATTTTGAACCAGGCCATCAGGAGAATATGATACATCCACTCTCTGGACCCCTTATAGATTTATTGCACTAATGCTGAATAGGATTTTTGGGAGAGCTCACGGAAAAAGTTTCAAATTGGGATGGATACAAATTATTTTCTATGTGGCCACTCAAGGCACCATATTCAATTTGTCAAACATAGTGTCCAATAGCCTCTCAGCATGCATATCTTCAGCTTTGGGAGGGGTGTCACAGAAGAAGTCAAATTTCTACATGAGCTCTGTCTTAGTGGACTGCATACTGTGTACCCAGTCTTTTCCCGCCTTGAGGTGTAACTGGGATAGGGATAGGACCCCGGTATACATTGCATATAAATTACTGTGGGTACACAAATACCATGGCTACTACAGAGAAATATGTGAACATTTCATTAAGCCATTGTACACTCTAATTTTCTTGACCAAATGCAACTGCATGTCTGAAGAAGCGTTCAAGGTCATTGAGGAATATGGAGACTATTATTTAAATGAGGAAGGTATGTATATCAGAATGTATGGGGGTTCCAGAGCACCTTCTCTACTCCCTAAATATGCCACTAATTATGTGTTGTATAAAGAGGCAGTCAGGAAGGTATATCTTGATGGTGTGGGGAGTTTTTTGTTCGAGCATAAAAAGGAAACATTTCCTACCATACCTTTCTGGCTAGGGAGTTATAAGTTTTCAAAGGTAAAACAGACTGCAAAATTTGTGCAGGAGCTGGAGCACTTCCATTTTGGTGAGATGAACTTTCACAGGAATGACTCCCAAAATAAGGTAGCAGAACACTGCAAAGAGGCAAACGTTCATTTTGAGTATACTAACTTTTGGGAAAAGGACGAAGAAACCTTCAAGAGTGCAAAGATTATGACTGCCTTCAAGAAGAGATTTAAACAGAAAATCACTACTGTAGGCAGAAAAGGAAAAACTATACAAAAGACTAAGACAGGTGAAGAAGAAGAGGCCAGAAAGAGAGAAGAAGATGCTAGAAGGCTAGCACAAGAGGCAGAAAGCTGGCTGAAGAATCAAGAAGAAGAAAGAAAGAGAGCTCCAGAGGAAGCAGCAAAGAAGGAAGAGGAGGAGAGAAAGAGGAATGAAGAAGCAGAGATAAAGAAAAGACAAGATGAAAGTGTGGGTTTGAGATTAACAGGGTCTAAAAAAGATCAGCAGACTATTGAACAGATGGATAGACTGGGGGAACATGATCATACAGATCAAGGGCATGGACAAGATAATTCTGATTCCAAGGAGCCTGCTGCAACTTATGGCAGCACTCAAGGGCAGTCTATGTTTTCTGGAATGAATTTGATCCCTTTCATGCAGAAAGAACGGGAGGAGATAATTAATTTCAACACCATTTTCTATGACAAGGAGAAGAAAAGGATTGTTAAAAGAAACGAGCAAAAGGTTGAAACAAGAGGAAAATCGGGAAAGATGATCACTGACAAGACATTGGTGTATGGGACAGATGTAGATCCAAGATTGACAGCAAGAGCCGGGGTGGCGTTAAAACAAGCTATTGAAGATAATGTAGATAGGCTGATGATGGATCTTGAGTAGTCTAAAAAGAATGCAGCTCAATTAAAAGAAACACTGAATAAAGAGAGAGATGAAGGCCATAAGTTGAAGAGGAAATTTTATGACATGTAGAATGAAGTGAGGACTTCAAAGACTGAACTCCAAACTCTGCAGGACAATAAGGAGGCTTTAGAAATTTCTGCAGGAAAAATGGAAAAAGATACTCGAAACAGCTTAGCAAAATTACAAAGGTTGCAGCTAGAGCATCAAGTATTGAAATCTGAGAAAGATAACCTCCAGGTGTCCTATGAAACTATGAGTGCAGAAAAGGACCAGCTACAAAGCAGAATTACTGAGTTAGAATAGGAGAAGGCCACCATAGAAGAAAGAGAAAAGCAATATGAGGTACAACCTTGGAAGAACAGAATGCTTCATTAACAACATCATTGAAGGATGCTATAGAACAGAAGACAGGTTTCCAGCTTTAAAAGAGCATGTTCTAACTCAGAGAAGAAAGATCCACCATCTGCAAATGTGCATTGAGGAATAAAGGTGTAAGATTATGGAAATAGATAGCAGATTAGAATAAATCTTGGACACCACTTCGTATTTCTTAGACAGATCTCAGGATATTTTGGAGGTCCTGACAGGAAGGATAGTGTGGATAGAAACAAATGAGGAACCCCTTGTAGAGTTACCAGCTAAATATCGACAGAGTTTAAAGCAGGATTATGATTTATTGGAGTTTGCAATAAATATTGTAGAAGAATTCAAGAAAACTGTAAAGAAAACAAAAGGATTATGTGTTGAATACTACAGAAGAGTGCTGGTCACATACAATAGATTCCAGGTTTCTACAGAAAAAAGATTGGATGCGATACCAGAACATGATTTGTTCATAGAACAACTACAGAACAGGTATCAAGAAGATGAGCAGGAGATCCAGCAAGTCAAGGATCTAGATGAACAGATTCTAAAGAATGCGATGGCTCACATAGCAGTAAGTATCCACTTACTAGAAGAACAGCTGCGCTTGAGTCTGGAAATAATAGAAGTAGTTAAGAATCGGGCTGCTAAGTATGAGATAAATATCCGTTTTCTTGAACCCTCTGATTTTGAAGGCATAGTAGTAGAGGCCCTGGCAAGGAAAAAGTTCATATATGACCAAGCGGGCCCCTCTTCATAAAGTGTTCTATTAAATTTTGATTTTAAATGTAATATATTGTATAAATTATGAGCACTTACTACAAGACAAAATTTTTGGATCAAAAGGTTGGGGAAGCCCAAAAGTCATTTGGGGGCATCCCAAAGGTTTTGCTTTTTTGTATAAATATAGGAGAGTTTATATGTAGAAGGGATTTCTTTCCCAAGCAATTTTTGAGAGATATTGTAAGAAGAACTACTTCCTTTTGCAATAAAGAATTACAAGTTTTCTGCTGGAGAAATTTTGGTGGAATGTTTCAAATGCTTTGCTATGGATCAGTTGAATGTGAACTATTTCGTTTTCAGCTTATGTCCATTAATTGTGAGATTGTTCTAACTCATTGCATTTCAGTTTATGTTATGAATGTCTTATAGTTTATTCGATGAAATTTCCACTATGAGTAATGAAGGTTGTCATAAACATCAAGCTATCTTGTTGTTCATATTTCTATTAATGTTCATGTGTTCTGAAATAAGTAACAACTATTTGCAATCTTTCTTAATACATGCACAAAAATACATTACTCATTGATAACTAATAATTTCTACTCCATAGGGATAGATTAGTTAGTTGTATCTATTTTCTAGTTGTTTGTGATTTATATGTGAGAGAGGTAAGACGAGAGGTAAGAACGTGTGCATCACTTTGTGACACTCCTCGTTATCTCTATCAATTTGCATTTTTAAATAGGCACTTGCACATCATAACTTAAACACAAAAAACTAAAAATATACGGTGGACCGGGCTGTAACCGATAAAACCTTTTAATTTTTTACTTGACCTACGGTAGGCGGACCGTAAACCGAATGGATTCCCCATACCAAACAGTAACGGGCTAGTTGGGAATGTTTATTGGGGAGAATCCTTAACTCTTGTTACCTGCAATTTTCCAGGCCTCAACAACCTGGGAAAAACAGAAGGCCACTTTGAGAGCAAAAGAGATCTCTGAGATTGACCTGGCCATCCTTACTCTCCTCTCGTTTCACCACTCTGGTATTCTCTTTAAAGAGGCCTATACTACTCTTATACTTCTGAAAGCCAGGAAGGATTCCCTTTTATCTCACCAAATCCTTACCTGGAAGCTCAAAAGCAGAGTGAAATGGATCCAGGAGGGTGAGGCCAACACCAAATTTTCCCACTCCTTTGCCTCAACCAGAAGAAATTCTAAAGCTATCTGGGCACTCAATAACCAGAGTGGAAAACTATTGAGGATGATACCAAGCTAAAGGCTCTGGGAGTAGAACATTTCTCAGAAATTTTCTCTGATGATGGTAAAACTAATATAGAGGCTCAACTTAATGTCATCAGAATTTTCCCCTCCTTTGTACAGGAGGAGGATCATGATCTCTTTCTGTCTGCTTTTACTCATCAAGAAGTTGAAAATGTACTCAAAGGTTTCAAAAAAGATAAAAGTCCCGGACCAGATGGATGGAAAGTTGAATTTTACCTTCACTTCTTTGATCTTGTTGGGCTGGACATTCTGAAAGCTGTTGAACACTCTAGGTTGGAGGTTAGGGTCATAGGAGCCCTCAATGCTACTTTATTACCCTCATACCAAAGTGTGAAAAGCCTTCTACTCTTGTTGAGTACAAACCCATCTCCTTGTGCAATATGATTTATAAGACTCTCTTCAAGCTAGCTACTATTAGACTTAAACTGGTTCTTGATAAGGCTATTTCTAAGAATTAGTTCGGGTTCTTGCATAATAGACAGATCATAGAACCTGTTGGTATTGTACAAGAAGCACTACATACTATTAAGGTTGAAAAAAAGAAAGTGATGGTATTGAAACTTGATCTGGTGAAGGCCTTTGATAAGGTCAATTGGTATTTCTTGAGATTGGTACTTTTACAGATTGGGATCCCTAGTACCTTTGTGAATTGGATAATGGGATGTGTGGAGTTAGCAAATTTTTTTGTACTAATTAATGGGACCCCATCAAATTTATTTCAAGTGTCGAGGGGTATTAGACAGGGTTGCCCCCTTTCTCCCCTTCTATTTATACTGACCATTGAAGGTCTGAGTTTATTGATCAACAATGCACTTGACAGGGGTATTATATCTGGCATCAAAGTTGCTCGTAGTATGCATCTAACACGTCTACTTTTTGTAGATGATGTTATTCTATTTGGCTTAGGCATGGTGGAAGAGTGGCAGCACTATAAGGAAATTATAGATACATTCTATTCTGCTACATGAATGGAAATCAATGCAGACAAATCATCCTTTCTATACAATAATATTGATGAGCCGGTCAGACTTCAAATTTATAACTTCATGCCCTATAAAATGGAGCCCCTCGCTTCTGGTTTCAAGTACTTGGGATACTATCTCAAACCATTGGGCTACGATATCAAGGATTGGAGATGGTTCTTATAGAAGTTTGAAAAAAAACTGAGCAACTAGACATACAAGCTACTGTCTCTAGATGGAATATTGGTTCTTGTCAATTCTGTACTGATGAGTCTTGCTGTGTATTGGCTCTCACTGGCAAGCATGCCCAACACCATATTAAATTATATTAGGAGATACATCTTCAACTTTTTATGGGGGGTTTCACCGAGGAAACATAAGTATCATCTAGTTGATTGGCTTACCATTTCCAAGCCATATGATCTTAGTGGCTGGAACATAAAGAATCTTGACTGGTTTATTTTTTCCTTACGCACCAAAAGCTTATGGCTTGTACTCAATGGAGATGGTCTTTGGTCTCAGATCATCAAGCACAAATATCTTAAAAATTTACCTATTGATGTTTGGATCCGACAACAATACTTCACGGTTCAAGGCACCTCTCACATGTGGAATGGTTTTATCAGAGACATATCATGGATTACTAGATGCCTGTGGTGGAAGATTGGCAATGGAAAAAACATTAAAGTTGGCATTGGTCCTATAGTTGGTCTCACTTCTGATTTTAAATTACTAGAGGATCTCAGACTATATCTGGAAGATTATGGCATAATTTCTCTATCAGATGTCCTCAATAGGGGGGTTGGTACTACATCTATAGAATATTGGATTAGTGTAGAAGAGCTCGAACTGGGTGGTCAGTGGAAGGAATCCTGGTCTCAGTATATAAAAGGACTACAACATGGAGGAGTTTACATCAGCAATACACCTGATACACTGGTTTGGATGTATAACAAGTCGACAGGCTCGGTTAAAGCCAACTTAATGTATGATTTAATTGCTAATATCTCTGTCACTAGCATACCAGCTGATATCTTTGTCAAGATTTGGAAATTTCACATCCCACTGAAGATTATCTGCTTTAATTGGTTCTGTCTGTCAAATAGGGTTCATACTTGGGACAACCTAATAAAAAAAGTTGGATTGGACCGAATCGGTGTTGTCTGTGTAGATCATCTTTTGAATTAGTTAATCATCTATTTCATGACTAACGCTTTACCAGATTGGTTACAGCTCACATTAGATCCTCTCTTGGCATTCCATTTTTTTGGAAAGAGACTAACTCCACACATAATGTTTCTTCTTGGATCAGCAAACGAAATAATCTAATATATCTTCCTCTTCTTTTGACTTGGAAAATATGGTTGATAAGAAACAAATGTTTATTTGAAGACAAATTGTCCGATATTCACTATGTTGTACATACTATCAGGGAACAACTTCAGCTCTACCCTGTTTTGTCTCAGCAGAAAAGTAAAAAGAGAATCATTGGACTAGCTCCTATTTTTTATTTTCTTGCAGGCTTCTTTGATGGGGCATCAGCCAATCAAGTTGGAGGTATAGGTGTTCATCTTTTGATCAGCCAGGACCACCATTTCTACTTCAAATTGGGTGTTGGTCTAAGCACAAACACTAGATCTGAACTACTTGCTTTATGGACACTCATTTATTGTGAAAAAACCATGGGCCTTCCCACTCTGCACATTCATGGTGACTCCACTGCCATCATTAATTGGTACAATAGAAGATAAACACTTACTTTACTTGTACTTGATGGTTGGTTTCAACGTATCCATGATATGGAACCATACTCCATCTAGCTAAAAGTTGTTCACATATATAGAGAACACAATACTAAGGCTGATAGCTTATCCAAAGAAGCATTAACCTTGGCCTTAGGCCAGATTCAGTTTACTGAATTCATTGATGGTGAATGTATTGATCAGGGCACTTTCCAGCTTTTCTAGCCCTTAACACTTGAGTCTTTTATGTGTTGTTACTATTGACATCCTTTGGTTGATTGAGGTGGTTGATCCCCTCATATTACTATTCTCACGTGTTTAATGCTTCTTTGGATTAGCTACTTCATTATTAGAATTGAATTCTCTGTCTGTTGAAGGGTAGTACTATGGATGTAGTCAAGATTCCTAGGTTGTAAGTGTTCCCTTTGAAGGTATGTCCAGTATTCATGAGAAGTTGATAAAAGAAAATCTGTCTGCTGATGATGAACATAGTTGTATATTATCCATGTGCTTAGCAATAGCTGAAGCTGTAGTTTACTTGATGATGAACATAGTTGTTTTTTCTCCATGAGCTTAGCAATAGCTGAATTTGTAACCAAGTTACCTTTGATTTCAATGAAATAGAAAGGAACTGATATTTTCCCCTGGAAAAAAACATGTTGCTACAAAAGTTAGAATTAAACAATAGCTCATCATTATTTATATATTGCTAAGATACATGTGGCTGCGGAAACCTTTTCCTTCTTCCAGGCTCTCTTTAGCGATTTGGACTAGTCTGTGTTCAGCATTGCCTTGTATAGTGCGGGAGCTTTATTGGTTGGGGCAGTATTATCTCTTTCAGCCAGGACAGGATTGTTGGGCTTAATAATGGCTCTTTCTTTGGTGATCTTCTTACTTGTCTCCATGATAGGGATATTTTCATTCTGAGGCAGGCAGTATTGTTCTGTGATTCTCAGTTCCTGGGTTAGAATTCGGCTCTCTCTTTGGGCCTAATTGGGTAGGTTGTTGATGAATGAGACCTTTTTCTTTTACAGTTAAAGGAGGAAGGAATTTCTCTTAACTCTGATTTGGATTCGATGGTTTGGGCTGGCAATTCGCACAGTGGTGAAGTCACTACTAGACTGGCTTATGTTTTGTTACTCAATGTGCATTTCTCTTATTAGCCGGTGTGGTGGGCTTCAATCCTGTGGAGAAAGAAGGTGGCTAGGAAGATTAATTGCTTTGTGTGGCTGGCTCTCAATCACAAAATTTTATCCTAGGAATGTCTTCAACGTAGAGGGTATGATGGCCCGAGCAGATGTTGTTTTTGTCCAGAGGCAGTGGAGATAGTGGAACATATTTTCTTTTTTGGTCTTGTTTTCAGATCTGTTTGGTCTCATATTTGTTGCTCCTTTAACGTGCCATAGGTGTGGGATGGTATGGACCTGTCTGGTTTTCTCCCGGCTGTTGAGAGGCACCTTGCTATTCCTCTAGAATGTGCTTTGCACTGTCTGTGGGTTCTCTGGTGCACTAGGAATGATTTTACTTTTTAGGGACTCTCTATTGATGTCAATTGGGCTATCAAGAATATTTTTTATTCCTCTACTTTGTTTGTTGTTGCTGAGCCTCGAAGGCATCCCCGTATAGTTTCTTTCCCTTGTCTGGATTTGGGAGATTTTTTCAGGTTCTTTGATGGTGTCGAGCAAAAGTGTAGATGTGGTCTAGGTATACTTTGCATGGGTGTGGGATTTGGTACTAATTCCAGAGCGGAGCTATTGGCCCTCTGGGGACTTCTTTTTTTTGCTAAGATTCATGGCCTTATTCTGTAGCAGATTCTGGGGGATTATAGAGTTATCATAGATTGGTCCATGAAGAGAGGTGCTCTCCAGATTCTTCCCTTGTCACATTGGATTGCTAAAGTCAGAAGTCTGTTGGATGAGCACCCGGTTCTGGAATGTCATCATATTCATTGGGAATTTAATTTTGCGGCTGATGCTCTCTCAAAACAGGTGCTCCTACTAGAATCGAGCTCGATCTTTTGGTCAGAATTCTCTTGTGATGGTCTTTTAGCGAAGGGGGTTATGGAATGTTTCTAATATTTTGACATGTATCCCCTTTGGAAGGGTTTACTTGCACTATTTTGCCTGATATGCATGCATATTTTGCAGCCTAATAGTAATGGAGTTTTGCTCTGTATGGTCATGGATTTATGCCATTGATTTTTGATATTGGTTGATGTCTAGTTTTTTTTTTGTTTTGATCCCGGAGATGGGATGCTTTGTTTGAGACCTTGATTTATTTTGTATTGGTACACCTTACCTGTTTCAAAGACTCTTTGGAGGATGTAACTTTGTTTGTCAATTTGACACGACCTTATAATATATATGGTTGTCTTTTTTCTGCTGAAAAAAAAAAGAATTTTGTTTAATCCAAAGAGAATTAAATTAGATTGATGAGTCAGAAAAGTTCTATGTACGAGGACCTCAAAGCAAAATTCATGCTATTTAAAAACTTTATTAGTTTCCCATTTGAGAAATTTAAAATATCAACGAGAATCCAAACTCCACATGTCTATTGAATTTGGTCAAGAATTTTAATGTATATTGAGATAAAATATGCCTAAGTTCTTTTCATAAATTTATGGTTTTAATAAAAGAATAAGTGAAAAAGTATTTGTTACAATATATATGTTTATAACTTCTTAACTTGTCTAAACTATAATAAGTTTGGAAGGATTTTTGGTAAGCTTTTCCTAAGTACAGGAACACAATTTTAAAGTAAAACAAGTATTATCCTTCTAAAGGTTCGATAGGACAAAGTTTAAAGTAAAACAAGTATTATCTTTCTAAAGGTTCGATAGGACAAAGTTGTCTCAGTGGACATTAATCATCTCATCATTTTAAATTTAATGTTTTAAAAATTTACTTTATTAAAATATATAATTTTGGTTTCATAATTATATTATTAATTTTATTTTGTAATATGAATATAATTATACCAAAAAAGTCTTCTAAAGTTTCAATAAAGCATAGTTTTAAATTGTTGTTTTAATTTGAAAAATATAGTCAAATTCAAACAAAATAGATAAATTATCAAAGTCTCAACTTCTCAAAAATTAATAACTCGTTGAATGTGAATAGAAGCGGTTCATCTAGAATCTTTAAAACAAATTCTTCAAACACATGATTAGAATTATATATAAATTAGCTTGAATTGAAATTATTTTGCTTCACCAAAATGTCTACGAAGTTCAAATTTTATCAAAGTTGTCAAAGCATACTATCAATGCAACTTGAGCAAACTGAAGCTAGGAGACAACTCAAGTAAGTTCAAGTGAGGGCATATAAGTATCGTTCAGCCACCAGAAAACCAAAAGGTTCAAACGACAAAAAGATAACTTGTCAGTAAATCAAACAATTTGAATGATGTAATACCTTGAAATCATGATAATTGGACTAATAATTTCACTCCAAAGACATCATGTCACAAAGTCATTTATCCCATGAGAAACAAAGCAAAAGCATTAGTCATGAAGCGCTCAAAGTCGAATACTCAAGACCACTAGATCATCTTTCATGAAGAATAATCGAAATAAATGGTAAGTGCAAAAAACCAAAGGTCAAGGAAAGGAGGAAATTGAACCAAGAATTTAATTGAGAAAAATAAATGGAAAGAAATTAGGAATGTACATATTTACAAACTTTAGATGGGGGGACCTTACTTTCTGCAAAATTAAGAGGGATTTGTTGGAGACCCAACAGGGGGTTAAGGGCAGTTCATTGAAGTGGTGTCTTTAGGATCCAAGGAATTTGTTCATTTCTTAGATGTGATATCTATAAATGTCCACCAGAGGTAATGGGTACATCCTCCCCTTACAGTACATATAAATCATTCCATAACCTTTGGCGTAAGTTTGAAGGTTGACTTTGGTTGTGTTCATGTAGATGTTATGGAAGGTTCTTTCACCAGGTGGATGAGGATCGTGTTGTTGGGTAACCACCCCTTGGTTGGAAAAGGGCTATTGTAACACAACTTGTTGAAGTTGTGGGACATTTGGTGGTTAAGGAGGATTCTCTACAACCTTCTTCCTCTCCTCTATAAATTGTTGACATCCAAGTATCAATGGGAAATGATGAGTGTAATGCCCATATTATTTAGTCTCAACGGGAAAGGATATTTCAACCGAAGGTTGGTTTTCTATCCTTATTTAGGAGGATTGCTAGTCCCCTCATTTGGGATGCCACAGTTCTAATTATGTTGGGGAGGGGGATTTCCCCCTGCCCTAGAAGTTAGTTTTTCATGTTCGTCCCTTTCTTATTCCCCTAATTCTAAGGATTCAGGGGATTAACCACATTCAAATTCTCAAAGCACTAATTTTGTTCAGTAAGAGAATACTGTACTAGATTAAACTCCACTTGAGGCATGGGGGAAGGATTGGATGGACTAAGAAATGGGAAGTATGGATTGAAAATAGGTGTGGGGTGGTATAATTTAGGGGATCCATGTGATGTGGATGGGGGAGCTAGCGGTGTTGCTTGAGGTGATGGTACCATAGACACATGACTAGCATTAGGGTAAGTAGGACTGTATGTTCCATAAGACAAGTTCCCAAATGGAGGAGTTGGAGGAGTTGTGGGTTCCACCGATGTAGGATGCACTAGCGGGTATTGTTGTGGCACATTGTATGCCATAGAGGTTGATGGTTGGGGATCATTTCCCTTATGAGAAATAGTCCCAATAATATCGTCAGCATAGTGTGATGTACCTGAGGGATTTTGGTGATGTCAAGGGGCATAAGGGAGGATGGTATACAAATACCCATATTTTGCATAAATCAAATCAATATTTTGGGCGTTGAGGATGTCCTCTTCTTCCATTTTGGGTAATGTGGTTGCCATAATATCCTTAGCAATCATGGGATGGAGTGATTTGAGGAACCAACCCAACAAGAATTGGGGCTAGATGTCTATCTTGCATAGATTTCTATGTATACACCACTTGTGGATATGATTCATGATGTGAGTTGAGGTATTTTGTCAAAATTTTGTGAGAATTTCAAGTCATAAATCATGGTGTATGGCTAACTAAAAATATGTGAGTAAAGTAGTGGCGATGGACTCAAAGGTTGAATAAGTTCCAAATGGTAGATTGACATACCATTTGGTCATCGTTAATGTAAGTGTTCTAAAAACAATTGAAGATGAATGGTATTCGATGATGTTGTTTGATAAGCACCAAAGGTGAAATGACATAACATGGTTAGTTGTGTCATCTCCCTATTTCCCTTCAAATTTTGGAACATCTAAGCGAATATTAGGGGGCATGTCTGTCCAAGTTGCATCATGAATATTGGCATCGTTAGTCAATTAGGCCAACTCAACAATAGTTAGGCTCATCATGAATGGAAGGTTTGCGATTGATGCTACAATGTTTTTCTATGTGTTTCCCTACCTTGGAGGTGAGGGTAGAAAGGATGAAACTGTATTTCCTCCTAGAGGTGGTGATGATGTGGGGATCATTCTCCAAAAGAAGGAGATGATGCAAGGGTACTCCCTCCAAAAGGTGGATATGGAGTATTACCTCTTCCATGAGATAGAGAGGTTAGCAGGGTTGTATATCCTCCAAGAGGTGGAGGAACAGGAGAGTTAGGCAAGGTGTTTCCTCACCAAGTTGACCCTAAGAACATTTTTTGGGAATGCCACTGGATAGAATATCTCCCTTGTGATTTACAGGGGGGATGTGAGAACACCTCTTTGAAGAGGAGAGAGTCCATGCAGTTTGAGATATTTCCTTAGGTATATTTGTTCTGAAATGATGGTGTTTATGTGATCAAATGGGAGTGATAATGAAAGGATATGAATAAAATTGAAATGCAAAAACATTCTAGCCACAAATGATCTCAAAGGCTAATTCTATTTAATTTCATTTATATGATTTTGTAATAAAAATTGAGAAGAAATCAATTCCCTAGATGAGATAATGTCCTTCCTATCAAATAGTCACAAGGCCTTCCAATATCTCTCATGTCGACATTGATAAAATTCCCCAAATACGGCTAGTGAAGGTATGAAATAGATAGTTATCAAGTAATGATATTGGTTCTATGTTTTGGAAGGACTAACAACATTGCGAACATCTAAAGAGATCCAACTTAGGTGTGAAATACATCTCAGAAATGTACCTACTGATATCCTAATTTCTTGCCACTAATATACCTCTGTCAAGTGTGGATAAGTGGTTTGTCTTCGAATGATAAAGTGTCACCTCCACAAAAATCTAGGTTGTCTCTTTATGGTGAATAAAAACAATTATACCTTGGATTTCACATCCTTGGGCATTACACCTTCTTATATGGGTTATATTTTGACACTTTTGATAACAGGATTTATAAGTACCCTAACAGTCAACAACCACTATGTTTAAAAAATGTAGAAGATTGGTGGGAATTATTTGGATGCCTAGCCCAATAAATCCTAAACTAACTAAAATATTGTTTTGTGAGCTCTTGTGGAGGATTTCAGTTGGTTAACAATTACAATGCGATGCTGATTTTATGGTGGTCCAAATTTGATTTAAGGAGTGCAAGAGAGGTATTTCAAACTTCCTTATAGTTTTGAGCCATACATATTAATCAAGAGTGCAAGATGAAGAGCATACTATATCTAAAATAATATTAAGGTGTCTTGGTTCGTGCTTAAGTGGAAATCACATATGTGTTTTGAAAGCAAATATAGAAATGAGATTTGCAACTAACTAAAGAGCATCATAAAGTAAAGACAAATGAAAATTGATGGTTCTTTGCTCCACTTAATTAAACTCTAAGTATGAAATGAATGATTTTTTGCAAAAATAAAGTATTGTAATGTTAATGATATAAATGTGCAAAAGAAGGTATTTCAAGCTGTTAGAATATAATCCGTAGGGATTATTGTAAATAAATAAATAAATCTGAATAGTAGGAAGCCGAAAAGGCTGGGTGGAAGGTGAAACACAACCGTCATATCATTTGTATAAATATATGCATTGGCATTGGAATAATAACGAATCGGGAGTTATACCTAACAAGTGGTATCAGAGCTTGGCTATTAGCCATAACTCCTGCCTGCTGCAATTCAGTCCTGGCATTCTGCTTGCCAGTCCATTGCCAGACTGCCTGCTCCGTCAGTCTTCCAGTCACATCCATTGTATGCGTTACTCCTCCACTGCACTGTGCATGAGAGGTATCTCCTCCATCGAACGTACGTGAGCTCTCCCTCTCTTAGTTGGTGTGAGCGCCTTCTACCTGTGCTAGGGTTTGCACACTTGTTAACCCTTCAAATTCACAATCTCTAAGATTCGCATAGTACATCGCAGAACTGCAAATACATCTTCCTGGGGCTTCTCATTTTCTCTCCATAACTCAAAATAGTGCATGAAACCCTAATTTTATGTAGCTTATTGTGGATGGAGTTTTCTCTACTTATATGAAACTAATTGGAATTTTCTGCTTCGACTTCGGCTTATATGAAACTTCGATTCAAATTGAATGATCTTGACCTACAATGCTTATCATTGTTATACTATTAACAATTTCGGCTTTTAGCAGAGTCAGGAGTAGAGTAAAGCAAGAGCGGTCGCAGAAATCGTGAGATCGGCGAGAAGGAATTGTTGTGAATTGTTATCTAACTGTAAAGCAAAGAAGCAAACATAATTCTTTATATATTTCATCAACCGGATGTTTGATGATGAATAATGCGTGAAGACTGACTGATTTTTGGAAGACTGCACGAGGTAAAGACTATCAGTGCACCATCACCATGAAGGCACTCCTGTGCGTGAAGGCACTCTTGTATCAACTGTGTGAAGAGAAAGGAAGGCATGGAGTATCACCTACAAAGAGAGTGAACATGCTGAAGTTTATGCTGCGTGGTATAATACTGCTGCGTGACTCCTCCATCTGAAGACTGAGCCAGAGCCTGTGTTGGAGCCTGCATGAAGAGCCTGCGTTGGAGCCTGCATGAAGAGACTGCATGTAGGTAATAAGCTGCATAATTTTTTATGTATTTCCTATGACCATTGGAAGTGCACAAAAACCCTAATTTGTGCCCTACTTCCTCTCATGATTGATATCATTGAGTTTTGGAGCTGAGTATATATTGAAATAATATATGCTGCGTGAGTTTTGGATTTATATTCCAATAATATATGCTGCAGTTTTGGAGCTGAGTATATATTGAAAGCTGTTGTCCCTTTTGCTGGTTTCACCATTTGCATTGCTGCCTTTTGGAAGCCATCAAAATCTGCATCGTTCGGAATCTTGAATGATGGGCTTGGAGAGAAGACATTAGACAGTTGATGGAGAGTTGCAGACTCGAGGCCACTCAAGTCGAGCTTCATCCTACAAATTGAGATTGAGATTTGAAGCTGCATGGAGCGTGACTGATATATATATTTTATGCTGAATAATAATGTATGCTGTATATCATGCTAACTGATATATTGTGATTGATATGCTGACTGATATTATGCTGAATATTGAAGAATAATGTATGCTAATTAGTGCACTAGTGGAAGTGTTGTGTGAAAAGAGTGCCATCTCTTGTGATCCATGTAGAGCAAAATCCTTGTGTTTCACACCATTACTAATTGCATAAATACCCTAAAGGCTGCAAATTGGTACTGAATTTCTTCTCCCTAAATTGCTGCGAATTGAAGCTACGATATTGTCATTGTATCACTTTAAAACCTGAAGTTGAGATTGTAATTCACCTTGGCAGAGACTGTAGACTTGCAAGGTTATTGTTTTTCTATTTCTCTTTCTCATATTAAGTTCATTATTGTAAATTACACTAACAATTGTAAAAGATGCAATCTATAGCATCCGTAGTTGGTGTCACTCTCTCTGGCAAAGAGAGAGGCAAAGGAAGAAGAAATTTCAAAGGCAGAGGGGGCAGAAAAAACTCCAGCAAAAGATCAGATTTGCAGTGCAAGCATTGTGGAAAGACTGGACACACATCAGATCAGTGTTGGGCTTCATGGGACTCCATCAAAGACAAGCATAACCAGAAGAAAGATGACAGTAAAAATCAAGATGCAAGTAAATCTTCTGATTCTTCTCATTGTAATCTTGGAATTAATGAAATGACTTCACTTTCATCTTACAAAGATTGTTGGCTGCTTGATACTAGTGCAACATCACACATGACATTTAGAAAAGACTGTTTTGAAGAACTTAATGAAACAATAGATGGCATAGTTTACTTTGCAGATAAGTCAAGTATTAAACCAAAGGGAATGGGCACCATTCGACTGAAGATGCCTGGATTCCCTGATTTCTTGTTGAAGAATGTTCTTTATCTTCTAGAGTTGCAGAGAAGCCTGCTGTCCTTGGTGGAGATTTGACAGCAAGGCCATTCCATCCACATGTTTGATGGAATTGTTGAAATAACAAAGTCCTCTGACAACCAAGCCATCATGACTGGATACAAAGATGGGAAGCTACTGAAGCTAAAGGGTTCATCTGCAAGAGTTCAGAACTATGCCTACCTCTCTCAGCATGGAGAAGGTAATTTGTCATCTAGTTCATTGTGGCATGCAAGATTTGGTCATCTAAATTATAACAGTCTTCGTTTGTTGAGAAAGAATGGTGTATTTGGTTTTCCCACCATTCCCAAAGATAAGAACAAATGTGATGCATGTATATTAGGGAAACATAGTAAGATGCCATTCCATGAATCTAATTTCAGAGCAAGTAGGAAATTACAATTAGTACATTCTGATTTATGTGGCCCAATGCCAACTCCTTCAGCAAATGGGAATAAGTATTTTATGACATTTGTTGATGACTACTCAAGAATTTGTTGGATTTACTGTTTAAAGACAAAATCAGAAGCATTTCAAACATTCAAAGACTTTCATGCATTGATAGAAAAACAAGCACAATAAAAAATTGGTACACTTCGTACTGATAATGGGAAAGAATACACTTCAAATGCTTTTGAAGATTATCTTCACCAACATGGAATTACACATCAGACTACAGTTCCCTATAATCCTCAACAAAACGGTGTAGTAGAAAGAATGAATAGAACCATAATGAATATGGTTCGCTCAATGATGTTTTTCAAGAATGTAAAACTAATGTTTTGGGGTGATGCAGTAAAATGTGCAGCCTATTTGAGAAATAGAAGTCCCTCAAATTCTCTTGATAACAAGACTCCACATGAAATGTGGTTTGGCCATCTCCCTTCAATCAGGCATCTCAGAGTTTTTGGTTCCACCTGTTATGCCTTGATTCCAAAGGAGCAAAGAAACAAGCTTGGTGCTCGAAGCAGAAAATGTATTTTCCTAGGGTACGAAGAATACTCCAAGGCATACCGTCTGTACGATGAGGTAAACAAGAAATTTGTTATTTCCAGAGATGTCATTTTTCTTGAGACTAATAAAAATGACCAGTCTATTGAGAGATAGCTTGATCATTTGGAAAGTTATCCTCATCCAAAGACATATTCTGAAAATGAATATGAAATTCCAAACCTTGAAGGGGGGATTCCTATTCTGGATCAACCTTTGGAATTTCCATATGAAGCACCAACTCCCCCGCATGAAGAAGTTCCTACTACTTCACTTGAATAAGAGGTTCAACTGGATGATGTGATTGAGAGAATTGAAAGACTCTCAATCAATGATGAAGCACCACCAGCTGATCAACCAGGACCATCACGGAAGATTCCTAAATGGGCCACAAAGACACTTGAAAGTGTCCATCCAGATGAAGTTGGAAAGACGAGAACGATAAGTTCGAAAAGACATGAAGATGGAGGAGGAGCAGATAATTCAGGTGATGACATGGATGTATCATTTTATTGCAAATTTAATTTATCTGCTAACTTTGAACCAACTTCCTTTGAAGAAGCTTCTACTCATGTTGAGTGGAAAGAAGCTATGCAGAATGAGTATGATGCACTCATAAAGAATGGAACTTGGAAGCTGGTTGACCCTCCAGTTGGAACCAAACCAATTGGCTGCAAGTGGGTGTACAAGAACAAATACAGATCAGATGGCTCACTTGACAAGCACAAAGCGAGGCTTGTAGCAAAAGGCTATGCACAGAAAGAAGGAATTGACTATGAAGAAACATTTTCTCCTACAACAAAATGGGCTACCATCCAAACCTTACTCTCTTTAGCTGCTCAGAAAGGGTGGAAAGTTCATCAAATGGATGTGAAGACTGCTTTCTTGAATGGAGACTTGAAAGAGAATGTCTTCATGTCTCAGCCAGAAGGCTTTGTTGTGAAAGGAAAAGAACAAAAGGTATGCATGCTTGTCAAATCCTTGTATGGCCTAAAACAAGCGGCTCGCGCATGGTATGAAAAGTTAACCGAGCATATTTTGAAGTTAAATTTTGAACATTTTGATCTTGATGATGCAACACTATTTATAAAGAAAGTTGGAAGATCTGTTGTGTATCTTGTGGTGTACATAGATGATCTTTTGATGACAGGGAACAATGAGAGCTATATAGCATCCATAAAGAAAGATTTGAAAAAGATCTTTGAAATGACAGATATGGGACATCTCCACTATTACTTAGGAATTGATGTCACTCAACATCCTAAGTATATTTTCCTATCTCAGAAAAAAATATGTTGGAGAACTACTAAACAAATTTTGCATGACAGAATGCAACCCTATATCTACTCCAATGGAACACAAAATGAAGCTCACATCAAGTGAAGGAAAAGAATTTGAGGATGCGACCAAGTATGGACAACTTGTAGGAAGCCTTATCTACCTTACAACAACTAGACCAGATATTTCTTATGTTGTTGGCATACTTTCAAGGTTCATGCATAAACCTTGTGAAGGACACTGGTCAGCTGCAAAAAGAGTTCTAAGATACTTGAAGGGGACTCAAGACGTTGGACTCAAGTACTCTAAAGTGGATGACTTCAAACTTATTGGGTACTCAGACTCAGATTTTGATGGCGATAAGGATACAGGAGTATCAACTTTTGGATACACTATGAGTCTTGGATTAGCAGCTGTCTCATGGAGATCACACAAATAGTCAGTTTCGACAGATTCAACAACAGAAGCAGAATATGTGGCTGCAGCTGAAGCAACGAAAGAAATAGTATGGCTGAGGAAGATACTTGAAGATTTGCAAGAAAAACAAGAGGACTCCACACCATTATTGATCGACAATACTTCTGCAATCAAGCTGGCTAAGAATCCTAGATTCCATGATCGAACCAAACACATCAACACAATGCATCATTTGATTCGACATCATGTAGAGGCCAAGACAGTCCATCTTCAACATTGTTCCACAAATGATCAAATTGCAGACATCTTCACCAAAGCGCTTGGACAAGAAAAGTTTAAAAGAATCAGAAACATGCTCAGACTTACGAACACCCCTTCGGATTAAGAGGGGGATTGTTAGAATATAATTTGTAGGGATTATTGTAAATAAATAAATAAATCTGAATAGTAGGAAGCCGAAAAGGCTGGGCGGAAGGTGAAACACAACCGTCATATCATTTGTATAAATATATGCATTGGCATTGGAATAATAACGAATCGAGAGTTATACCTAACACAAGCCTTTCACCCTTTTCTGATTTTCCAAGATCACCAAGAGTGCAAGGAAAATAGCATAATTAGGGAGATATGAGTCTTTAGGCCCATTATTTGTGTGAATGAGTGAGCTAAACTGTCTTGCATAAGATCAAGGAAATAAGCAAGAAGCAATAAGACATACAACTAGTGTTATTTAAATCAAATTGCCTAGACTAACAATCTCAATAAAATGGCAAGCATACTATCATTAAGCTCCTAGTGAAAACTAGGCGATTTGTTGAAAACCTCCAATTCTTTATCCTAAATAGCATGCAATAAAGGACTCAGTTTACTTCTTATCTTGAGATAAGTTTCTTAATTACTAGAGAAAATACAATTGTATGTGAGTTTGTTAATTTTCTTGTTAATTAAATAATGATTGAAACTACAAGTGATGATGAAAATTTGAGGTAAAAAATTAAAAATGGGAAACCCCATGCAAGTATTTGACCCGATGATGCAAGATTTGCAT
The DNA here is from genome assembly GCA_001517045.1 of Pseudotsuga menziesii. Lineage (NCBI taxonomy): Eukaryota > Viridiplantae > Streptophyta > Pinopsida > Pinales > Pinaceae > Pseudotsuga > Pseudotsuga menziesii. Next base: position 339,816 of record LPNX011186470.1, read on the forward strand.
GAGGAGAGAATCACAAAAGTCTGGCACATTTACCATGCAAGCACATAATGGAAATTTTGTGCTATTAGCGTGACTGTCGAAGGGAAAGTTGTGCAAGCTAGCAATCTTGAGACATGGGGAACCATGCTACTAATAAAATGATGAACTTGGGATATCAGCTTCTGAATTACAAATATCGAGAGGATGGACAACAATATTCTACACTTGCACAACACTCAAAATAAGTTATCTATAAAAATCCAACCTATATATAATGCAGTGAACAAAAATAAGAGCGGAGGCACCATATATATTATTTTGGAAAAAATATCCACATGGGTGAGTAGTCTTCCCAATTTGGGGGAATCCTTGAGGTTGCAACAAGGGCACGATATTGTAAATTGTAAGTTAATAACCCAAACTCCAAATGGAAAATAAAATTACTCTAAACAAGAAATAAAATGAAATTAAAGTGAGATAAAAAGGACAAGTGCTAAGTAAAACAAAATAACAAGAGTATGTCAAACCAAATGTTGACTATTGTCTAATAGCTCAGCTAAATACAATGGTGTCATATAAAATGTGAGGGATTCAAAGGGAGGTCAACAATATCTCTTATTGAGGTCATTTTTGTCCACACAATTGTAAGATAACTAGCATAGAGAAATGGAGAAACAATCTCTTCTTAGAGGAAGAGAGGCAGGTATATTTTGCATGCCAACTTGAGGTAAAAAGTGGATTGAAAGATGAGCTCTCAATGCAATTCTTGCAGCACAAACTGGTTTGATTTTCTCTTATATAATGCATGCCCATGGATTTCTTTTATATTCCAAATGGAGGCCAAGAAACATATAGATCCAAATTTGAACACCCTTGCTCTTTAATTGGTTCTTCAAGTACATGGAGGTTATTGAATGCTGCAAAGCATGTGATAAGTCTAGTTTGAATTTTGGATCCAAATGAGTCGTTATGATCTTTGAATGCACCACAAAATTAAGTGGCGTTTCCATTTTGATATTCTCGTGACTTTTGAAGGAAAATTCGGATGGGTACACATTGGTCATTGAACAAAGATTCATGCTAATTAGTGCACGGGTCCAATGCAAATATTCACATGGTTTTATGTAGAGAGTTTCTTTTTCATTCTAAGGATAAGTTTCTCTTGTGGGTTTGATGAGGATTTATTTGGTGAGATACATGATGTATGTTGATGACTACTCTATGCAAGATTATCCAAAAGTTGCATGTGTGCAAAATTTAAGCATTAACATTATACCAAGAAAACCACCTACTCGATCTTCCACCAAAGAGAATCCTTCCTCATCGGAACTTGTAAAGAATACAATGATTGAAGTATCCAGGGTAGAGTGTCCCAATCTAGTAACTAAGGATATTTTTCTCAAGTTTCCTTGTTTGGAATCTCAAGTTCGTGGAGTAGAAATTGAATAACCTAATAATGATCAAGAAACAATTCCTTCTAGTTGTACACATTTGTCTGATTCGTTGAAAATGAGGAAGAAGAATAAAAATATTAAGAAAATTAATCTATCAAAGAACGTGAGATTTTAGACTAGCACATCAAATATGAGAATGAGATTTTAAAGAAAAGGAATACTCATTTAAATGAGAAAAGTGTTTAGTTAACCTCCAAATATAAAATTATGTTCAAAAAGGCCGAGAAATGGTATAAACAGTTAAGACAATTGGTAAGGCATAACATAGTATTGAATATCAAGATCATGCAATAGAGGTATAGGAGCCAACAATCTCATATAGCCTCCACATCTAATCTTAATATGTTGATACAAGCAGCAGAGAATGCTTAATTCAGGAAGGAAGCACCATTTTTCTAGGGTCTAAAAATATCTGGAAGTGAAAAAAAATATTTTTGCAGGGGTCAATGCATGAATACATGCAACTTCTTGAGTGTGGGGGAGATGTTTAGTCTCAATTTTATCATGTTTTGTAATGCTAAATGAACCTTTTTAACTCATCTCTTTTCCTCTTTTTCAACCTTTTGTAACCTTTACTATCACATTTTCCTACATTTTCATAGTATATGCTCAAGAGCTCTATAAGATAATTCATTAATGTTTTGTAAGAAGATTCCCCATTTTTTATTCGTACTTAGAATAGAAATTTCCTTCATCTAACTACTACCAGAATTGACAAACTGTGATTGTCATTAAAAAAATCTGGTAATTATCTTATTGTTACCAAGATTCCATTTACTCCCTATTACATTGCACTTGTACCCAATGCACCTTCATGTGTACCCTAGGGAGAAAGGGCCAAATGTTTCTACCATGAGAGGTGTTATTGATCAATGGTGGTCATGGTTGGGCCCTTTGGTCCTACTTTGGGGGTACTATGGATTAATGGCACTATTGACTTCCCTTTAAAGGGCTTTTTAACCTCAGGGTTGGTGTATGGGGTCCCTAAGGGTTGACCACTGGGTCGCATGGCTCCATATCCTAGTTACATGCTCTAGTGGCCTATGATTCAAATACAAGACACTCGTCTTCATTCATAGCCACTTTGGACACCCTCTTGGGCCTTCAGTCAATGGGTCCTTGCTCTCCCTGGCCTTATTTCCTCAGAGGAAAGCCACCCATTATGCTAGGCCTTTTCATGATTTGAGGAGGGCGTTGAGGAATTTTATAACATTCTAGGGGTTATATGAGGTATAACACCCTCCCTCCAGCTCACTCTAGCCTTTCATTTGTTGTGATTCGCTTATTTGAGCATGTTTAGGCACCTGTGGATACAAATACCCCAGGTAGGCTACCTTAATCCTACCTTAGGATATATTTTATTATTATTTTCTTTTAATTTTTAGTTGGCATTTGAATAATTTCAAATTTACTTATTTTAAGGCATGTAGGCCTGGATATTGTAAAAAGTGAGTGTGAGATCATATAAATATATCTCCTCACTTTCATTTTAAGACAGAAATTATGGGATAAATCACTATGCACTTGTTTTACCCTTCTTAGGGTTTCTCTTAATGAATGCACTCCTTTTAAGGAATTTTTTTGGTTAATGAAAGTTATTTTATGGTAATTCTTTGGTGAATCTATGCTTTTGGTGATGCTTCGATTTGTTGGATGAACACAAGCACAAGGAATTCAAACTTCTTACCTTTTTGTTGGATGTTGGTGGATGTGCATGTATGAGTCCTAGTGGCAGCCTTAGAGTTGCACTTTGCCCTTCTGGTCACCTTAGCAAACAATGACAAGTCTCCTACTGAGGGTTCCCTATGGTTTCTCCTTAGTTTTTCATATGCTAGTTACTTAACCTAAGACCCTCCCTCACTAGGATATCCATTCTTCCTAAGAAGACCTAGGTTAGGTAGGGATTGTGCTAGGGTTTTCCCTAGGTTTTCACACTATTTCCTCTCACAAATATAATCTAAGGTTAGCTCTTAGGTTTAACATAGGTTGGTTTTACATTATTTCTTTTCTTAGCTCAGGTTTTAGGTCAGGGTTAGTCTTACTCCAACGCTGCTCCTTTTTTTCCAAGAGATGGTGCCCTCGTTGCTTATCTTATGCACCTTCCCTATTCTCCTTTATCCCTATCCCTCATTTCTCTTTGTTCCCATTCCTTCCCATGCACTCTCGCCTCCTTGGGTCTATAGTCATCTCAATATTCCCTTGTTGTGGCCAGCTCCCTTTACTCGCGTGCTTGTTCTTCCCTTGTCTTCGTTTCTCCTCCTTTTTCCTCATAGCCCTACCCTCGGCTTACCTTGTTAACACCGTATATTTTTGGAAGGGCTCGCCACAGCTCGACCCACACTCCATGCCTTCGCTGAAATTTATGTCGTCCCCTTCTCCACGTCTCAGGTCTGCTCCAAAAATTTACTTTGACAATAATTTAATAATAGAACTATAAAAGAATCATGTTTTTTCACAAAAGAAGTGAGCACATTGATACTAGATATCATTTCATTAGAGAACTTATCAACAATGGTGAAATATATCTTGAATTTTACAAGTATGAATATTGATGTGTATATATCTTCAAAAATACATTGGTAAAAGAAAGATTTGAACATCTAATAAAATATTTGGGCATCATTAGGAAGTCAAGGTTAAGGGGGAGTATTGAAAACATAAGCTTGACTTAGTCATCTAGAAGTTTTTTTCCAGAAGAAAAAAGTTCAATCCTTTTTTCATTATACAAAGGACCTATTACATGCAAGATAGTGGATTTGTACTCCATTACAACAATCTACAATTCAATCATATCAAATATATAGATTTGAAATAAAGTCCACCTACAGTCATACTATCACCACACTATATCCTCCAATAATACAACCTGCCCAGTGAGTTTAGTAAACCAAAAGACTAATATCCCCCAATGCACATCTATAATAAAAATAGATCTTTTGTCTATTCATGGATCATAACACCTTCCATGTACTCTTGAACAATGAGAGTCCCCATAGTAAGAGTCAGTGTCTCCTTTGATAGTCGATCGACCGATTGATTGTGCTCACGATAAATGTGCTGACAGCAAAATGAAATGAAACCAAGTACCATATCATCCATCTGTTTACACCAATGCTCAAGATTGAGCACTTTTAGCTTGGTACTCCCCTTAGCCCAATCAATAACCATCAAGGAATCACCATAGACCGAGATTCCAGGTAGACCCATGGTATTGGCAACATATAATAACCCAAATAGGGCCAAAATCTCTAATATGGAGTTGGTGCGAAGACTGCATCCCAGCTTGATTAGAAAGTGATGATCACTGCTGATATACAAAACTACCCCCACTCCTCCAGCAATGGATGTTTCCGCTCCATCAAAAAAACCTGAGGAATCATAACAATGTGGTCCCAAACTAATGGTTCTGGTCTTGTTTTTCCTCTTTGTGAAAGGGTATGCTGCTACCAAGTCAAGACATCATAGAGACATAACCTGTACCAAAGACAGAACACCAGAAAATAACCAAGCATTCCTACTCAGCCAAATAACCCAAAAACAAAAAAACAATAAATATCCTGACTCATCACCATTCTTGATCCAATTTGTAATAACTTCCCTTAGCCCATTAGTCCTGTTGCAATGCACCATTCCAAGATGATGGAATACCCGACTTCGAACATATGCATTTTCCATCAATAATGTATCTGTTTACAAGAGCCATCTCACTGCCAACAACCAACCATCCTGTCGTCAATAGTTCAGTCGCTCAACCACCCAGCTATCCAGTCATTAAACTTCATCATCTAAAAGAATTGGAAGTGTAACTTCTTCTACATAATAAAATTCAGAATAACAACTCATGTTTTCAACATCTGTTTTCATTTTTATGCTTATCTCAAAAAATTCTGAATAGCAACTCATATTTTCGAGATCTCTTTCCATTTTTATGCCTATCTCAGTTGTTTTGATCTTGCATTCTCTACATACATGCAAAGTCCCGAACAAATCAACACCGATAGACTTGGGGAAAATACCAATGAATAAAAAAGAAATATGATTGGCACAACAATGTTTATTAAAAAAGAAAATGTAACGTAGATCAAGCCCATGCAATTAAAGGGTTCAAAACTAGAAATGAAACATCACATTAAATTTACCCTTTTGCGTCACCGATACCACCTGGAATGGAAATGGTTCATATGGAAACTGAAAATAATATTGAAATAAGAATACAAAATATAATGGACTGAGAACGCTCCAATTGATCTCTTATTAATGTATTAAATAGCATACATTGGACCATTTACGGTTGATAACGGAAACAACTGAATACAACAGTTTGAAAACTGTCTACAACTAAACATCAAACTAAACATGTAACATATGAGATTAATTATTTATTTCTAACACTCCCTCTTAATCTCGAGAGTTACATTATTAACTATGCCTAGATTTTGACGTTGATACTGAAAAACATCTCTTCCCAAAGGCTTGGTGAAGATATCAGCTAGTTGTTCTTTAGAACCACAAAACTTGAGAGAAATGTCACCACCTTTGACAAGTTCATGAATGAAGTGAAATTGGGTGTCAATATGTTTGCTTTTCTGATGAAATACATTGTTCTTTGACAAGGAAATGGCAGAATTATTATCACAAAAAACAAAAACAGGTTCTTTTGTTGTATATCAAAAATCCATCAAAAGTCGTTTAAGCCAAAATGCATGACATGCTGCCATTGTTGCTGCTACGTATTCTGCTTCTGCAGAAGAGATAGAAACTATGGGCTGCTTCTTGGATGCCCATGAAATCAAATTCTTGCCAAAGAGAAAAGCATATCCTGAAGTGCTTTTTCTATCATCTATGCTGCCTGCATAATCACTATCTGTGTAACCTATGAGCATACTATCTGGTGAAGCTGTGTACCACAAACCATAAGTGGTTGTACCTGCAATGTATCTTAAGATTCTTTTACCAACTTTCCAATGAGAATCCTTGGGAGATTCCATAAACCTGGAAATGTAACTTGTTGCGAATGCTATGGCAAGTCTTGTAGCAGTAAGATACATAAGACTACCAACAAATTGTTTATACAAAGTAGAATTAACTACTGTGCCCAAATCTTCCTTGCTTAATTTTGTGCCAATAGCAATACGAGTGTCAGCAGGTTTACACTTTTCCATCTTAAACTTTTTTAAAATATCAGCAACATATTTCTATTGACTAATACATATACCATGATTAGATTGTTCTACTTCAATGCCTAAGAAATACTTCATTAATCCCAGATCTGTCATTTCAAACTCACTTTTCATGGCTGCTTTAAATTCATCTAACATCATGTTTCCTGTGTAGATCATGTTGTCAACATAAAGACATAGAATAAGAATTTTACCTTGCTGATTTACCTTCATATATAAAGTAGGCTCATTGTTTCTCCTTCTAAAACCATCTTTGAGTAGATATTGATCAATTCTACTGTACCAAGCTCGTGGAGCTTGCTTCAAACCATACAATGCTTTCTTCAATTTGTACACTCGATGCTCTTGTCCTTTGAATTCAAATCCAGGTGGCTGGCACACATACACTTATTCATTTAATACTCCATTTAGAAAAGCACATTTTACATCCATTTGATAAATAGGCCACTTATTTTGTGTTGCAATTGCCAAAACAAAACGAACAGTATCCAATCTTGCTACAGGTGCAAAATTTTCACCATAATCAATGACAGGTTGTTGTGAAAAACCTCTGGCAACTAACCTTGCTTTGTGTTTATCAATCTCTCCTTTCTCATTCAGTTTTGTTTTATAAACCCATATAACACCTATTACATTTTTATCTGCAGGGAGATCAACTAAATCCCATGTATTGTTTCTTTCAATAGCTTCAATTTCATTATTCATTGCATCTACCCATTCTTTTTGCTTTGCAGCTTCATCAAAACAAGTAGGTTGAGATGAGAAAAATGCAAATTGTACTACATCTTGATCATATATATCACTCAAACTTCTCATTTTTTTATGTGTATGATCATAATCTGAATCACTATGAGATGAAGAACTACTTTCATTTGGAACTTGCAATCTTGGTAGATGTGTTGTAGGTGCTTGACATTCATCTAACTCAATAAAAGGATTATGAGATGTATTGTTTTCCATTTCATTCCATGATTCATTTTCCATGAATTTAACATCTCTACTTACTAGAAATTTTTTAGTGACAGGATTATATAATCTGTATGCTTTCGACTATTCACTATAACCAATAAAAATGTACTTATCACTTCTATCATAAAGATTTTTTCTTAGTTCTTCGGGAACATGAGCAAAAGCAATGCAACCAAATATTCTGAAATGAGAAACAGTTACCTTTAATCCACTCCATTTTTCTTTGGGTACCTTACAGTGAACACTGGAAGTTGGTGATCTATTTAGTATGTAAACAGAACATGCAATTGCTTCAGCCCAATAATCTTTGGACAATTTTCTTGTTGTAAGTAAACCCCTGTCCATGTTCATGATGGTGCGATTCTTCCTTTCTGCCACACCATTTTGCTATGGAGTATACCTTGAAGTTGTTTGTTTTTTTATACCATGTTGTTTACAAAAATCAACAAACTCTCTAGAATCATATTCTCCTCCTCCATCTGATCTCAAAACTTTGACAAATTTGCCACTTTGTTTCTTTGCTTCAGCTTTGAACTCTTTGAAATATGTGAAAGTATCTGATTTGTGTTTGAGAAAATAAACCCAAACTTTCCTGCTAAAATCATCAATAAATGTCAAAAAATAAAAAACTTCCACCAATTGACTGGTTTTGCATAGGTCCACATAAGTCTGTGTGAACTAACTCTAAACAATCTTTGGCTCTATAAGAAGCTGATGGAAAACTATCTCGCTGATGTTTTCCTACTATGCACTTTCACAAGAAGGAGTCTCATTAATTGAAGAAGGAAATCCTTTGACCATACTCTCTTTTTGTAACAAACTCATACTTTTGACTGGTAAATGACCATAGCGATAATGCCATAATTCAGTTTCATTTGCATTAGCGACATTACATGCATACATATTTCCACTTCGCATTTTGAATGGAAACAGTTGGTCCTTCGTCATATATATTTTTGCAACAAATTCTCTATTAGGATTAAAGATTTTGCAGTAAGTGTTGTGGAAATTAATATCATAATCATGTGCCATTAGTTGTCCTACACTTAACAGATTGTGCTTGAGATTTGGTACATAATAAACATCATAAATATTTTTCACTTCATCATGCTTTGTTAAAATTGGCACAACACCTTTTCCTGAAGCTTTGACTAAATGATTATCACCCAAACTAATTGTAGTAGTAGCAGTTGTATCAAGATTAGAAATCAAATCTTTGTGACCAGTCATATGATTGCTACATCCACTATCTAACAACCAAATATTTTTGTCAAGAACTTACTCAGAAACTTGACATGAAAAAAACATTGCATCAGATGTTTCACTTTCTGTAACATTAGCTTTATGTTTATACTGCAACTTACGACATTCAGATATATGATGACCATACTTCTTACAATACCGACATTAAATTTCCGATTTATCTGTCCATCTTTGGCTATGATCTTGTGAAGATGATCCTAACTGCTCTGACTTTTCCTTTGTTTGTTTTGATTTATCTTTTGACTGAGAACGTCCTCTACCACGTCCTCTTTTTCCATGAAAACCTTTGCCTCTTCCTCTGTCCATGGAAATTTTAGACTGAAATGCATGTTCTAAAGTACCAACATCCAAGTTCATCCTTGCTTCATGAGATAACAGTGAACCAGTCAATTCTTCTATAGAAAATTTAGTTAAATATTTCGACTCAAGAATAGTAGTGACTACCATTTCAAATTTCTTGGGTAAACATCTTAGAACTTTTTCAACAACTCTTCGATCAGTCAATTCCTTTTCACCATTAATTTTAAGTTGATTCACAATACCCATAACTTTAGTCATAAACTGATCAACACTTTTTGATTCAACCATTCTGAGAATTTCAAATTGAGTTCTAAGGGTTTGAAGTGTAACAGTTTTTACTTATCGTTACCCTTATAAGCCATTTGAAGAATATCCCAAGCTTCTTTAGCACTTTTAGAACCAATGATTTTAGGAAATATAGAATCATCCAATGAAACAAAAATGCATGATTTTGCTTTTCCTTCCTTTTGTTTAAGTTCTTCTAATTTGTTTCTTTGAGCAGTAGACATGATTGCAATAGTATTTGAATTAGGTTCTGTAAACCCTGTTTCAACATAATCCCAACATCCTTGACCTTGCAAAATAGATTTAACTTTCTCACTCCAAAAATCATAGTTGGGACCAACTAAAGTTGGTGCCTGAACTGACCAAGAACCAAAAGACATTGGTTTTATTCACAAAAATCAGCCACAATAAAAATTTGATATAACTTTCAGGTTTAAATAAACCAATCTTTCATAAATTCTAATGTTAACTTTCAAATTTCAACCAATTTTTTTTTTCTTATAACTCTCGGATTAAAAAAAACTTTGTTTAATCACTTGCAAAGTAAAAATTTTTGCAACTCCAGAAATTCACAAAATTTACTTTTCCAAATATAACCAATTTATCCATGTAACTTTCTCTCCATAGTAGCTTTACATTCACGTAATGTTTGTAATTATCTATTTTGTACTCACTCATGATAAGAAAAAATAATCTTTCAAAAAATTACCAAACAACCTAATAATTATTGCAGCAGTCCTTGGAACTTTATATTGCAGCAGTCCTGGAAACTTTATGAGGATCACCGAAACATTCCAATTGTATTCTTCACACAAGGTCAGCAAGTGGGCACGTGCAGCAGCAATCTCTTCTCGCAACCTAAAGCTCTGATACCATGAAAATAATATAGAAAGAAGAATACAAAATATTATGGACTGAGAACGCTCCAATTGATCTCTTATTAATGTATTAAATAACATACATTGGACCATTTACGGTTGATAACGAAAACAATTGAATACACCAGTTTGAAAACTGTCTACAACTAAACATCAAACTAAACATCTAACATACGAGATTAATTATTTATTTCTAACAGAAACAACACATGGAAGGTGGAAACAACAGACGAAATCAGAATTTAGACAACACTCATATTGAAACCGCAGACAAAATAACTATTTTAATAATAGTAAACGATTACTAAGCAACTAAAAAAATCAATTACTTTTAATAGTTCTTTGTATTTTTTTTTAATGTTTGGAATCTCTTTGTTGAATGTTCCTTTACTCATTAGACCATCAACAGTCTCCTCATACTTCATAACTGTACATTGTCTTGGTCTGATTTATCAGTTTTAGATAATATTGAGAACTGGCTCAAGAAAAAAGGTAACCCATTCCATCTACCTTTCTTTGTCATTTGGAATATTTGGAAATTCAGAAACCTCTATCTCTTTGAGGATAAAGAGCCTGAATCTGACAGTCTTTCCCACATTATTATGCATAGTGTGCTTGCTTATTCTGTGCCATTTGCCAGCATTTGCAAAAAAAGAAACATTAGATGCCCCCCTGTCATCTCTTACCCCTCGGGTTTTTTCGATGGAGCTGCCATTGAAAATAAAGGGGGTGTGGGCATCTTCCTCCTGACCAGTCATACTCACCACTTCCACATCAAGCTAGGCTGTGAATTTAGTACCAATACCCATGCAAAACTCTTAGCTCTCTAGGCTCTCTTATATTTTGCAAAGAAGATTGGGATACAAAGGATTCATATTTTTGGCGACTCTATGGTGGTCATTAATTAGGCAAAAGGATTCTCATCTCTTCACACTGGACCTGGAGGTTTGGTGTTTAAACATCACCACTCTGTCTGCCTCCTTTTCATCGATTGATTATCAACATGTCTATAGAGAGTATAATGAGAAGGCAGACCTGCTATCCAAGGAAGGCCTCCTTTTGGCTACAGACCATCTTTCCTTTACGAAATATCATGAGGGTTTGGTCATTGGATCAGACAATATGCAGTTGTTTTAAGGAGCTTGACTCCCCTTGACCTACTCCTCTTTCTGAGTATGGCACTTTCAGACCCTATGGGTTTTTGTTTCTTTTAGAGTGTTGGTTTCACTGTGCGGTGAACATTTAGATTACTCTCTTGAGACCTTCCTTGGATAACTTTTCTGATTTCTCTGTATCATCTCTATATGACTGCTGGTGAACTACTATTTTGTATAGCATTGATATATAGAGTGAGTACGGTATTATCTGCATGGGTCAGACACTTAGATCTTAATTGACTCGTCATATGTCTTGGCATATTGTTGATGTAATATGTTACCTTTGATTCACCATGAATATCAAAGAACTGCTATTTTTCCTTTGAAAAAGTTCTTTATATTTTTAACACGTTGACAATTTTAGCAATTAAGCAGTTTGAAGGTTTCTTTTACTTTGCATATGAATTCTTAAATTAAAAATCAAACTTATCATAGTCCTCCATGTTTATGATTCTTGCACAATAAAAACAAAAGTTATTAATTAACTTTCACATTTATATGTATCATAAAAATTAACTTAGGTTTGTGATCTTGAAAAGTGCAATGCCATCTTGTATGTGACTATGGCTGGTGCGTTATCCTCATTTTAATGAAAACTCATTCTGGAGCTGGTTCCCCTTTTAAAATGATGATTTAATAATATTTCTAAAATAATTATTTTGATAGATATTTTATTTGAGATTTAGGGCGGACTATAGCTTATGTTTTTCATTTACGGATGAGGATAAGACGAGTGTACTGTCGAGATTGATTCTATTGTAGTCGTTCAAAATTCAAAATAAACAATTATGAAAAAAAGAATATAAAAAATAATTGGTAGCTAATTGATGAATGGATAATTGGATAACTCATAATTGATGAATGGATAACCAACAATTCATGGCAATTAACTAGAAGAATGTGAGATAAAAAAATAAAAAGAATATACAAAATAACTGATATTTGATAAATGGATAACAAGAAGAATGTCGGTGGTAACATGTGGCTAGGCATGGATAACTCACACTTAAACTATTTAACTAAAAAAAATGTGAAGAATAAAAAAATATTTTTTATTTCATAACTATCTATCAACCATTTAATTTCTATCCACATTATCCAGCCACAAACTATATAAATATGCTAATTAAAAAAATTCAAAATAAATATCAAAACTTTAATAAAACCAAAATTTTAAAGTTGAATAATCAACCACACCAACTAACTAATGGCAAATAGAGCGATATCTGTCTTCATAATAAGCGGATAACGTTTTGACGGAGAGAAGCATTCCTTATTTCTTCAATGTGGTGTCATCTTTATAACTCCTTAAATTTGGTGTCATCTTTATAATTCCTTTCCACATGGGAATGTCAACCATAAAAAATTATTTCCATTCCAACAGCTTTTTGGTGAACCCGTAAAAGTCCTGACTTTTTAAAAATGATATAAATTGCTTTAAACATGTTGCTACAAAAGTTAGAATACAACAAAAGCTCATCATTATTTATATATTGCTAAGACTTCTCTTTATTCCAAAGAGAATTAAATTAGAATGATGAGTCAGAAAAGTTCTATGTACGTGGACCTCAAACCAAAATTCATGCTATTTAAAAACTTTATTAGTTTCCCATTTGAGCAATTTAAAATATCAACGATAATCCAATGTCCACATGTCTATTGAATTTGGTCGAGATGAAATATGCATAAGATTTTTTTCATAAATTTACGGTGTTAATTAATGAACAAGTAAAAAGTATTTTTTATAATATAAATTTTTAATTTCTTTAAACTATAATGAGTTTGGAAAGTTTTTTGGTAACTTTTTTGAGTACAAAAACAAGATTTTAAAATAAAACAAGTATTATCATTCTTAAGGTTTGATAGGACAAAGTTGGTTTCAAAAGACGTTCATCATCATCGTTATCGTCATCATTTTAAATTTAATGTTTTAAAAATTCATTTTTATTAAAATATATAATTTTGGTTTCATAATTTTATTAAGTAATATGAATATAATTATACAAAAAAGTCTTTTAAAGTTTCAATAAAGCATAATTTTAATTTGTTATTTTTATTTGAAAAAATATAGTCAAATTCAAACAAAATAGATAAATGATCAAAGTCTCAACTTCTCAAAAATTAATAACTCGTTGAATGTGAACAGAAGCAGTTCGTCTCGAATCTTTAAAACATATTCTTAAAAGACATGATTATAATTATATATAAATTATCTTGAATTGAAATTATTTTGGTTCACCAAAATGTCTGTGAAGGTCAAATTTTACCAAAGTTGTCGAAGCATACTATCGATGCAACTTGAGCAAACTGAAGCCAGGAGACAACTCAAGTAAGTTCAAATGAGGGAATATAAGTACCATTCAACCACCAGAAAACCAAAAGGTTCAAACGAAAAAAAGATAACTTGTCGATAAAGCAAACAATTTGAATGACGTAATACCTTGAAATCATGATAATTGGACTAATCATTTCACTCCAAAGACATCATGTCGCAAAGTCATTTATCCCATGAGAAACAAAGCAAAAGCATTGGTCATGAAGTGCTCAAAGTCGAATACTCAAGAACACTAGATCATCTTTCATGAAGAATAATTGAAATAAATGGTAAGTGCAAAAAACCAAAGGTCAAGGAAAGGAGGCAATCGAACCAAGAACTGAATTGAGAAAAATAAATGGAAAGAAATTAGGAATGTACATATTTACAAACTTTAGATGGAGGCCCCTTACTTTCTGCAAAATTAATAGGGATTTGTTGGAGACCCAAAGGGGGGTTAAGGACAGCTCATTGAAGTGGTTTCTTCAAGGTCCAAGGGATTTGCTCATTGCTTAGATGAGGTATCTATAAATGTCCACTAGAGGTAATGGGTGCATCCTCCCCTTACAGTACATATAATCATTCCATAAACTTTGGCGCGATTTTGAAGGTTGAATTTGGTTGTCTTCATGTACACTCTTCTGGAAGGTTCCTTCACCAAGTGGGTGAGGATTCTGTTGTTGGGTAACCACCCCTTGGTTGGAAAAGGGCTATTGTAACACAACTTGTTGAAGTTGTGGGACTTTTGTGGTTGAGGAGGATTCGCTACAACCTTCTTCCTCTCCTCTAGAAATTGTTGACATCCAAGTATCAATGGGAAATGATGAGTGTAATTCCCATATTCTTCGGTCACAACGGGCAAGGATATTTCAACCGGAGGTTGGTTTTCTATCCTTATCTAGGAGCACTGTTAATTCTGATTTAACTTTGGTAGAAACGATTTGTGAATATCTGAAATAATAGACAGAGCATAACCAAGTTTGAATTATGAAAACTATCACACACTTATCTCATATATGAAAGAAAACATAATGTAAATATTAACAAGAAGGACATGCACATAAAGAAGAGAAATCACAAATTGTAACTCAGAAATATACATGAATCTTTGCATTCAAAGACCAACATTCGTCTCTCCAACTTTTATTAGAAACAGATCTCAAAATTATATAATGCAAAAGTTTCATGGGTTTCAACCCTTTCTTCCTCTGTTGAGGGTATACTTATAGTGTCCTAGACCCCCGAGACCAACCTCGAAACAAGGCTGAAATTAGTTACAACTTGAGAAACAAACTTACAACAAACTCTAACGTGGCACATTTTCCACGATTTACATAAAACAAAAAATATGGGGGTAATGAGCATGGTGGATTTAAAACAGTAATGCATCCTCAGGATTCTGGCTCGCTTGATCATTCTACAACTGTCTCTTTGATCCTCATGTCTTCATTGGCGCAACTTGTATTTAATTTTCCCGTAATTTTCAATTATCTCCCATTGATCAACAGCTAGCAGATCCAGATTGATCATATCCTTTGCCAATACCCTGAGCTCCACATTTTTTAAATAAGAAAATTCTTGCAATTGGGTACACGTAGCCTTGAAGTTGAGCAACATCTCGAAATCTCTAACCAAATTTATCAATCACTGCTTTTCCAGACAAATATTATTGCTGCATATTATCAAACTACTTGTGATCGTATTGACAACTGATTAATATGTCATTATACTCCTTTTGAGACCACATTCCTCCTTTCTCTTCCCAAAAGAAAGGGAGTCCTCTTTTGAACACAGGGTTAAACAATTCAATGAATCCCTTAATTTGATGATGCATAACATCAATTTTTTCTTGAACTGTTTCTAAATGATGATATTTATTCACCACTCTTCTTGCCCAAGTGATAATTAAGACCCTATCCTGGATATTTGCTTTCCTTATTTCCTTTTCTTTCAAACTGTTCAAAAAACTGATTGCATTATTAGCTGTATCTATGGGTTTTTTATTTAAAACCTGCTTTACCATCAAGACATTTTGTCTAGTTGCTTGTGTAACAATCTCCTTGTCTAGAATAAAATCCAAGTATGGCCTAATCTTAGCTTCTTATGCTATCAATACATCCCAGATGAGATGCTTAGCTCCCTGTAAAGCTATATGCCATGTCACCTGTTTTGTCAATTTATTGTTCTTTTCTATCGGCTCCTTACATTTGTTTTCCAATTTCTTTCTTTCCTTTTCTCCTTTTTTCAGCTATGTCTTCCAAATTTTTATTTTGGTTCTTCAAACCAGTGATTTCTAAATCTTTAAGACTTACCTAAGACATAGCTTGGGAAAGGGAATCTGCACCAGATTGTACAGACGGTGAAATAGATTGCACTTGTTTCTCCTTATTATTTTCCTTTAGTTCCTTTTTCAACTCTGTTTGTTTTGTTTCAAAATCCTTTTCCTTTTCAGCCCAAAGTCTTTCATATTTCTCCCATTGTTTTTCTTTTTCCTCAAAATTTAGCAACCTTGCTTTATAATCAATTAGTTCAGTATTCAAAGCATCTTTTTCTTTCTCAAAATCTGTCAGCTCAGAAGTTTGTATAAGCTGAGTAGATGGAAACTTCAACTTCTTCTTTAGTAATTGAATTGCATTTCATTTCTCATTTAACAACTTACGTGCAACAACTCCCTTATCAACTTGACTATCAGCCACCAATAATTCTACGTCTGGTGGGATTTGTTTTCCACCTTCTCCTTTCTGAGTAAATCTTCAATTTTTTTATTGCTTGATTGTAACTTTGACACCCACAATGTTGCTTTCAACAAGTCAGTATTAATAATATCAGATGTTTCTCTGTGTAGATGTATCATATTAGTTGTAGGGATATTATTTAAATTCATCTTTAATTTGACCACTTTATTTCCTATAGTCACTGCCAAATTCAATGTGTTTTTAATCTGATCCCTAACAGTCACCAGGGATACATCTTGACTAGATAAATTTTCTCACTTTATCATATAGCTTCAATTTTTCATTAAAAGTTTTTTCACCCACATCTTTTTATCTATCTAGCAATTCAGTCTTGGACTTGTACTTATATGTAGCTCCTTCAGAAACTTTATCAAAGGTATATTCATGGATTTCAAAGGATGGGCCTTTGATCTTCGTCTCCTTGTTTTTTCATTTAGGTTTTGTGACCTGTACAAGTTGTTGTCTTTCCTTTTCAATCTTTTGTTTCTTGGGTGTTCTGACATTGTCTTCTTCCTCAGTATCCATGGTGTCTAAGAACTCTCTCTTATTTATTTATTTAGAAAAATTAGCTAATGGAGTAATATGAGTAGCTACTACAACAATACTAGAAAGAATCATGCCGAGGAGAAGTGCTCCCTGGTGCAGATGGAAGTGAATATTCTTGCATATTCTCACCATTATTAATATCCTTGGGGTAATCCATCCAATTTGCTGCTTCAGATAGTCCTGGAACCTCCAAATGCTCGAATGGTTTATTTTTATTTGCTTGTCTCCTATTTGAGATAATATGGTGAGGATCATAATTAATAGCATCTTCCATTGAAAATACCATTTATATGAGCATGATTTCAATCATTGGGAGAGTTTATTTTCTCTTGATGCGAAAAGGGCCTACTGTCCATGGAAACTTAATTTATGAAGGATTCTTATACCCTAGGAAATGCTCGTCTTCAACTATCAACCTTTGTCTAATCAGTTCCAATGAAAACACTCTTACTGTCAAAAATGATGGTATGATATAGGGTTAATGAACAAACCCATATACCCTAATCACTATTCCGTGTTCAAATAGGAACCAATCTCCTATTCTCCTTTCAGGTGACAACTGTAATAATTCTTTCATTTCTAGTAATACTCTGGGTAATCTTTCTTGAAAGAAAACATTGTATACTGGTGCCATGATAAAATTCATAAACTTACAATAATCACTACTCATTTCATCTATTATAACTGTTGGAGTAGGGTCCCACAGCTACAGGAAAAGCTGCCATTTTGGCGGAAAGACAGTTTTGGCGAAGATGAAGAGATAAGGTAAAGATACGACGCTGTAGCATGTTTCTAGCTGTTAAGCAGAGCCGGAAATTATGACTACCAGGGAAGCGAAGTCAAAGGAGATGACAGTACCTGAGCGGCCGAGAGGAGAGAGCTCACCCACTGCAGTGAAGGCAGCGACGGAAGACATGAGGGCTCAGCTACCCTCATAAAGGAAAAGGAGCAACGAGGCCGAGGTATTGAAGACGAAGGACAGAATGGGAAGTGGTGCACAGTACCCATGGTCAGCACCGGGAAGTATGGAAGACTGCAGAGAGCGGTGGTGTGACGGAAAGCAGCTACCCCAAGTACAGATATGCTGACTGTCACTAATTAGGGTTTTAAGGGTTACTGTTGGGACAGGCCCACAGTGTTGTAAGGGCGAGACCTTCGGGCCGCCTATAAAGGGATGTATTTTGTATTGTAAAAGGTTAGCCAGTCGGATAACCTGTAGCTATTCAAATAGCTAGTTAGTCCGTTGGCTCACAACATTTTGTATTGTAATAGAGTCGAGCTCTGGTTCTGTAATCAATGGTAGTCATCTTACTGTAACCAGCAGCTAGCTCATCGAGCATGTATGTAACAATCCGCAGGGATTGACAGAGAGAGAGAGAGAGAGAGAGAATATTGTAAGAAGGCAATATAGAGATAGAAAAGAGATATAAGAGAGAAGGGCTCCAGGCTGTGTGCGGAGTTACCCAGAAGATCTCGAGCTGCATATGCGGTGCAACAGAACTGTGTACTCTCTCAAGATATAATAAAACATAGTTCTGTGAAAAAAAAGTGTAAGTTGTTTGAGCGGGTGATGTGGTGTTTCATTGCAGCAACGCGATGTTTCTCCGTGCCACGTATCCAGTTTTGAAAAACGAAAAAGGGCCAGTCAAGTCGCCTTCTGACAGGCAGTTAATGAAGAAATGACCGGTATACCTTACCGTAGATTTGGCAGCAGCATGAATACCTAGAGCAAGTGGCTGAAAAGAAAAGTGAAAGGGAAAACAAACCGAACAAGTAGAACTTCAAGATGCAGACAAAGGCTTGTTCTTGGAATGGAATTCCTGGTTTGTATACCTTTCACATAAGTAGGCTCCAGACTGAATGAAATGTTTGAGAAGGCTGGAAGATACAGATTTTCCTTGTGATAAAATTTCTAACCCAGATAAAGAGTAAAGGATATCTATGGAAGACTTCTCAAAACCTAAAGATCCTTAAAAGGTCTCACAAGCGACGAGAGTGAGACCATGACTGAGGGAAGGAAAGATAAGAGAGCCCAACGAACTAAGTCACAGAAACTATAGAGAGCGTGTCGCAGCTATGGAGAACGAAGTTGCAGGACTTCGGGACAGATTTCAAAAGACTTCGCAGGAAGCCAAGGAGAAGCTACAGCAGGAGAAGCCCACTGGTAGTGGCTCGAGGACGAGCCACAAGTAAGTGTTAGGGGACTGTTGGAGTAGGGTCCCACAACTACAAGAAAAGCTGCCATTTTGGCGGAAAGATAGTTTTGGCGAAGATGAAGAGATAAGTTAAAGATACGACGCCGTAGCATGTTTCTAGCTGCAGAGTAGAGCCGGAAACTATGACTACCAGGGCAGTGAAGTCAAAGGAGACGATAGTACCTGAGCGGCCGAGAGGAGAGATCTCACCCACTGCATTGAAGGCAGCGGCGGAAGACAAGAGGGCTCAGCTACCCTCATAAAGGAAAAGGATCAACGAGGCCGAGGTATTGAAGATGAAGGACAGAATGGGAATCGGTGCACAGTACCCATGGTCAGTGCCAGGAAGCATGGAAGACTGCAGAGAGCAGTGGTGTGACGAAAAGCAGCTACCCCAAGTACAGATATGCCGGCTGTCACTAATTAGGGTTTTAAGGGTTACTGTTGGGACAGGCCCACAGTGTTGTAAGGGCGAGACCTTCGGGCCACCTATAAAGGGATGTATTTTGTATTGTAAAAGGTTAGCTAGTCGGATAACCTGTAGCTATTCAGATAGCTAGTTAGTCCGTTGGCTCACAACATTTTGTATTGTAATAGAGTTGAGCTCTGGTTCTATAATCAATTGTAGTCATCTTACTGTAACCAGTAGCTAGCTCATCGAGCATGTATGTAACAATCCGCAGGGATTGACAGAGAGAGAGAGAGAATATTGTAAGAAGGCAATATAGAGATAGAAAAGAGATCTAAGAGAGAAGGGCTCCAGGCTGTGTGCGGAGTTACCCAGAAGATCTTGAGCTGCATATGCGGTGCAACAGAACTGTGTACTCTCTCAAGCTATAATAAAACACAGTTCTGTGGACATAGCTTCTACCCTAGAAGTGAACCACGTAAAATCAGATTGTTATGTGATTGATTCATGTGATTGTATTTACTTGTTGTATCTGTCACTCATTACATGAACTTTGCTTACAGTTTAATGTATGTATGTGTTATTCAGTTCATAGCATTATAGAGGGATAAATGCAGGTTGAGGCCTTTAAGTATTCTATATAAGAGTTTGTCTATGTTTCACTTAAGACAGTTAAGAGCCGCAGTGTAAAGCAGCCTTGTATGTTGAGTCCTGTAATTCGAACACAAGTAACGCTAGGTACGCTGAGCCACAGCGGTAGGATATCGCAGAGAGGCGATATCGCACCATCAGAGGAGCTGTGGTGCGCGGTACCATTGGGTTGAGGATCAAGCGTAGGAGAGAGTTACGTGTTTCTAAGGACGCGGCGATGCGATAAGGGCTAGAGTCATCGCGGGTAAGAGGAACTGTGCATCACAAAGAGAGGTCTCGCGGGTTGAGAAGAGCTACGAGACGCACATAGGATGCCACAGAACCTGGTCGAAGACACTTGAGTCTTTGGCCAACCCATTAGAATCACTTCAGGTGAGACTTCAGGCCACCTCGCGATTTGTCGCCAAAAGGGCCAGTGAGCTAGGGTCGTTGTTGGTACATTATAGTAAACCCGGGTCTGCCCAAAGCAACCAACAATAACCATCTTTAGGAGTAGTAAATTTTCTTCATTGAATTTTAAGAACATCTTCAATAGAAAAGATTGAAATCTGAAGGATGTTGTCCTGTGGAAGTTTATTAACTTAGAACAGATGTTCTCAGCTTAAAAATCATCAAATTTAAGACATGATGATTGGATGGAGTAACTCAATTGCTCATACTCTACTTGACCAATACTAACGGTGAACATTAGACTCAACAAGGGTTCTGTGATGTATTTATTCGTATCCAACCTGAAAAACTGACTTTCCAAGGTTATCAGAGACCGGGTTTCTTCATTAAATAGGTTGTAATCAATGGGAAAAGGGTGATTTAACAATTGACTATCAGGTTTTGAGTAGGCTTTGAGGAAAGTTTCTTTTTGTTCGACTGAGGATTCTTGAAAAAAATGGACTAGGTTTTCTTCTTTGTACTCTTTAGACATTTGGGAAAAATCGATAGGGATTAACACAGTATTTCGGATGACAAGGTAATTTATTGGACACAAAATTTTAGACCTAGATGCATCCATTATTACCCCTTTAGAAGGAGAGTAATTACTGACGCACCACTCAATGAACTCTGGACAATTTGGGGTTTGTTCAATGAAAAAATAAAAGAAATATGAACTGAATAGTCCATGAGTACCAATTCTCTGGTATTTGAGTATTTTCAATTTGTTTTTGGCGGTTTCTACATTATCAATTAGGAAGACAGTGTCGAATATTTCAGAATCTTTATCCTCGAGAAATTCTTCAACATTCTAATACTCAAGATTCTGAACCTCTAAATCTTCCATTTCAGCCATGAAATACTAGTTCAATAGAGAAGTGAACATACCTGGTTAGTTGAAATATGTTTCCAAAGTTTTTCCATGGTGGCGCCTTCCGCACAGTTTGAATTATCATTTTCCAATGTTTCAGAAAAAACAAATAGTTTGAATCCACATGCTTGTCCTTATATCATTTTATTCTTCATAATTGTTGTGCATCTTTTTCATTCAAATCTAATATCAATTGTAGATCTGTTGTTCTTCAATCTGAGCCATTGATTCTTGACTGTTGGTTAACCACACTATCTCATTCCCGCTTATTTCACCCTCTTTATCTCTAATGCAACTTTGAGTACCGGAACAAATCTCCATTCTTGATTTGAAATGTATCCCCCATCTGAGCTGTCCATCTTGATTTGTCTTAAATCTTGGTTTCCATTTCTAACACTTTCTCTATCCATCTTATAACTTCTATGCTCAGATTGATTTATAACCGTAGATTCATCTTAGCTTAAATATGTACCCTTGATCACCTTCAACAATTTACATTTTCCGCACTCTCACCAAGAATTTCCTTCCTCGCACTTTGGATTAGCGGAACCATTTCAAACCATTGATTCAAAATTTAACTGATCCGGATTTATGCATGAACAAAATGAAAGAACATATATAGAATCATAATAACAGAGATTTTGCAAAGATAACAAAGATACAGTAACCACATATTCTATTAAATGGCGGAAATAGAACAGACTGTAATACAATTGCTAGAATGGTGGTAGCTATCTCTGAGAAGAGATGTGGCTGCTACGCTCATTTGTGCCAAGCTGAATACAAAATGAGGCCAAAGGGGCCTATTTATAATAAGATGAGGTGAGAACCCCAAAAGTCCAAAACGTAACCCTAGAAGATGAACTGTCATAAAGTTTGCGGCCCCACGGTGGTAAGTTGAACAGTCAACTTCCCGGGGTCATAACTTTTGCATACGATCTCCGATTTGGGCGTTCGATAGCTTGTTGGAAAGGTATTTCTAAGATTTAAAACTTTTGGTTTGCCAAATGCATGCCTATGGAAACCATTTGGTCCTAAATCTCCAAAAAACGTCGTTTTGGGCCACAAAACGACCCCGAAAGTTTAGGACCCGAAAAACTGTAGAAAAATAACTAGGAAACTGCCACAATGGACAATTGTTTTGAGCCAGTGGAATAGGTGGGTGGCCACCGATCTCCATCTGGATCATTAACTTTCATCTGAACCGTCAAAATATGTGGCTCATATTCAACTCCGCAAATCTCAACCCCGACTTTCCTCTGTACAACTTCAATTTGCGGAGTTATTCTCAGCCTTTGATCAAAACATCCTGTAATATCCGCGTCCAAGTGTAAAGGGCCTACAACATTTCACAAATTTCAATTTTTTTTTTATCTGCACATGTTCAATCATTGAAATCATTCTCCACCATAGATTCATCCCCAACTTGATCTCCACTGTTGAAACATGCACTCCTTTTAAACCATTCCACATATTTGGAATATTATTTTCCACGAGCACTTTAGATCAGCAGAATTCGTCTCCATCTTTGATCTAAACCATCTTCGACCTTGGCCATTTGAAACCTGCAGGTGTCTAACCAATTCCGCAAATACAAAAAGTACTTTTCATCGTGCATCTTAGATTGGCGGAATAGACTTCCACCATCGATCTAATCTATCTATTGATCACCGCCGTTGAAAAATAATCCTGTTTACACCATTTCAATGATTCAAGAAATCTATTCCACCCTGCATGTTGAAACAACGAAACAATTTATAACCGTAGATCTATTTTACCCTCCTTATCCAACAGACACTTGTATCTACAAGTTAATCTGCTCCCTCTTATGCTGAAATTCCTAATCCTTTTCATTTAAATTCTTCATTTTCTGTCACTATACAGCTTGGAACAAATTTTCTTATTCACATACATTTTCAAAGCTGAAAAACTAGAATTCTTCGATTATTATTTAATCTTAGCTTAGACATGACCTTTGAAATACATACAGAAACTTATTAATATCCTCCATGGTAATATGATATAAAAATTGACACACCTTATTTCTCCTTACACCATTTTATACCTCTCCAACTACTTAGCACAAAAACAGTTCTAACAGGATCCACCGTTGTAGGATGCACTAGAGGGTATTGCTGAGCCACATTTTATGGCATAGAGGTTGATGGTTGGGGATCATTTCCCTTATGGGAAATAGTACCAATAATATCGTCAATAGAGTGTGATGTACCTGAGGGAATTGGGTGATGTCAAGGGGCATAAGGGAGGATAATATACAAATACCCATATTCTGCATAAATCAAATCAATATTTTTGGCCTTGAGGATGTCCTCTTCTTCTATTTTGGGTAATGTGGTTGCCACAATATCCTTAGCAATCATGGGATGGAGTGATTTGAGGAACCAATCCAACAAGAATTGGGGCTAGATGTCTATCTTGCACATATTTCTATGTCTACGTCTCTTGTGGATATGATTCACGATGTGAGTTTAGGTATTTTGTCAAAATTTTGTGAGAATTTCAAGTCCTAAATCATGGTGTATGGGTAACTAAAAATATGTGAGTAAAATAGTGGTGATGGACTAAAAGGTTGAATAACTTCCAGATGGTAGATTGACATACTATTTGGTCATCGTTAATGTGAGTGTTAGAAAAAAATTAAGACGAATGAATCTTCGATGATGTTGTTTGATGAGCACCAAAGGTGAAATGACATAACATCGTTAGTTGTGGCATCTCCCTATTTCCCTTCAAATTTTGGAACATCTGAAGGAAGATTAGGGGGCATGTCTGGCCAATTTGCATCACGAACATTGGTATCGTTGGTAAATTAGGCCAACTCAACAATAGTTAGGCTCGTCATGAATGGAAGGTTTGAGCTTGATGCTACCATGTTGTTCTATGTGTTTCCATGTCTTGTAGGTGAGGGTGGAAAGGATGAAAGTGTATTTCCTCCTAGAGGTGGTGATGATGTGGGGATCATTCTCCAAAAGAAGGAGATGATGCAAGGGTACTCCCTGCAAAAGGGGGAGATGGATTATTACCTCTTCCATGAGATAGAGATGTTAGAGGGGTTGTATATCCTCCAAGAGGTGGAGGAAAATGAGAGTTAGGCAAGCTGTTTCCTCACTAAGTTGACCCTAACAACATTTTTTGGGAATGCCCCTGGATATAATATCTCCCTCATGATTTATGGGGGGGAGAATGTGAGAACACCTCTTTGGAGAGGAGAGAGTCCATGCAATACGATATATTTCCTTAGGCATCTTTGTTCTGAAATGATGGTGTTTATGTGATCAAATGGGAGTGATAATGAAGGAATATAAACAAAAATGAACAAATTCAAAAATATTCTAGCCACAACATATGCAATATGGTTAAGTGAGGCCCTATGTGTTGATTCTTTGTGCAAATGATCTCAAAGGTTGATTCTATTTAATTTTGTTAATATGATTTTGTAATAAAAAGATAGAAGAAATAAATTCCCTATATGAGATTATGTCCTTCCTATCAAATGGTCACAAGGCCTTCCAATATCTCTCGTGTCGACATTGATAAAATCCCCCAAATACGTCTAGTGAATTTATCAAATAGTTAGTTATCAAGTAATGATATTGGGTCTATGTTCTGGAAGGAATATCAACATTTCGAACAACTAAAGAGATCCAACTTAAGTGTGAAATACATCCCACAAATGGAATTGCTGATATACTAATATTTTGCCACTAATATACTTGCGTCAAGTGTGTATAAGTATTTTGGCGTGGGTTTGGCCTCGAACGGTAAAGTGTCACCTCCACAAAAAGCTAGGTTGGCTCTTTGTGGTGAATAAAAACAACTATACCTTGGATTTCACATCCTTGGGCATCACACCTTTTTATATGGGTTATCTATTGACACTTGTTGATACAATTATTTAAAAGTACCCTATAATTCAACAACCACTATGTTTCAAAAATGTAGAATATCGGTGGGCATTATTTGGATTCCTAGCCCAATCAGTCCTACACTAACTAAAATATTGTTTTGTGAGATCTTGTGGAGGATTTTATTTGGTTAAGAATTTCAATTTGATGTTGATTCTATGGTGGTACAAATTTGATTTAAGGAGTGCAAGAGAGGTATTTCAAACTTCCTTATAGTTTTGATCCATCCATATTACTCAAGAGTGCAAGATGAAGAGCATACTAGATCTAAAATAGTCTTAAGGTCTCTTGGTTTGTGCTTAAGTGGAAATCACACATGTGTTTTTGAAAGAAAATATAGAAATGAGATTTGCAAGTAACTAAAGAGCATAATAAAGCAAAGAAAAATGAAAATTGATGGTTCTTTACTCCATTTAATTAAACTCTAAGTATGAAATGAATGATTGTTTGGAAAAATAAAGTACTGTAAGCTTAATGAAATAAATGTGCAAAAGGAGGTATTTCAAAACTTTCACCCTTTTTCTGATTTGCCAAGATCACCAAGAGTGCAAGTAAAAGAGCATAATTGGGGATTATTAGTCTTTAGGTCCATTATTTGTGTGAATGAGTGAGCTAAACTATCTTGCATAAGATCAAGGAAATACACAAGAAGTAATAAGACATACAACTAGTGGTATTTAAATCAAATTGCTTAGACTAACAATATCAATAAAATGGAAAGCATAATATCATTCAGCTCCTACTGAAAACTAAGAGATTTGTTGAAAACCCCCCACCCTTTATCCTAAGTAGCATGCAATAAATTACTTCTTTACTTCTTATCTTGAGATAAGTTGTTTAATTACTAGAGAAAATACAATTGTAGGTGAGTTTGTTAATTTTCTTGTTCATTAAATAATCATTGAAACTACAAGTGATGATGGAAATTTAAGGTAAAAAGGAAAAAATGGGAAAATGCATGCAGGTATTGGACCCATAGATGCATGATTTGCATGAGAAGAGAGTCACAAAAGTCTCGCGCATGTCACATCCCCTTCCCTCTTCTCGACGGAGAGGACGCGACTAACACACTGATATGCCCTATCACACCCAAGCAATCTAGCCCCAAGAACATAAAATAATATGCATTGAACTAACAACATGTACAAATGCATGACAATTGCAAATACAATGGAAGAAAATACATGTATTTAAGCATTCAATGTGTTCATATTAATTCACAAACAAAAACAGTTGTAGAGATAAAATACGCAAGAATACTTATCTTGAAAGAAGCTTGTCCCCCAACCAGCTATGCCGATGTAACATTCCACCCAACCATAGGCCAGTGTTCTCATCATTCTCTCAGCACCAAAACCACCCCCGAGCTGGGCATGATTCCCACAAGGAATAAGGGAACACTAGCAGGCTCACACATAGCCAAAGATATATCAAAATTCAGCCAATCCAAAACTGCATTTGGGTTTATCAGGCTGCTAAGGAGAAGCTTGAACTGCTAATCTAGTGAGATCAACCATAGAGCTATGGACACCTACACCAGATCGGGCTTGGAACCAAAAATATCTACACACCCAACACAAGGAAGCATCTCCTTCTCTACTACAGAGCCCTTCAGGCTATGCCTTCCCTTCTAGTTCTCTTCAGGGTGTGCAAAGAAGAAAACCAACCCCTCTAGATATGTCTGTGAGGTTCCTTCCTACACTAGGTTTATCAAGCTAGTTCAGACCCAATTCCACTCCAAACTAGTTCAGACCAAAACAAAAGATACACCCACAACAAGATACAAGTTTCGGGCATGGACAAAAGCATCCTGGAAGCTAAATTTGATAATGGTGAATGGGTAAACCAACCCTAGGAGCCAAAATCAATTTCGCCCAACGTTCATTGGCTTCACGTGGGTAAAAATGAGCTCAACAAACACCTAGAAATCGTGGTCTCTTCTCCAATTCACTGGGGATTACAAAAAATAGATTTCCATATTGGAAATCAATGAGAAAATGCAACAAATCGTGAGGGAGGAAACCCAACCACTAAGCATTACAAAAACGATTTCCCAACCATGGGGAAAAATGAATAAAATTGTCCCCAAACGTGAAGGAAAGACACAACAAACAAAAACGTGAAGGAAAAAGAGCTCTGCAAGTTTCCCACTGCGTGAGAAAAACCCAACGTGAGTGAATGAGTGAAGAAAGATGAAAACATGAATGCATGAAGGAATGGGAAGCAATTTTGGGCATTTACTTGGCTCATAAGTCAAAACACCTTTTTCCAAAAATGGGTGCTCTGCCCAATTCAAAATTTGACCTCCATACCTTTCCCATCCCAAGGAAATAACTTCCTCAACTAATTTCTGGCAGTAATAAATGATTGGGTGAATAAGACAAGAAAGGTAGTTGACAGCTTGATGGGTTCTCCCTTTGACATTTGGATTTTCCCCATTGGCTCTCAAGTTTGAATTATTTCCCCCCTATTCCTTAGGAAATCATGCCCCGATCTCTTGAACGTTGCATTGACATAACTGATTGTGGGTATTTTAATTAAATTGCATATGTACATGATGTCCAAATTATAATGTGCTTGGCTAGCACAAAATACCATCGGCATCTATTTTAATTGCCAAAACATAAAATGTTGAATCGATGGTGGGGATTTTTCCTATAGCTCCACACCATGATTAATTACATTATATACATCATATACATTTTTAATGCAAACGGGGTCAAAACCGGGGTGTTACAACGCATTTACCATGCAAGCACATAACGAAAATTCCGTGCTATTAGCATGCTGTCAAAGGGAAAGTTGTGCAAGCTAGCAATCTTGAGACATTGGGAACCATGCTAATAATAAAATTATGAACTTGGGATATGAGCTTCTGAATTACAAATATTGAGAGGCTGGACAACAATATCCTACACTTGCAGAACACTCAAAATAAGTTATCTATCAAAATCCAACCTATATATAATGCACTGAAGAAAGATAAGAGTGGAGTCACCATATATATTGTTCTGGAAAAAAATATCCACATGGGTGAGCAGTCTTCCCACTTTGGGGGAATCCTTAAGGTTGCAACAAGGACACAATATTATAAATTGTAAGTTAATATCCCAAACTCCAAATGGAAAATAAAATTACTCTAAACAAGAAATAAAATGAAACTAAAATGAAATAAAAAGGACAAGTGCTAAGTAAAACAAAATAACAAGAGTATGTCAAACCAAATGTTGATTTTCTAATAGTCTAGCTAAATACACTGGTGTCACATAGAAGGTGAGGGATTTAAAGGGAGGCCAACAATATCTCTTATTGAAGTCATTTTTGTCCACACAATTGTAAGATCAACTAGCATAGAGAAATGGAGAAACACTTGCTTCTTAGAGGAAGAGAGGAAGGCAGATTTTGCATGCCAACTTGAGATAATATGTAGATTGAAAGATGAGCTCTCAATGCAATTCTTACAACACAACTTGATTTTATTTTCTCTTATATAATGCATGCCCATGGATTCCTTTTATATTTCAAATGGAGTCCAAGAAACATCTAGATCCAAATCTGAACACCCTTGCTCTTTAATTGGTTCTTCAAGTACATGAAGGAGGCTATTGAATGCTCCCAATCATGCGATAAGTCTAGTTTGAATTTTGGATCCAAATGAGTCATTATGATCCTTGAATGCACCACAAAATTAATTGGTCTTGCCATTTTGATTGTCTCATCACTTTCGAAGGAAAATTCGCATGGGTACACATTGGTCGTTGAACAAAGATTCACACTAATTAGTGTAGGGGTCCAATGCAAATATTCACATGGTTTTCTATACAGACTTTCTTTTGCATTCTAAGGATCAATTTCTCTTGTGGATTTGATGATGATTTATTTGGTGAGATACATGATGTATGTTTATGGGTGCTTTATGCAATATTATTGAAAATGTTGCATGTGTGCAAAATTTAAGCATTAACATTATACCAAGAAAACCTCATACTCGCTCTTCCAACAAAGAGACTCCTTTCTCATTGGAACTTGTAAATAATACAATGATTTAAGTATCTAGGGTAGTTGTCCTAATCTAGTAACTAAGGATATTGTTCTCGAATTTACTTGTTTGGAATCTCAAGTTCATGGAGTAGAACTTGAAGAACCTAATGATGATTAAGAAACAATTCCTTCTAGTTGTACACATTTGTCTGATTCATTGAAACTGAGGAAGAAGAATAAAAATATTAAGAAACTTAAGCTATCAAAGAACATGAGATTTTAGACTAGCACATCAAATAGGAGAAGGATATTTTAAAGAAAAGGAATACTCATTTAAATGAGAAAAGTGTTGAGTTAACCTCCAAATATAAAATTATGTTAAAAAAGGCCAAGAAATTGTATAAACAGTTAAGACAGTTGGGAAGGAATAACCGAGTATTGAAGATTAAGATCATGCAACAAAAGTATAGGATCCAACAATCTCATATATCCTACACATCTAATCTTAATATCTTGATCCAAGTAGCAAAGCATGCATGATTTAGGAAGAAAACACAGTTTTGCTAGGGTCTCAAATACCTGGAGTGAAAAAAAAATATTTTTGCAAGGATCCTTGCATGAAGACATGCAACTTCTTCAGTGTGGGAGAGATGTTTAGTCTCAGTTTTATCAGATTTTGTAATGCTAAATGAACCTTTTTAACTCATCTATTTTCCTCTTTTTCACCCTTTAGTAACCTTTAGTATCACATTTGCCTACATTTTCATAGTATATGCTCAAGAGCTCTATGAGATAATCCATTAATGTTTTGTAAGAAGATTCCTCCATGTTTCGATTGGTAATTAGTATAGAATTTTCCTAAATCTAACTACTACAAAAATCGACATACTTTGATTGTAGCTACAAAAATCTGTTAATTATCCTGCTATTACCAAGATTCCATTTACTAATGAAATTCCACTGTAGATGTGATTCCTACAAAGTCGGTAGTGGCATCATCAGTTTGCATATCTTTGCTTCTTTCGAATGAAAACAAGAGTATGGGATTTGTCTAGGAGTATGTTGATATGGTTACCTTCCTATTTATGTGGCACCAACACAATAATAAATTCTAGGGATACACAATCAAAGGTTTGGTCAACAATTATCTAGATGCACAAAATTTGAGCATGAGATTACGATTTCATGCTTCTAGTCATGAAATATGCCAAATATATGACAACCTATTTTGTATCTATTCCATGAATAAAATATATCAAACCATCCATATCAATACCTACGTGTATCACCTTCATGTTCAAATTGAGAATGTAATTGGTTGAGATCTGTGTAATGAGGATCAAACAGTTTTTGACATTCATCTCTTTTTCATTATAAACTCCATAAAAGGATATGTATTGGGATCAAGGGAGTTGGTGGTTAGAAGCTAGAAAGAAGATATAAGAAGGGTTGAGATTGTGAGACTCTTAACACTCCATAACTCTCTAAACATTTTTGAGTTAATGCAAAGAATCTTTTTTTGAATTTCCTACAGTGCTTCCCCAACTAGAAGGCCCCCTGACTTGGGTAAGTAGCCATAGAGTTAGGTAGTTAGGTCATTTTGCTTATTTTCGTGTATGTCTCTAGTTACTGAATTTAAAAATTATAAATCGTAACTTCAATTACAAGTTTAATTTCTTTTTTGAATTGATTTATGTTTTTTGCTATTGTTTATATTTTCTAGTTCTTGAATTATGTAGGATTGAATATTGAAGTTCCTCAATTTTGTGCTGTGTGATTTATTACCAAACGTATTAATGATATTGTTATCATAGGAACTCTAGTAAAATGTGAGTAAAACTAAGGTTACAAGACTTGCAATATCAACTATGAGAATTTTGTATTTAGTTTGGTTTTGCAAGATTTATTTGAATTGGTTTATGTAATTGTGCTTAATTAGGATACATAAATTGAATAAGATATTGAATAAGATATACGCCGAATGATTACATAATTACCTTTCTGATGGTAGAATAGTATGGCTGGTTTGTGAACATAGCACCACTCGCATACTTATCTCTGATTATGGAAATGACTTGTTAAGTAGCTTGTCCTTTAAGATTGATTTGAGATTTGTTTTATGCTTTGTAAAACTACAAGAGTCCATTGAATCATCTAAAGAACTATATAAGAATGTTACAAGAATAAAATACTGTGATTGGAGTAAAAAGGATAGCTTTTGATCTTTCACTTGGATTCCTTAAAGTTCTTTATTAAGCGGTTTGTATGTTGAATAAAGTAGGGTTAGTCTAGCATATTCATAGGTATATTTCTTCATAATACTACATATATTTTTTCTACACCTCACAAGTCTACAAACACCTAGCTGATAATTTAATGCTCGGAATTTACACCTATAAATTACCCAGCAATAAGCATGCAAACAACTAATATGGAGCTTTGTAGGATTCACTTGTTTCACTAATTATAACTAGGAATAACTTGGGATAACTTGTATTCAAGCTCCTTGCATCAATGGTGTAAAATATCCCTATAATAATATCCACCCTAACATATGAGGTCATAATAGACATTGATGGCCGAAATTCATTATGAATAGAGGATATTTGGAGAGTGGTTTAAGGAATAGTTTTACAAGCTCTAGATTTAGAAACACTTGTAGACATAAACCAAAAAAACATATTTAAAACATATCCATGAGATGGGTATACCCATGCTCAATTATAATTCTAATAGCCATAATGATTATGCTTTGAATCAATGAAATATGAAAATGCAACAGAGTTTGACCATGAACAATACCCAACAAATCCCTATTGAACTAAAACACATCCATTGATGATACAATGTGGATATAAATCTCAATGTACATGAAAGAAATGTTGAGAACCTAGAACCATATATCAAATTGAACTCCAATATACACTTCATGGTGTGGTATCTTTATGTGTTACTTGGGTGATTACATCTATTGATGATGCCAACATGTCCCAAGGTATTCAATCCAACATATGTATTCAAACACAAAAAAAGAATCATTTGATTATCGATCATTGATGTATACTATTA
Organism: Pseudotsuga menziesii; assembly: GCA_001517045.1. NCBI lineage: Eukaryota > Viridiplantae > Streptophyta > Pinopsida > Pinales > Pinaceae > Pseudotsuga > Pseudotsuga menziesii. The sequence continues at coordinate 372,407 of LPNX011186470.1, forward strand.
ATAGACATAGGAAAAATCACCAATGATAATGATCGGTGCCAAGGTACAAATTACAATCATCAAGTATGAATAAATTATCTAACATCGAACACCTAAGTGAATTAGTGAATATGGGTCAATGGTTAACACCCACTTCTAGTTGTAAGGGAACTTACCATTGATGTCTAAAATCCCCTAGGAATTTTCAAGGGTCTCTAATCCTACTCTTCAAAAAAATGAATTGAAGTCGATAGTAAGAGGTTCATCAGAAGTAGAGTGTTTAGTCATCTCTCACCATCTAACCTGAAACATGTAACTGACTTGGTTGATGAAAATAAAAGGAACAAAACATGCATGGTCAAAAAAGATTTCTTAACACTGGGATGGTCAACATGCATGGTAAAAAATTTGAGGAATGTTTGACACATGTTAATCAACTTCCCTTGAACATGAACACAATAATGATATAATGGGGAAATAATTGATACTCAGATAAAAATCAATGAAACCTTCAACATTGGAGGCATTAAATGGGGGCTCTATTATTATTGGAATGATAAATGATTGGTGGAGCAACTCATCATTATGGTATGACTTCCTAAGTAATGATAATACCAATTATAAGAGTTTTTGACACAAATAGGTTTTATGTTCAAGGGTGACACTCACTAACTACTGCGATATTTAATCTAACAAATTACAAGACGTTCATACTCCCCCTTTTTTATTCTTTATGTTTTTATCTTTTTCAGGCTTTTAGAAAGCACTATATAGATATATATATATATATATATATATATATATATATATTGTGTAGTGGATTGAATGAGTGTCATAAGGGTGTGCATCTACATTCCAAGTGCACATTGCAGTCATGTGAAAAATAAAGGCATCAAAGGTATTGGGCCAGTTAAAAAAACTTTAAACATGTGTCCCGTTTAGGGAAAATGGGCTAAGATACATGATCTATTAAGGCCAATTAACAAGTGAGAAAGTAGTGATGGAAAATTTCATAAGCACTAGAAAACAAATGATAATAAGGTAGTATGCATGATAGCATAGGTAATTATGGATTAAGTTGAGGTATAATGACAAGATCAAGTAAAGTTTAAACATAAGGATGAGTTTTGGATGTGATTGTGCAAGCCTACAACCTATATTTAGATGAAAATTTATCAATTTACTTGATCACGATTTGAGAATAAATCGAAGGGAAAAACCCATACAATCATATATGAAGTTAATGAAAGGTCAATAGAATAAAAGGTTATCAATGAAAACGATATATTAGCTAAAAGCAAATTGTGTACCATGGTTTCCTCCTACAAAATAGGTAAAATGTTATTATATAGTTCCCCTGGGGAAATTTTTTCTCCAAAATGACTTAACATAGGTGAACAATTGAGTTTTTAGTTCATTTTTACCATATAAGTTTGATGATTTAGAAAAATATTTTTAGACCCTAGGATTCAATTGCAGAATATTGCAAATTTGACATTTATTTTTTCAAAATCCTTCCAAGTAGGCCACATCATCCCATTGTTCACTTTCACTCATTTAAATTTAATTTTTGTGAACTTTTGTGTGATGTCAAATTCCATTTGGACCGCGAGTGTGCAACCACGATGTTGGCATACAATAGCCATGAGTAGAATGCCCTACTCCCAATTTTTGTATACAATAACCATGGAATTGTGTGAATTTATATGGTAGTAGTTGCAATAGACCCCTAAAAAGCAAAAAAATGGAAAAAAAATAACCCAAAATTTTCATTATTGGTTTTGTAGGGCATTCTTCCACCATGATCAAGTGGAAAGAGAGAGAGGATGAAGATAAAAATGCTAAGGATTTATAGAATCATCCATATTTGGATGGATTCCATGACTATGGGATACTGAAGTTATTTTTCAGTACTAAATGTGCAAGTAGGGGGACCTCTTACAGAAACGGGTGGGGTGGTGATACCTCAATGAGCAGGTGTTAGGACTTGACCTAAGTGGTAACTAGGTTTCTGTTTTATGGGTTAGGATTTGACCTTGAATACCATCATTTTTACTAGTACATGAGTGTTAGTATTGAGACTGACTCACTCTTTTTGGTTGATTTGAACAAACAAGCATTTGGGAAAGAAACAATGGCCTCTATACAATTTTTATACCACAGAGTACTCATTCCTAGAAACCAATTATATCATTGATGCCAAATTCATATTTTGGTTTCCATTGTTTGGTTATATTTTAAATTTTTAACCGTGGACTATAATACATGTACATAATTTTCAATTAAATAAAATATTCATTCGTATTTATTTAATTATTACTGCTACAAATGTTAGGTTAACCTTGACTCGATAAATGAGTCATTGAGCTAATCTTGGTTTAGGCAAAGAATGTGGTTTTTTGGCCCATATTATTTAGCAGCCCGTGTTATTGGACCAAGGTATTTCATGTAATAAATCCTATAATAAGGATTGGCATACTCCATTGTTATATGGCTTGGAGGTGAGTGGGTGAGCTCACCTGGACCCACTCAGTTGGTTTTGGCCAAGGTAATGAATACCTTCATTGATGTTTGTTTTTCTCTCATGGGGTTTTCTAGGGTAAAATGTGTGTTAAGGTTGTTGTTGTTATTCTTATAATTAGTGTTCTTTATTATTATTATATGTTCCTTAAAACCTAACAATGAAATCATTCAAACCATGCTCATCCCTATACACAAAACTTTATAAAACAATAATTGGGACAACATTTAACATAGATAAACTTCATGGAATTACAAACACATTTGGAACTTGTCTTTCAATGTCCACCAACCAACTACAAGTTGAGGATTCTCCTCCCAACCATAGGAACTCTGTCAACCTATCTCTCTCTTTGATAGATGTCACCCCTAATCTAGGGCTATCAGTCCACAAGGAGATAAATTCCACCCTTTCCTCCTTAGTACATGGCCATGCTCTTCACACAGCACTCCTCACCTAAGGACATCTATCCTCTACCCAAGTCATACAGGTAACCCCATCAACAACTTAATCCAACCCCTCACTCATTCCCCAGTGGCCTACATAATGCTAGGGAAGCTACCCCCATCTATACATTGAAATCCCTTAGGTTGTTACCTTCCCCTTCTATCACTCCAGTACTGACTGGACATAAAGCCTCTATGACAAGGCTCTAGGAATTTCCTATTGTAGGACAAGTTCCTTAATCCCATGCATGAATTTATTAGGTTAGTTAGGTTATCGTTTGTTAGGGTGGGATTGAGTGTTAGTGTTAGCACAAAAAATTCGTTCATACATAATATTCCACTTACCATTTTGATGTCATTAATTTCCACAGCAAAAATCAACATGGTGAACCTTCATAGACCAAAATACCCAAAAGTTTGATACATCATGGAAAGTGGACTTATCCCACAAAGTTAGGAAATTCCACCAAAATAGGGGAAAGTTCATATTAAAATAAAATCATGCTCAAATTCAAAAATTAGCATCGGTAAGTGGAAAAACCACCATGGTTTGGAAAACCAAAACCCTAAATATTTTCCACTTTACATGATATGAAGGTTCCCATTCACAACATCTCCATCTTGAAAATCGTTACTTTGCCTGAATTCCCTCTGAGTCATTATCCCTATATTATCACTCTAACTCCATCCCGATTGAACTTTAGCACCTTCATGAAGAATGTGGGAGACATCAGGCTGCTTGGAACTAGGAGAGATACACTCTACCTAGCTATAAGGTCCCCCATTTTATGAGGCACTTTCATTCCATGTATAAGCAAAATTATTTTAATAAAAGAGAAAATATTATTTCACGTGCTTCCTGTGTGTGTTGAAAATGAAAAGTTTAATGTTAATTTCTTGTTATTGTTACTTTGTTTGTTTACATTTATGGCTCATATGCAATCACACCTTGGTTTATATTGTACATTTTCATAGTCTAGCTTAAGTTTCACCAATTTTTAATTGCATTCACCACACTTCCTTCACACACTAGTGTAGTAAGAGACATTCTCTTGTGTTCTCTCTACCTTAGCTTCCCTGAGTCAGTAAAACCTTATTTTTCACCTATTAGAGTGTGAAAGCAATGACAATAGAACTGGAGAACACAATGGGTCAATCGGTTCAAATCCCCAGTTTGGTTTTACCTCCTATCTGATTATGTTTTGTTTGGTTTGTTTTATAAATTAGTTCTACTTATTATGAGTATCTTGCATCTTAGTTATCCCCTTAGAAATATTATGCTTTGAAAAATCGGCCTCATCCAACCCTTAAACTTCTTGCTCTTCCTTTTTCTAAGTTTTTATTTTTATTTTTCCCCTCACCAAGTCTTGGAGTGCTCCTATTTGTTGATTAAGTGCACCCTAGAGCATTCCTTTTTCCCAGTTAAGAGTGCCCCAAAGCACCCTTATTCCCCAGATAATAGCATCCTAGCCCATAATTGTTTGTTTTTTCTCCACTTATTTTTTTTCACAGTGTGCAACCCATAACACTTATGTTCCTCAAATAGAATCACCCTGAGACTTACTTACAATATTATGAACCCTTTGTTCATCCATTTGATATATAAATCTAATAACCTATAGTACCCTTTCTTTAATGATTACACCTCTCCTGTTGACTGTTATTGCATGGTTCATTAATTTTTTATTGAGTAGACTATTCTCTTCATTACAATAGGATGTTTGGATATCATAGTTTTTCCAATATTAATTTTGCAAGTTAATTTTTAGTTGTTTGCTACTACCACTGCTCAGTCACACCACTTATGCACCTACTAACAACCTAAAATCCAAGTGAGACTAAAATTTATCTAACTAAATGCACACTTAACCCCACTTGGGAACTAAAAACAATCTTGTAGTTAGGTAGGGAATTGGGGGCAGGAATCCAAAAAACTCCCATTTGTCATTCACATCTGAAACATAGTTGTTGACTCATAGGGAACCAAAATCCCCTAGTATTTTCTGGCATGATTAAATACCATTTGTTGGAAAGGCGTCTCCCTTAGGAGGGAAAGTCAAGAGACGGGTTTCAGAAGGCTAGCTGGACTACGAGTCTCCACTTAGTTCCAAAGGACACCTATTCGTAGTCCTCATTACATTGTTGGTGACCATACCATGGTGTAGCGACAAAAGGACTGAAGTGACAGATTTACCATTCTGGATGTGTCATGAATGAGGTGGCCTAGTTTCCATTCTTCTAGGGATCTTGTACTCGGGATACCCTTCGGTAGGGGGACATCCCTTAGCCACTTTGGTCTTCTAGGTCATATTGTCTCACTGTGGAATTTTGTTTTCAGTGCTTTCGCACTCCAACAAGTGAAAATGGAGGTTCTACCAATTTGGGGAAGCTAAGGTATAGAACACACAAGAGAATGTCTCTTGTGGCACTGGTATGTGAAGGAAGTGCGATGAATGCCAATAAAAATAGGTGAAAATTAAACTAGACTATGCAAATGTACAATATAAACCAAGGTGTGATTGCATGAGCTGTAAATGTAAATAAACACAGTAACAATAAAAGACAAATAGTAACAGTAACTAGCAATTAAAATTAAACTTTTCCTTTTCAACACACACATGAAGCACATGAGAGAATATTTTCTCTTTTATTAAAAGAATTTGGCTTATACATAGAATAAAAATAACTCATAAAATGGGGGCCCTTGTAGTTGGGTAGAGTGTATCTCTCGTGGTTCCAAGCAGATCAATGTCTCCCACACTCTGTCACGAAGGTGTTGAAGTTCAACCGAGATGGAATTAGAGTGATAACAGAGGGTTAATGACTTAGATGGAATTCTGATAGATTAACGATGATCAAGGTGGAGATGTCGTGAATGGGAACCTTCATATCATGTAAATAGGAAAATATTTAGGGACTTTATTTTAATGTGGTATTTCCCCTCTGTTAACATATTTCCCCATGATGTGTGAGGTTAGGATCCCATTGCCCCTCATTGGTCTCCAAACTAATGGTGGCTCCATAAGGACTTATTGTTGAAGATATTCCCATAGCCCTAGACAAGATGAACATTGCTTCCTCAAGCTGCTACAAATAGAGTGGAAAGGTTAATCTTGACTCTTTTAGGAAGACGAATCCCATCTTGACTAAATAATTCTTAGAAAACTCTTCAAGCTCATAATCTTACAAGTTCCCCATAGTGGAAGATAAATCAAAGGTTGTTGAAGCTAGATGCAAAACTGAGTAACTTCTATAGTTTTTTCATTTTCAACTCTCTCGTAGTTTTTCAAATTTTTAGTTTTTCACTTTGATGAAGTAAGTAGTTTTTAATGTTCAATTCCCATAGTCGTGCGAGGATTTTTTGATCAAATGCAAATCAAGAACATGTATTCAGGCATAATACTTTCTAGTTGTTTTCATACATTTTTAGTTTGGGAGACATATTTTGATCAATTTGGGATGGGTAACTATGCTCGGCTAGCTAGTACATGTTTTTTCTATAGTATCCATAGATTTTCTAGAAGTTATGTAGAGCCTGTAAATCTCATGAATACCTATGCATGTACTCTCTTTTTGTATATTAATATAATTTTTCTATCGAACTTACATAAAAAAAAGAGGTTAGGATCTCATCATATGACTGATTGACATCATAGGAGTTATTTTTCCAAAGTATGAATGTGATAGTAGTGTGGAGAACTGAGGACTAAACAAGGGGAGAGTAAACTCATTGTTGGGGCTGCAAGGGTGAAATATGAAAATACAACACTCAAAATGGATGAGGTATATATAATAACAAATAAATGGACAAGGCAGACGTACCCATGCTCATATCAATGTCTCAATATATGTTGGCCCTAGATAATTTTTGGATATTTTGGGTACCCGTTTTGATGAAGCGATTGAAGTGTGGATGGAGCTATGACAAAGAGGTCATCAAGGATGATAGCTCTGAATAATCGATTGAGAATTCAGAAATTCTAACTATTTTGACGAATTCCAACCGAAAAGGTTATTTAGGCGGTTGAGTAAGTTTGTCCACTTACATTTTTGGGATCGGGTAGTGGGCATGTGTTGAAAGGACATGAAGGGGCCTATAAAAATGTAATGGGTTGGGATTTTTGGGATTAGATAGTTTTTGGTTTAAAAAACATATTTTCTTTTGTGTTCTATCAAAATTCCACATCAAAATAAAGTTCCTAAATATTTTCCTATTTACACGATATGAAGGTTCCCATTCATGACATCTCCACCTTGAGCATCGTTACTCTGTCGAAATTCCCTCTGTGTCATTAACTCTCCATTATCACTCTAATTCCACCTTGATTGAACTTCAACACCATCATGACAGAGTGTGGGAGACATAAGGCTTCTTGGAACCAGGAGAGCTACACTCTACCTAGTTGTAAGGTCCCCCATTTTATGAGGTACTTTCATTCCATGTATAAGCCAAATTATTTTAATAAAAGAGAAAAGAAACTTTCAAGTGCTTCATGTGTGTGTTGAAAAGGAAAATTTTAATGTTAATTACTTGTTAATGTTACTATTTACCTTTTATTGTTATTATGTCGGCTTACATTTACAACTCATATGAAATCATACGTTGATTTATATTATACATTTGCATAGTCTAGTTTAAGTTTCATTGATATTTACTGGCATTCACCACACTTCTTTCACACACCAGTGTATCAAGAGAAATTTTCTTTTATTATTTCTACCTTGGCTTCCCCAAGATGAGATAACCTCTGTTTTCACATGTTGGAGTGTGAAATCACTAACAATAGAACTAGAAACCACACTTGGTTGATCCCTATAGATCCCCGATTGTTTTTGAACTCCTACATGTTTTTGTTTTGTTTGGTTTGTCTGATAAATTAGTTATATGTATTCTAGGTATGTTACATCTTATCCATCCCCTTACCTGGATTCTATTATGCAAAGTCGGCCTCATACAACCCATAAACCCCTGCTCAACCTTTTTCTAAGATGCTTTTTCATTTTCCCCCTTGCTCAATATTGGAGCGCTCTTGTTTGTTGATTAAGTGTTCCCTAAAGTGACCCTCTTTCCTAGTTAAGAGCACCCTAGAGCACCCTTATGCCCCGATAAGAGCACCCTAGCTTGAAACTGCATGTTTTTGTTATGTTTATGTTTTTGCACAGTGTACACCCTAGAACGCTTATGTTCCTAAAACATAAGCGCCTTGAAACTGTCTTACAGTATTCTAAACCCTATGTTCATCCCTTTGATGTCCATAAGTGATAGTATTCTAAATAGTATTTCTTTATTGATTACAGCTCTCTTGTTTACTATTATTGCATGGTTCGGTCATTTTTACTTAGTAGACTATTCTCTGGATTACAATAGGTTTTTTGGATATAATAGTTATTTCTAGTATCCAATTTTCAAGTTAATTTTCTGTTGTTTACTATTATCACTGCTCAATCACACCACTTGTGGACCCACTCACACCCTAAAATCCAAGTGAGACTAAACCACACTTTCATGCACACTTAACCCCACTTGGGGACCAAAAACAATCTTGTAGTTAGGTATGGAGCTAGGGACAAGAGTCCAAATAATCCCCTTTGCCATTTACATCTATAACATAGTTGTTGAATCATAGGGAACCAAAATCCCCTAGTATTTTTTGGCAGGGTTAAATCCCATTTGTTAGAAAGGTCTCTGCCTTAGGAGGGCAAGTTGTGAGACTTCTTCCAGAAGGCTAGGTGGACTATCGGTCTCCACTTAGTTACGAAGGATACCTACTTGTAGTCCTAATTGCATTTTTGGTGACCATATCATGGTGCAGTGGCCAAAGGACTAAAGCGATGAATTTACCTTTATGGACGTGCCTACAAATGGTCATATCATTAACGTAGGATTAATCCTTTGCGTAGGAGTCTACAAATGGTCATATCATGTAAGAAAAAAAATTATGTAAAAATGAACTCTTCATTGGAATACAAATGAACATTATGGAATGCAATAAAAAAAATGTAAATCACCATATATTGTCTCAACTTGGTTGATTCCTTTCCCTCGATCAATCTAAAACATAAATGAAAATATGTGAACCATAAATCCAAATTTTGGTGAAAGATCATCAACATTATGAAAAAAACAATATATAATGAAAACTAATGAACATATAGTACTATACATTCCTTTTAGAGATTAATGTACATGAGTGTGTCGTAAGCATACTTACATGATTCCAAGATCTTGTTCAAATTATAATTGACAAGCAACACCTTCCCTGCAGGTATTGACTTTATTGCAGTGACCACAACTCTATTTTCCTCACACTCGACAAACACACAATTGGGTAGTTTGTTTGTTTCTAGGATGATTACTATTTATAAACCCATCAATATTTCCACAATATTTGGGCCTTCCATCAATATATATTGAATATCCTTTATCCGGGTTGTTTTCTTTAATTTTATTATAATTTGCACAAAATCCATATATGCTCATACTGGTTAGATATCTTGTTAGTCTATATCAATGTGCATAATCATAGGTTGGGCCCACATAAGACATTAATTAAACCTCACTGTTATATGGAACCTTCACACCATCCATTGTAAATAGCCCTAGACCATGCAAACTAGATGGAGGAATTCGATATGTTCTTCCATTATTACTAAAATCCATGTTTATTTTAGGAATGGTTTTTCTTCCCAAATCTTCAAATAATGTCTGTACATCAATTGAAATTATTCATCTTCGGTGGACTCATTGTCATAAGAGCACAAACCTCCTTCAACCAAAAATAAATCCATACATTTTTACAATTTTCTTATAACATTGCTACCTCTAGTTGATATTGATGTATTGTTTGATGCTTCATCTTGTCCACACTCTTTAGAACAACCATCACTATTTGAAGATAAATCTGACATGTATCTTTTTGGTTGTGCATGCCACTAACATTAAAAAACTTATGAAATGTCAACCTGTGGTGATGGTAATGTTAACTGTGTTCAAGGAGATCCTATTTATTCATATTATAAGGTTATGGCTATCTTAACATGTGATATGGCTATACAAAGTTCATGGGGTAGTCGTGGATGGAGTTGCACATACTTGATGGAATCAAGTTTCTTATGAGTTCAAGTTATCATCCACAAACTGATGGGTAGACATAATGCATAAATGGATGATGTAGGATTACTTAAGGTATTTTGTTCATTAATCAACGGAATTATCCAAAGTTGTTTGATTTAACCCAGTTCAGTTACAACATGCATAAGAGTCCAACTTTAGGGTACAAGGACACAATTAGATCCATGCACAAGTAGGTTTAAACTTCAATAATTATCCACATGTAGGGTTCAATTCATTCAAATGATACATCATAGCTTGAATGATTTACAAACATTGGTTAAAATATATCACGATTCAAAATTTGGTCTCCTTCCTCCAAGGCATCCCAGAGGAAGGGTACTGAATACTGAGGAAAGTTGTACTAGCAATGTAGAGGAATTTGACAAAAAATAATTGACTTTCTATTATATCAATGTGTAGTTATGCCCTTGTAGCGTCTCATTCCTTATCTAAAGGATTCACCATGTTCATTAATTGTTGTTGCTATTATTTTCCCCATTTTTGGGTGGCTTCCAATTGACTTTGTAAGTCTTAGTATCTTTGATATAGTTTTATCCATGAAGCACATATCGATTCCAAAAATGTTGTAGGTATTTCAATTGGAATGTCCTTAGGAATTTATGCATCTTCTTCACATAACTTAGGCCACATGCTCTATAATTTTCCATGAACAACTTCAATTTCACTCTCTACTTGTTGTTGAGCTTGTCACTTCTCGTTCCTTTACTGAGTTACAAAATACACACTTTAGTCTAGTGTATGGTACATAGGAATGTTTTTAGAAGATTTAGGAATACAAAGCCTATTCATTACTCAAGATACTAGAACACCAAAGAGAATTCCATTTAGATTTGCATGAAAAGAATTATGAGCTTAGAATAAGGCTGCTTCCTAGCGCAATACCATCATGTAGTTGAGAAATTTCAATTGAATGGATGCATGATTGCTATATAAAAAACAAGAGCTTGAAGAAAGGTCATTTAGTACTTCTTTGCTGCAATTGACACCTTATAAATTTGCATAAGTTCTATATGGATAAGCCACTTAATCCAAATAGGACATTGGTCAAATAATACTTAACCAAGTGGTTGATATGTATCCAATTATCCTAGTCAATAGTCAGTCTATGTCTATGTGTGAGAAATTTAATGTATATTTAATTTTTTCTCCTTACAAACAACCAACATTATGGAGTCATTACATAGTTATGTATCCTTTATAAAATCATAGAAGAAAATATAAGATAAATCTTCCATATATAAAATGATCGCACCCATGGAATTCAACTTTGATAAATTCTAAGAAGGAGAATAAATAAGAATCTATAAATGACAATTGGGTTTACAACTAGGGAAAATGCTGGCAAACATAATATATTAATGCTCTACATATATAGTATAAAAAGAATATTGGTAATAGAATTATAGTCTTTAGAGATACTTGCATATCTAGTCAACACCAATGTATAATCATTGCACCACTTTGGCGATATTCTAGTATTACTAAAGTAAAACAATATAAACAATAAGTATGGTTAAGGAAAAGGATAAATTTTGGCTAATAAAATATCAAAGATAATAACAAATGAGGACATTAAACTAGCCATTAAATTTTTTATATCTCTACTCTGAAAAGTTAATAATTTCAATGTATCCTCCCTCGATGTATTTGTTTCAATTCTCAGCATATTGTAGTATCTCAGGATGGATCTCTACAATTTAGTAAGGTTTTCCAAATATTCTTGTAACAAATATTTTGAAAACATAGTTAATGACCAGAGCATAGTACAAATATTAATTGGCCTGCAAATGATTGTGAGAGTGTATTCACAACTCTCCTTTATACTACATTTTTAAATTTTGGGAAATAATTGAAACAAGATTCTTGGAAATGTTAGCTCAGAAGGGGAGAGTTTGTTTTAATTTGGAAAACAGTTTTTGCTTCTACCCAAACACATCCAATCTTCCATTTTCAAGCAACAAAAATGTATCTTTAATTTTTTAGAGATTTAATATGTGTGATGTATGTGTTTGAAAATAAACATAACACATCGAATAATCCTTGTCTTGACTAAAATACTTTAATTCCAACTCTGTCAGGTAGTCACAACTTAGGCCAATCACCCAATAGTAAATTTCAAACTCCACTCATGTGTTCAGTGGCCTTTGAAAGTGGTCTTCATTAAAATCATGGAATAGTTTTCACTACTCACATGTGTTCCTTTCACTACACACAAATATGTTCCTTTATCCTTGAACTTACAACTATATGAGTCATCCCAATAGGTTGTAGCTTGTACTATGGAGGAATGATTTCCAAGCAAGATAAACTTCATAAATTCTATTAAATATTAAATACATCAAACAACTAATTATAAACTAAGGCTTCCAAAAACCCCACATTTAGACCTATCAACTTAGTTAGAAATGATAGTGGTGTCTACCAAGATTACTCAAACTTGCACACTTTCCTTTTCAGTACAACTAAAGTTTATTGACAAGGAGATTTATAATGTTACTATTATGGATTTCATGATAGTATTCTTATGAAACCTTACTAGTATAATAGGAGAGCCACATATAGTTGACGCCATAATACTTGTTTGTTATCTAAATATGACCAACAATATATCATTAATTTGATCCTAAATTTATGCTTAAGAATCTACAATTGATCGTTATCCTTCATCAACAAGAAACAATGAACATTGAGAAAGTTGTTTCCTTTGAAGACTATATTGGGGTCAAAAGTAACTTGATCCAAAGATTTCCAAAATAATAAAATTCAGCAACATCAACTTATAAATGGTGATAAAAATTATGACAGGACTCCATGCATCAATATTCTAAATATCATAATTTGAAAACTTCAAAGCGTTCCTATTTCACACCAGTTGAGACAATACAACAATTTTTTCTCACTACATTAGTTGACGAATGCTTTGGAGGAATGTACATGTGTTTTGTGTCCAAATGTTGAATTAGTAATAATGATGTCATCCTATCTAACTAATATAATTCATAAGATATAAATAGTCAGATATAAGTGTGTAGAAGGAAAAACTAAATTGGAATAAATACTTAAAATTTAGAGAAAATTAATAATCATGGGAACTCATTGTTATAAAAGTACACCATCCTCCATGATGCAGAAAACATGTAATATTTCACTTCATGATTTGAAGCTTAACAACTATCAAAATGCAAATCCTTCCAGAACAGGATTTTAAGTCTGATAAGGCATTCACCAAAGCATTTTCATAAGTTTGTGCCAATCACTTTAAGTTCCACAATGTAGCAAACTACAAGTATTTATTTCTACTAAATCATTTCTTGTTATGATCCCATTTGAAATTAAATTTTATAATTAGTTAATTCATATAAATTATGTTTCAATTATAGCACCGAAACTATTGTTACAAGCCCAAATATCATGGACAAGGACTAGACTAACAATAAATTGGCGTGCCTATAACAACAAATCTAGTGCAGTGAATTTGATATGGAAAATAAATATATTGAGGAAATTTTATTACATTTTACTATTGTAGAATAGTATAATTAGTAGTAAATTCATCCATAGAAAACATATAATAGCACCCAAAAACTAGAAAATGCAAGACCATAAACTTCAAATTTAAATAAAAAACATCACATAGGACAGAAAAAATTGTGAAGGTATGTACACAAACCTAGGCCAACTCCAAGATAATTTTAAACTTCCTTGTGAACTGATGGCCTCCAAGGTGTGATGGTATGGGCACAAAACTACGCTGACATTGCCCTTGGAAAAATATGCAGTCTTTCATAGACTAGCCATACAAAAATTTGCAAAAAATCCTAACATTATATATAGCTAATATTCTCTCATCGGCTTCTTTATATTTTACATGTGGGATAAATTGTTATACATAAGCTTTCCTTCAAGTATATTTTACTCTAATATATTTAAGCTTTATCCTTAAACTACTTCCAAACAACCTCTAGTGCCTCTAATAACATGTGCTATCCCTTTTAGTACAAAACTAGGCTCCCCTACTCTACAACTATTTACTTCTCTTGTTATGAGACAATTTGAGATTAGTTTTTATGATTAGTTAACCTATATGAGTTCAGTGGCCTTTGAAAGTGGTCTTCATTAAAATAATGGAATAGTTTTTTCTACTCACATGTGTTCAGTTTACTACACGCATCTATATTCCTTTATCCTTGAACTTACAACTATAGAACTTATATATATATGAGTCATGCCAATAGGTTTTAGCTTGTACTATGGAGGAATGATTTCCAAACAATATAAGCTTCATAAATTCTACTTAGACCCTCCAACCTCTCAACCTGAAAAAAAATATTTCACAAGATTCAGACTTTAACAACAATTCACACTTCCAAGCAGTAAGGAAAAACATCAACCCCCATCCTACTTCAAATAGGAGGCTTTTACCTCAACAAAAAAAATTGTTTTACAACCTTCCAAGACCAACATTATTTAACACCTCAACACTCTATCCATATAGAAAGAAATTAATTATGTGACATAGGTATGTGCAAGTAGTGGGTCACATGCAAATACAGGGTGAACTGACATGAAATTAGTGTGCCATTGGGGATTTGAAGGGGATTTTCATGATTATGGGATAAATTTTATCATTATGAGCCAAGTTCAAAGAGGATCTTCTTCAATTTTGTTGATTTATTTTTATTGTGAGTTGACTTTATTGACGATATTATCCATTGGATACTATGTAGTGACCCTACATCAAGGATAAATAGACAATTCATTATATCAGGTGAGTATGTAGTATACAAATAATGAATATAGGGTTTAAACGAACTTAGTACTTCCATTTTACAGTGATCAATCCTCTCATAAACAATGGAGTTAAGACTCTGGTTACATCATGACTTGGTGAAAATCAATCTAAAACAACCTCAAATATTAGGGCTCAGTACTCACCGCTTTCGGAGGAATTGGATTTACTCATTGCTCCTATAATGAAGTCTAAATTGGGAGCCAAAATCCTCTATTTGGATACAGTTCCAACTTATTTCTCCTCTTGCATATTGGTCTACTTACTACTCTTGCAATGAAGTCAAAATCGGGAGCCTAAATCCTTCCTATGATTGTGGTTCCAAGTTGTTTCTCTTCTTGTGGGTTGCTCTGCTAACTGCTCCTGCAATGAAGTTGCAACCAAGAGCCAATCCAACTCATTTATCTACAATTTTCAGGTTTCTCTGCTCACTGTTCTTGCAATGAAGTCGAAATCAAGAGTTGTTCCAGTTCATTTCTCCTCTTGTGGGTTTTTTTGCTCACTGCTAGTGTGATGAATTCAAAATCGTGAGGCTAAACCCATATGGGTGTTGATTACTATAACTACCCCCCCTACATCAACCCATGTATGGACATTGCTTCCAATACCAACTATGATGCATGTGCTCTAGGTAAAGTTTATCCCTCTATATTTTTTAACTAAGTGGGTTAAGGGCTTATAGGGTAAGGGATAAGGACTTAGGGGGTTACGATATTAAGGGTTAGGGGGTTATGGTTTTATGGATTTGGGGGCTAATGGATTAGGATTTATGAGTTAGGTGGTTAAGAGGTTAGGGGTGAAGATTACAAGACATAACTCTAGAATTTGAACTCTCAATATCCTTAAGACATAACACTTCAACTTAAATATTTGGTCATATATATGAGAGGAGGATGTGATTCCTTAAAATAATGGTTTGTGAAGTATTTTTTATTAAGTATTGCAAAAAATATTTCCTTTGCAAGTATAGTCATAGAGGATCAATCTATCCTTCACTCAACAATTGGAGTTGGTTTATCATACATTATTCAATGTTATATGAGATTATTCTTAATGCTTCTATATCCAACACTAATAAGTCCAAACCATGTCCTTCTAATGTTGGTGTTATAGGATCAATTTGAAATGATGTGGATAATTAGGTGGTGAGAAAAATGGCAACACCCTGTTCTCAACATGCCTCAACCCTTGTCCAAATCACTAATGTCAATATGATTCTATCTACAAACTAGAAACAAAGTCAACGAATTGGAGGTAAGAAGAAAAATCAATGAAAACTCCTATTGCTAATCAAGGAGAAGGGGTTGCAGCAATGGATAATAGTTTAAATAAAAATGATGGGGAAACAAAGAGGAAAGTAGAATCAAATTTCCTTAAAATATGTGTAAAGATGATCTTCTTATGCATTAGTGGCCCAAAATGGAGTTATTCCAACAATTTCTTTATTAATGTGTTCTTGAACAACATTAATGACTTGCAACATTTCATAAGTTTCCTCCTTAGCAATGACAATTGAATGCTAATACTCATGTACTTGTGCATGGGGGTAATTGGATTGACCCTATGAAAGGGGTCAATGGATTAGATGTTAATATATAACTATGTAACTAGGATGCGCATGTTCAGACTCATGATTCTAATTATGATGGCCCAATTTTTAATATTATGAGAAAGAAGCCTCCTCGTCCCAATTAAATGGTGTTTGGTAGAAATAATGCCTCCCCCCCATAAGGGTATGTTTCAATTTTTTTTTCAATCCTAATGCCATAGCTTCCCAAATGTATAACATTTTAGAATATTTATCTTAATATCCATGCATGATGTTTTACTTAGAGGTCCTTCATAGTTTCCCATCATGGTGAAATGCATTATGGAAAATTCTCTTGTTGGGATTCATCCTTTGGATGCCAGATTTATTGTTTTCAATCTTAACTAGGCCATGCCCTTTATCCCTCACCATGTCACTTTTTAAATCAAAATGTATTGTCACAACATGAACATCTTCATATGTGTGGTTGATGAAATGGGTCTCTATTGTCATGTCATTATAATCTAGAGATATTTAGGTTCTCTTGATATTGCTCCTTGAAATACCTTGTTAAAGGTATTCACTAGTCAATCTTGTAAACTACATGGAATCATTACATCTCTCCTATTTGAGTTAGGAGGAAAGAATGTCATAATATTATAAGTGGAAATGGTTGATTTTCTTATCTACTATAATCTTCCACAAGGATAAATATGGATGTACGAGATGAAGAAAAAAAAGTCTTCAATATTTTAGGTGATCAAATTCCCTCATTAGGGAAATAATGTAATTGTCAACTAGTTTTTTTTACCATATACATGAACCTAGATTTATATGAGGAATGATCATCCCATTCATGGATGGTTCCACTACTTCATTTGGAAGTGTAATCACTAGGATTTTCAAAAACTGGTCTATGATGGGTACTTTCTCTCTTTTCCCTTATATTGGTTATGTATACTTGATTTCATTGATCATTAATGAATCTCTTGTTCCTTCTTAGATGCCATACTATACAGACATATCTATTCAATTGTTTTCAATTACCTTTCAACTTCATAATTGGGGAAGGACCGAGACTTCACACGAATTTCTTCTATTGCTGAGTAGGGGATTGGGTATATAGGCTTTGTAATTCCCTTTCTTGAGATTGAGGTATTATATCAAATGATTTAGATGGCCATACCATTGATCCCTCACCATTATCACTTTTTAAATCAAGGTGTATTGTCACAACATGAACATCTTCATATGTGTGGTTGATTAAAGGGTCTCTACTATCATGTCGTTATTAGTCTGGAGATATTTAGGTTATCTTAAGCTCACCTGAAAGGGACTTATCCTCTGACTGAAAGGATTATGATCAAATGAGGCCTTAGATGTAATAGAGAAGTATATTGATAAGGTGTATTGCTAAGGCCCCTTTTTGGATAGACTGGTATTAACTCATAATACCCACACTTTTACATCTAGAACATGGAATGGACCTCACTAACCATCCATGATGTGGAAAACATTGAAATGGACTTATCATATCACCCAATGGCCAAACACTCCTTATGAAGGGCTTGTGTTCTATCCCTCATCCCCACCCATGTCAAGGCCGACATGGGATAACATCCTTCATTTTTTCCTCCAAATATGGCATGGGCATCAAGAACCATATATGGTGTACTAAACATAAAAAAACACCACAATATGTCATTCATAGGTCAATATCCCTTATGTAGGGCTTGTGTGGTGTTCTTCGTCCCACAAGGCCCATTAATCCCATAAACAAATACTATTGACTATGACCCTATAATTTTTCTAAGACAATGAACTAAGCCTAAAGAGCCATCCACTGTGTTCTAGACCTTAAATAACCATGATACCTTAATCAAAGGTGAAATATTCATTATGAAAGTATTATGTGAGGGCCATAGGCCCCACACATGATTCATTATTGATGTAGACAAACATTATGGATTGATACCTTAAATTTTATCCATGTGTCATGCTATAGGCCTAAAGAGCCATCCTTGGTTTACTAATGATTGAAATGGCTATGATATATCTCTCAAAGCAAAAATATTCTTTATGGTGGTTGTAGTAGTTAATGTAAGCCTCTCTTTCTCCCATGTATGATGTTTTGGTGCATTATTCTAACCTCCTTGAACCTTTCTTGAGGATTTAGTTACATGATCTAATCTCCTTGACCTCACAAATGTTATTATCCTTCTAAAAAATTCCACTTTTTAGCTTAATCATCCCTCTCTTAGCCCAATCGTGCCCTCTTCTAGTGAGGCACCCCTCTCTTTTGACTTGTTTAAGTGTTTGTTAAAATGACTCACATTACTTTATTATATTTTACTTTGTCTAGAGGAAAGAGGAAAGTAAGTTTTGTTTACTTGGTCCTTAAATAAATATTGGGTTTTAAACATACTATGACCCTATAATTTTATGGATACATTTTTATAAATGTAACTTTGGAGACATCACGTTGATGCCAATGCAATGCTATCAACATTTTGTAGATGTAAATAGCATTGCATTTGCATCGCTTTAGAGACATCACGCTGATGTTAATGCAATTCTATTGACATTTGGAAACATTGCATTGGTGTCAGTGTGATGTCTCTAAAGCGACGTGTAAAAATAATATAGTAATATAAATTTGAAAAAAAACAACATTTAAGATTACACATTTCTTAAGATACGTCTCCGATTGTCGCTAAAAATATACCAATTAACTTCTTTTAAGGGACACCCAGTGACATCTCTTATGATACATTAAATATGATATGTCGCTTATGTGACACATGGATTTTTCATTAAAAAACCCATGAAAATGACTCCTACTTGACGTTGAAAAATGGTTTTTTACTTTTGACGTCGGTAGAAATGTTGAATTTAACCCCCAAATGTAGTAGTGAACTAAAGGGGTTTGCTTATGAGTTTGATTTAGCTTATTCTCATCATTTTTCTTGCCTCACCCTCTTTTCTACTTGGATGCTACTTTAGTTTGTAGTGTTATATTGGTTTGGAATTATGTTTATCTCTTTCTAATCTCGGTTCTTGCATTACAAGTTAGAGGTTTGTGGAAAACAAGTGTGTACCAACTGGTAAAGGAGAGTTTTTCAGCATGAGAAGTACATGATTTTATGCTAGTAAGGGGTGGGTGATTTCATCAACCATCATAATCGAGTAAGTGGTTCATTCTCTCTATTTTACCATGTTGGAAATCCACTAGTAACTTAAACTTACATTGCTTTCTCTTTGTTTGTGTTTGCATGTGGGGTGATTTAGAAATATTGTCATGGATATATCTTTCATTGTCTTATTGGGGTTAGTGTTTTGCTTAAATATACTTAGTTTATGTCTCCAAGTCAAACCAAGATAGAAACTAGTCTCTATAATCAATTTTCACTCACATCGGTATTGTTTCTTTGCCTTTTCATGTGTGTTTTTCTCGTTGTTCCATATAGCTCATATCTAATTTATTTGCTACAATGAGTTCATTTAGGTTCTAAGGCATTTCCTAAATCAAAACCAGCTCTTACATTTTTCCTACAATGTATTTCCCATGCAATTATTAATTCTAGATTTGAATATATTTAAGTGAAGTAAGTGCTGATTTTTTATCCTTAGCATTTCATCCTTTTGGGGGCATTGTTTCATCTCTAGTATAGTTTTTTATTTGTTAGTCCTATTAAATACAAGTAAAATTTATAGGATATCCAATCATTAACCCAAGTCTATTGGTGTAAGTGTGCCCTTCCTTTCACTCAAAAAACTTATGCATTTCCTTTTATATATATTATGTTGTTTGTGTTTCTTCTTGGGGTTTCATTTTCACATTTTGTGAATATTCAATCACACCCCAAGTAAGTTTCTCTAAGGTACTAAATCCATTACTTGTTAGATTTTTAAAGTTCTTTGTTCCCTTCCAAATTTTTCCTTCAACTAATGTGTGAAGTTGGTTCTATCAGGAAGTAACTGGGAAATTTGGACTAGGGACACCTCCCATGGCTAGTCTAGGTTTTCCCTCAGTAGGTCCATGAATCCTAAAGAGAGAGGACCTCGCTTGATACAAAAATGATAGGATATACTAACACTTGAATTTCAATGTGAATTTTCAAATCAGTTAACTTGTAAAAATGCTTGAAATAATGGGCTTATCGAAGGCTTAAAAATAACTGAAAACAAATATAAATGAGAAAATAATGAAACCATAAGAATTTGAACACTGCATGATAATGAAGTTCATCCCTAATGGACTATGTCTCTGGGTCCAGCTCCAATGAGTACCGATCTTATTAGTCTTCAAAAATATTTGAACATGTACAAAATTCCTTCATCCTTCAACAAAAGAGACTTAGGCTTCAACAATTAAGTCCTCTCACTCTCAAAAAAAATATTAAGAGTGGATAAAAGACTCTTACAAAAATAAGCAAAGCTTACAAATCCTTTACAAAGGAATAATGGCATCTTACCATTCTCTCCTCAAAATATTCCATGCTTCCATGTCTCACTTGGAAAAATACATCAGTTTATATATCCAAAGTTAGATAACTTCATCACCAAATTCCATGGGATTTCATCCCAAGATAAATGGATAAAAAATATATGGAAAATTAAAAACCATATAATAAAAACAATGTAAAGAATGTAAACGTTTGGCATAGGCACACCCATCTTTGGGGATTAAATCCACCCCAAATCAAACATTAAAACCCATTTAATTCAAGGTCTTTAAAAAATGGAGCGCTTGGCACATTGGTTAAATTGATGGTGTTGTTGGGAGGAGGTCACGAGTTCAATCCCTCCTCTTGTTGCAGTTTTGGTTGGCATGTGGTATGAGGTGTTGGTTGTATGGTTTGGTCGTCAGTTCAATGGTGGGTTGTTACATGATTTGTGAGAATTTGCTTCATGATGAGATCTATGAGCTAAAACAATATTTACACTCAAATTATTTGACAAAATGTGCAAGAGAACAACAACAGAGACATAAAATAGATGGAATAGCACATGTGAATGGTGCTAATAACTTATCATATTATTATGGTACATCTTGTAGATGTTATAGTACACGTTTATAATACATTGGACAAAATTTATTAGGCTCAAGAAGCCAATTGGATTAGTACATGTGTCATGGTGATATTTGACCTCAATCCCCCCTAGGTGGACCAATGGAGCTCCAACTCAGACTAAACAGTCATGAACCAAGGTGTGAACAATGGTGAAGTGTGTTGGGGCATTAAATATTCCAAGGCATGCATGGGTGAGAATATAGAGGTGAGTGGGAGGCTCAGGGTGGCAATAAATGCTCCTAGCAGAGACAAAATGGACCAAATACACTACTAGCACCCCTAGTCAACCCAAACTCCACAAAAAAGGAATGAGAGTGCTCATTTCATTAATGAGGGTGCACATGTGCTGGTTGACTGAGATGGAGTGTTGTTGTAGGTGTGAACAGGCCAAAAAATAACTAGATATCCTATTGAATCAACTCTCCTAAGTCTAAACCATAGGATATCATTGCATGGAGGAAAATGAAGTTATCCTAAGGTCAAAACTATGTACTAAGGATGTATTACTACTCCTTCAGCCCCCCTTAATCCAGAATTAGTACAATTTAATTAAAAATGACTTATTAAGGCCTTGGAAACTAAGGCACACGCCACGTTTTACAACAATGTTTATTAATCCATGTAACTGAGGTAAGGAGGAAAACCTCATGGGAAAAAACCTCCCCTAAAAAATGGATATGATAGATATCAAAAGGTCTTCATCAGGTCCTCTTCTTCACTTGAATGAGCTAAAATAACAACTTCTTGGTGATAGACTTGGTGAAGATGTTGTGGATGCCAAGCTCATGCATCATTGCATCAAACTGCTATAAACAAAGGTCATGTGGAGAGGCCCTTTGATGTTCATCATTTGATGATGGATGGGAATCATAAGAATGTCTTTTTTTTTCAAGAATACTCTGATATAATAGCATACTCAACCATGGAAAATATATCTTTGCAAATTCTTTCCCAAATAACATCAAAAGATTCAACAAAATCTGCATTATGTGTAGTTGCCATATCATGAATAAAACCATGAATCTTTCTCCAAATTTGATGAAGTACCTTCATAACTCTATAAAAAATCTCATGAGGCTCTAAAATATCAGAATATATGTCATACAGAGCAAAAAATATCAGAGGTATGGTGTCTCCATGAGCGAATGGATCCATAGGAAAAGAAGAGTGAGCAACTAGATCACAATTGCAATTGAGCGAACCTGGAAGCTCTGAAGACTTGAGATTTGAACCATGCGTGGTGAAAGAAAGTCCAGACATATGGAAAAAAATCCCATGAAGGCCAATGATATGGCTGTCCAACCAATGAAAGACATACAAGACATAACAACAACATATACAAGATACATAGCATTGGAAACAAGGCAATTTTCTGAATTTCCAACTAGTGAACTTGAGGGTTGTTGGGTATTTTGGTCATGAAATGGTTGGGGAAATGAGTCAATGAATGTCATAGGCTATATATTGTCTTAAGAAACAGAACTGGAAATATTTGATTGGATTGGGAAATGGATTTTAGAAGGTGTTAACACTGGAAAATTACCCAAGGTTGTAAAGGCTATTCCTAGGTAACAACAAAAACCACTTTTAAAGAGAAAACTGGATTTTTTATCTTTCGAGAGGGATCTCTCACAAAATATTAATAAGGCCAGATATGTATAAGCAAAAATATTTGTAATAGGTAAGATTGGTTGAAACTGAACACATGACCATTGGGCTATGGAGTCAAGATATGAATATAGATTAACAGAGCTTTTGCATGGAAGTTTTAAACAGAGGCAAGGTAGCTACTCAGTCATAGTCAAAATTTGATTATCTGGTGAAAAAAGGAAGAACATGAACAAACCATTAACACATAGCATTGTAAAAATGAATTCTGTATCAACTTTAGAAGAAATGTTTGGTGGACATCTGAAAAGAACAGCTAGAGAATAGTAAATATGAATTCTAACCTATTATACTCTCATTTCAGACATGAAGGAAAACATAATGGAAAGATAAAACTGGAAAAACATTCACATAAGAAGGGAAAGTACAGACCGCAACATGGAATAACACATGAATCACTGAAAAACGCCAACTTTCAACACTGTAAATAAAGAAATACTTAAATACACAAGTTTCCAAAATCTCACGAGTTCCAACCTTCACTTCATCAAATGTATGAATACTTATACAATTGCTCCTTGAGATGAACAATAAACCTAAATTTCTAACGATTTCAACCATTTATTACATGTGTCAAAGCATTTATCTACTACAAAATAGTTCTGATATAACTAAACTTCTTAACTAATAATTTTAAAAATAATATTTTATCATAAAATATATCCTTCGTTTTGCACTGTCTTCCTTGATGTCTTCATGGTTGTAACTTATATTTAGTTGATCCATATTGTTGAACTGCTCTCCAATGTTTAGGATTAGGAAAATATGCAACAACCATTTCGTGTGCCAGAACTCTGAGCTCCAGCCAATTTTTCAAACATGAATTTTCCAGAGAGAGCCTGCATATATTCAAACTTACTGTGATCTAACCTACAATTGACCAATTTATCCAGATATTCCTTTTGAGACAATAATGGTCCCATTTCCTCCCAGAAGAAAGGAATTCTCCTGCTTACGAATAAAGTAAATAACTTAGTCACTTCTTTGACTTTATGACTTATAATATCAACTTTAGCATGTATAGTATCCAACATTCTATACTTTCCAACCACTTTTCTAGCCCAAGAGACAACAACAACTTTGTCTCAGATAAAAAACCTTCTAACTTGATCTTCTGATAAGGTACTTATAAAGTTGATAGCATTCTAAGCTACTTCCATTGGCTTCTTATTTAATCCTTTTTTTACTGTCAAAATATTATGTCTGGCTACTTTCAGAGAACTCTCCTAATCTGCAATATAATATAAATATGGTTTAAACTTATTAGACTCTAGAATAATCTTATCCCAAATCATATGTCTCGCCCCTGGAAAGGCCATTTTTCCAACCACCAGCTTTGTTAACTTGGTATTTTGATTCATTAGTTCTTGAAATTTTTCCTCTACTTCCTTGTTCTCTTATTCTCTTTTCAAAACTGTCTCTTCTAGATTCTTGTTCTGTTGCTTTAAATATGTGAGTTCTACATATTTGAGGTTTACCTAAGAGATTGCCTTAGAAAGAGAAGTTGCATCTGTTTCCACAGAAAGAACAGTAGATTGATTTTTAACTTCACATTTTTCCTGTAATTTTTTTTCTTTTGCTTCCAGCTTAGCTTTTAGGTCCTTCTCATTTTCTATCAGAAGCATAGAATCCCTTTCCCAATGTTTTTCTTTTTCTTCAAGATTTAACATCTTGGATTTACAATCACTCAATTCAGTGCCTAATGTTTCTTTCTCCTTCTCAAACTCTGCCAATTCAGAGGTCTGAATAAGCTGAGTGGAAGGAATTTTCAATTTCCTTTTTAGCACCTGAACTTCTTTCTCTTTTTCATAAAACAACTTTTGAGCCACTTCTCCTTTGTCTGACTGCCCATCAACCTTCAATAATTCCTCCTGCAACTTTTTAATTTTGATTTGAAGGGCATTATTCTCAACCCTTTATTTCCGTAGGAGTTCCTGAGCTTTATTTTTATTGGATTCCAATTTAGACACATGTAATGTAGATTTAAGAAATCTTGTATATATGATATCATTTGTTTCTCTGTGAAAATGTATTATATCTATAGTAGGGATTTTCTATAAGTTCACATTCACTTCTGATACCTTATTACCAACAGTCATGGCCAAACTCGGGGTATATTTGGAATGATCCCTTACAATTTTTAGAGTTACATTTAGCTTTGGCAATTGTCTCAATTCCTCATATAATTTTACTATTTGATAAAAGGTTTTTTCAGCCACTTCCATGTAGGTACTCAACCACTCCTCTTTTGATGTATACTTATTTGGGGTTACTCCATCAAATACATATTCCTGAAGCTCTAGACCAGTTAATTTGGATTTTTATTGCTTCTGTTTACATTTCACACTGCTCTTCTTCACCTGTACCATTTGTCCCTGTTGTCCAATTTTCTGCTTCTTCTGTGTACTAGCAGTGTCTGCTTCTTCAGTGTCCATGAAACTTAAATGTTCTCTCTTCTTTGAATTTCCTGAAAAACTTATTAATGATGAAATATTACCAGAAACTACAACTATATTAGAAATAACCATTGGGGGAGAACTATTTCTAGGTATGGATGAGACAGAGTCTTGTTCCATGCTGATATTATCTAGGGGTTTTTTAGGATAGTCTTCCCAATTAGCCGCCTCTCTGATTCTAGCTACTTTAGTATGTTCAAAAGGCTTATTGTTGTTTTCTTGTCTTATTTTAGAGATTACCTGGTGTGGATCATAGTTGATAGCAACTCCCAAAGAAAACCCCATGCTTTTGAGAAGATTATCAATTATTGGTAGAGAAGCTTTACTTTAGAAAACATATGGCCCTTCCTCCCAGGGAAATTTAATATCTAGACTCTTCCTGAAGTATAAGATTTTTTCTTCCTCAACTGTAAGCCTTTGTCTAAAAAATTCCAAAGAAAAGATTCTAGTTGTTAGAAAGGATGGAAGAATATAAGGCTGGTGCACAAATCCATATAATCTTATAATTGTTTCAGACTCTGAAATCAACGAGTCTCCTATCCTTTTACTAGGGGAAAGTTGTAATGTTTCCTTCATTTGTGGAAATACCATGGGAAATATTTCCCGAAAGAAAATGTTTTATATTTCTGCCATCAAACAATTCATGATCAGTGATTACCAGCTCAGGAAACTGTAGGTTATCTTCATTATGTGATAAAAACATCTTCAGTAAAAAGGACTGGAATATGAAAACTCGGGTATCGTGGAAGTTGACTAACTGAGAATGAATGTTCTCAGCTAGGAACACATCAAACTTAAGGAAACAATACTAGAAAGACTGACCTGGAAGTTCAGACTCAATTGGGCAAGTACTTAATATAAACAATAGACTCAATAGTGACTCTGTAACATAAGCATTAGTGTCTAACCCTGAAAATTGACTGGACAAAGTTATATACGACTGGGTTTCTTCATTAAACAAAAATAGGTTAATAGGGTAAGATAAATTTATAACCTCACTATCAGGCTTTGAACATGACTTCAAAAAGGTTTCCTTACTCTCAGCTGCATACTTTTGGAAGAATTGTATGATGTTTTCTTCTTTGTAATCCTGGGATAAAAGAACAAAATCATATGGGACAGATAGGGTTTTGCGGGTAACAGAGGCATGAATAGGGAAAAGGATCCTAGACTTAGGTTTATCCATGATGACTCCTTCAGCTGCGGAATAATTATTCACACACCATTTGACAAATTCAGGGAAATTGGGGGTCTGGTCAACAAAGAAAAAATAAAAGAAAGACCTCAAAACACCATGGGTGTCACTACTCTAGTCCTTAATAATTTTCAATTTATTTTTATCTCTCTCAATTGTTTCATTTAGTAAAATGGTATTAGAAACTTCAGTATTTTTGTCTTCGAATCTTTTCTCATCATTCTGGTAGGAAACCCCTAATTCTTCACTGTCTTCCACTTCTACCACTTCTATTTCATCCATTTTTAAAAGTATTTGGAAAGTTTCAGGATCCCTACCTTATTAATTAACATAGTGTTCCAACTCATCCACGTTGGCACTTTGTGCACAGTCAGAGTTACCGTCAATTTGAATGCTCAGAAAAAAAACAAACCTTTGACCTCTACATAGGTGCTTCTTATAATTTTTTATGTTTCATAACCACTATGTGTCTCCTGTAATTTATACCGTAGTATTTGTTTTTCTTTGAAATCTAAGTCATTCATGCACCAGATGTCAATACCAAGACTTAACATTATCACCCTATACAACTTTATTCAGTGGAATCAATATCAACCATTGATATGCAATCTTCCTTCATCAAAACCATCCAACCGTGAAAAACTTCAACATTCCACTGATCATTTCAAACCTGATAAATTGAGCAACTTTTATTCACAGAATGCACCTTATCCGTCGATCAAAACCCGACCCCTATCACAACCATTGATCAACGTGGCCCCTACGACTTTTCATGAATTTCAATTTGGAATTAATCCACGCTAGTTTAATCTGCAGAATTGTTTCCAACCGTAGATCTATCCCCGCTCACATCTCGTATATCCTATCTTTCCACCAGTTAACCGATTCTGCAAATAAAAAAACTTCCTTCATCCAAGCATGTCCAATCTATGGAATGCTCCATGTTACACTAAAACTCTGTCACCAGCATGTGATAGGATCCCTAACACAGACATTTTCCCTCAAATCCCAAACTTGAAGAGAATCTTGCTCTAGGTGTTGATTCCAACATAGAAAATTACAGCACCGCTTCACCCTCAAGAAGATAAGCGGTACCCTATTTAGCACCACACTAGTTGTGTGAGAACCAGGCAGTGGCATGGCCTTTAACCTATGTTGTTGGTGCGGTTCCTACCCATCATCGCTCTATCATAAAGGGGTATAAGCGGTGCCCTTGGTAAAAAGTGAAAAAAGGAGGTTTCTCGAGGATTCTAGAACAAGAGACTCATGTCTAACCTTATCCCTACTCACCTGGGTTGGTTAAGGTCGAGATCCTTCTTTGTAGGATCTTGTAGCTACCTCACCCACCAATCTCTCAACGATCCTATCCATTTGAGCCCTATAAATATAATCTCATACTCCATGGTTGAGGGAGAGAGAAGAATAGTAGAGTTATGATGTTGAATTGATACCCTGGCCTAATCAATCAGAGAGCAATTGTGGAGCAACTTAGAGCTATTGAGGACAAGGTGCTAGTCTTGTGAAGGAGTGTATCAACACTAAGGCACATGGTTGTAAGCTCTTTCATTTATTTTCTAATGCAAAGTTTATTTTCTTCCCACATGTTTGTTGCGTTAATCTCACATATATGTTATTGGATTCCTTAGTCACTAATATGGATGTGTAGATGATTTTCTGGTAGCTTTGATGTAATTGTATGTTTGATATGTTTTATAGGTATACAGGTTCTTCATCAGAGTTACATTCCAGGCGTCTATAACATTCAGGGAAGGTATTCAATTGAGTTATTCACTCATTTGTTCTGGATTTGAACCATTCAGACCAGAGGAACCACTTCTGTCCGCAGAAGATAATATATTCCTGATAACAAATTTGGTGACTCCGCTGGGGATAGATCTGTCTTGTTCTTGCTCAGTTTCTGAACTACTCTTTTCTGAATCCAAGCTCTAGCCTCCTATCTTTGTAGTCATATTTGCATCTGATCTACTGAAGTTTTGGTTTGAAATATTCATATCTATTCAGATCTGAGCCACCTTTACTTTCTGTGCTTTGTATTGTGGTTGATTCATCAGTTTTCGTAATATTTTTGGCATTTCTAACTTGATTTTTTTCTCTCCTATTGTTCTGGTTTGTTACAAAGAACCACACATGTGCCTATGGAAAGAAGCGGTGCCACCACCTGAATCCAGTGACCTAGAAGCGGTTCTGCCTCAAAACCTTCTATCAACAACTTCATCTGCGCGGTTCTAGGTAGACCTATCCCAGACTTTGATTTTTTCAAGTTTTTGCAAAAAATTTGCGATTTTTTGGATTTGGTGTGTTTAATTGGTCTTGTCCATACTTGTTTGAACTTGCTTGAGTGATTGAAATCTGGAACTTTTATGTGGAAATTGCTTGTTTGTTCAAATAAAAAAGCTACGATTAGATTCATCATTCATTATTGCTTGTAAGTTTGTTTTTTCTTGAAAGGATTTAGTTGGAAACTGTAGGTCAAATTAGATCTCTGCTTGTTATAGAATAGCACTAGAAAGAAAGACTCCCTTAGATCAGTTTGCTTGTTTCAATTTCTAGTTAAGTGTGAGAAAGACTTCTTTTCGCTCTAAAAGAAAATTTGTTGAGATTAGGTCATTATTTCATTGAGCCTAAGCCATTGGATCTCTGATTAGCCTCACAAGCTTTCAGTACTCCTTAGTTCTTTTGTCTCTTTTGCATCATTATCTCATCAAAAGGAAAAAGTATCAATAGTTTAAGTTATATCTTTCCATGCTTCAAAAAAAAATCAAAAGTATATCTTGCATATGCATGTTTGAGTGTTGTTTGTATTTCTTTTTTCATTTGAAAAGAGATCTTACCCTACATATGTGCTTTTAAAAAGGGTTGATTTGAAGAAGGTATTTTTTGATTGTATGCTCGGACAAAAGGATTTTTTAGTATAGTTGTTTGGGGAATTTTTTGGTTTTAAAGCAAAATTGAAAAGAAAAACACCCTCTCTCCTTCCCGTAATTAGGCATACTGAATGGTAAAGTGAATGAACTTGCACTTCATATCTGCATGGTTTTTCTTTTCTGTCAAAACCTCATGCATTCACCTAACCATCCACTTTAAAATTAACGGTAATTCTAGGCTTAAAATTTGTATAGAAATTTGAGTGCTAGGTTAGAGATGTTTTTGGGTGTCGTTAAGCATAGGAGCTATCGTTACTTGTCTGCACTACATCCCGGGACTCGCGCGGTTCTTCCACATACTGTCGATATATCAAATGGTCTTTCATGTACCCTTGAGGTATATAGAAAGGTACTTCATGTACTCGATTGTATATTGGAAGGCCCCTTGTGAACGGTTGTGCATTATACAACACTACTACCGATTTGAGCTCCCACGCACCTTAAGTATATTGGGATACCCCACTAGGATACCCTATCTATCTGAGAAAAGCCCTTTGGTTGTCTTGTGTGGATCAATACACTGAAAACTACATTCAGGGAGATTACTACGCATGTACCCTTGTGGTATATCACGAGTTGCACCTACTTGACAATCCTGGTGAGAGACCGACCATTTGAGCTCATCCTATCATTTGAATTTGCTTATTGGCATGTAGCTTGAGTAGGAGAAAGTTTTTTGGTGTGTTTTTTTCTTAGCTTTGAAACCCTAGGTTACATTAGTGACAATGCAATCTAGTTGAGTTTCATTTGAGATGGTCTAGAAGAACATAGGGCTTACCACCCGACTTTCCTCCCGGTACAGGAGAAGGTCCAATGGAAGCTACTGGCCAGGGAGCTGCAACTACTTCCCATGTAGAAGAGAATATAGTTGTAGAAAGTGGAGACCAATTCACTTCTTATACAAATCCCTTGGCTCAACAACCTCCTGTCGGTGACACTTCTTTCCATGGTCCTGTGGATGGTCGTGTTGATAGTCCTGTTCATCCGGATTATGGTCCAGATGCTCCATTTTGGGGAACCTCTATGGGACAGGCCATTGCTTCATTTGGAGTATGTAGGCCCCCTCCTAAACATTCTTCACCAAGTGAAGAGGAATATAGACAAATTCAATCAGCTATTCACTGTGCATAAGATTTTCAGGAGAGAATGCGAAGAATAGATACTATCTTAGCAACCCCAATCCCTCATAAAGAACCTATGTCGGATCTTCTTCCCCGTAATACAGACCCTTGGCCAGATGAATATCATTCACCGGCTCATTCAATGAAACCTATTGATCCTGTTGAGGCTCCACCCCACCCAAGTCAAACTTTCGATCCCACGGTGGCAAATGTTAGGTCTGTTTCTAGTCCTCCTAGGTCTTCTAGGGCTGGGGGGAAACCTTCAACTCCAGTTGTATCAGTAACTTATAGTGCCGAGGGGCAACCCCTGTCACGATATATGTTACCTTATGGTGGAGTTGTTACTCATAATAGACAGGCCTCTAATGCAGGCACATCCATGGTTTACATTCCTCCTATGAATATAGTTAACCCTCCATTGAGTTTATGCCAACCATTAGGGGCACAAATTGTCATTAGTAAAGCTTCCTGGGGGTATGGTTACCCAACAAATCAAGTACCTGTAGGTAATATAAATTACCAACCTACCCCTATAGGCATGTCATACACTAGAATTCCATATCCTGGAAATAATTTTACTCTATGGGGGCAACCCAACTAGTCCTACATTCCATATTTGGGGGGAATACTTATTCATATAGTTGGAGGTGCCGAAGGATAGCCCTATGGAGGTCCTCCCCCCGTAGGTCCTGTTGGTCTTGGAGGTCCCAGTGGTCCTCCTCCTGGTGGTCCTAGAGGTCCCGGTGGTCCGCCTCCTGGTGGTCCTGGACGTCCTGGTGGTCTTGGAGATCCTGGTGGTACTAGAGGTCCTGGTGGTCCTCCCCCTGATGGTCCTAGAGGTCCTGGTGGTCCTCCCTTTGGTGGTCTCGGTGGTCCTGGTGGTCCTGGAGGTCCTGAAGGTCCTGAAGGTCCTGGCGGTCCTCCTCCTAATCCTCCTAATCCTCCTAATGGTCCTAGTGGTCCATCTTTCGGAGGTTCATCATCTCATCAGCCTTTTAAGTAGCCTGTGTATCAGTCCACTTACGATCCTACTGGTGGTTACATGCCTTATCAATATTACCAGTATGTTGAACCGAATCATTAGTTACCTTTCCTAGAAACTTTGGACTTACCTGATTTGTCCAAATTGATCAATGACCCCATCCAACACAATGCTTCATGGCCTCCCATTCCAGTCAAGTTACCATCAGATATTCTGAAATTCAATGGTAAGCAGGGAGATGATCCCAAAAATCATGTTATGACTTTCCATCTATGGTGTTCATCCAATTCCTTTATGGATGATTCTATTTGATTAAGACTCTTCCAACGCACTTTGACTGGCACACCCGCGAAGTGGTATATCGAACTTCCACGACACTCATTTGTGGATTTTTGTGCTTTGGAAAATGTTTTACTCACACACTTTTAGCTACCCATTCAATACGAAATGGGTACAGAACATTTAACCTCTCTGTGTTAAAGCACCTCCACACACATTTAAAATCATATTCATGAATGGAGAAGGCAGAGAAGGCTCATTAAAGCTCCTATCCCGGACCAAATTTTGGCTGATTGGTTCATGAAATCTTTGTTGCCACCCATTTCCCGAGATGCGGTTATGGGAGGTGCTGTTACTAAAGAGAAACCCATTAGTCGTGCACAATATCTAGACTTGGTCTATTCCTAGTATGGAACTTTGTACAACCTCATTCCTCAAGCTCTTCGACCCAGCACTAACCCGACTAAGCCACCTGCAGAAACTCCTATTGATGGGATTATTGGTTCAATCTAGCCCCTGTCAATGGTTAAAGATGCCAAAAAACCCAATCCTTCCACTCCTTCTCCTTCCAAACCTATGGTTTCTGCCGAGGTGAATTCTATTCAAAGTATGCAATCATTCGGCAATAAGAAGAAAGAAAAAGGAAAAAACAAGAAACCAAGAAACCAACAGGAAAACCCCAAACCTATGGCCACGGAGAATGACAATAAAGGAAAAAGGAAAGCTAAGTATCCCTGCCTATTGTGTGGTGGCGATCACTTCATGAAAGAGTGTCCTCAACGTGATGAAATTAATAAATTTTTAAAGAGTAACCTCGCACCGGCAGTTCTCACTGAGTCCTTTTCCTTCTCAGCAACAATTGGTAGACCGCATGTCTAACCAGGGAAATTCTAGTTCCATAGAGGAAATTTGAATGATGTCATCGGATACTATTAATCTAACAACTCAAAGTCAATCATATGACAAACTGGAGGAGAAAAAAATTGAGAAAACTTCTCCTGATAAAGCTCCTTCTACTGGTTCTCCCACATCCTTGTCCAATGGTCCCCTAATGATCGAGAAACCTAATATCGACATGATTTTGCGTCTGCCCAAGAGTACTCTTAGGAAGGTTGTTTTTAACCCTAATTCCTGAGCTGCATAATTTTATAATGTCGTAGAAGACCTAGCTCAGGAACCATGTGCAATGTCTACCTTAGAAGTTCTCCAAAGTTGTCCCACACAACGCAAAAACTTATTAACCGCTTTGGGAGCCACAGACCCAAGTGACATGAATTTGATTCATTTCAATCCGGATAACCTTAAACCTAGATTACCTCACCAACTAGATTTTCAAATCATAACTAGAGTAGTTGGGAAAAAGTTCTTTAGGACTATTCTAGATGAAGGTGCTTCAACCTCTGTTTTGTCTTTGTCCTGTTGGAGATCCATTGGCTCTCTCAAGCTAGTAAAATTGTCGATGACACTAAAAGTATTTGATGGAAGAGGTTTCCATCCCTACGGTCTTATGCCAACCCTTTCAATTGAGCTAGGGGGAAAAACTGTTTCCATTCAGGTGGAAGTAGTGGATGCCCCGTTAGACTACAATATTCTCTTAGGGAGAAACTAGTTCTATGCTATGACCAATGTCGCTTTGACAGTATTTAGAACCCTCTAGTTTCCACATTTGGGAAAAATTGTAGCAATTGATCAAATTTATTTTTGTATGCCGGATGTTACCACTCCTATGATGAATAATATCCCTTTGCTAGGTCAGTCCCCTCCTCCTTACCAGTTGATTGGGGTAGGGATGTTGAAAGACTCCGGCCTCATGGGAGTGTTTTCGTCAACCCCTTCTAGCACAGAAATGGAAACAGTCAATATGATCTCTTCATTTAATTATGATCCTAAGGGTAAAAAATTTGTTGAGACATCCTCCCTTTGTTAGTTTTTCAACATTAAGCTAGCATTATTAGGATCTTTAACTGAGAGAATAAAAAGCACAACAATCAAGCACAAGAGACAATGGACACGGTGTTTTTCCTCGGGGAAACCATAAATAGAGAAAACCCCGCAACTTCCTCAGAGATAGAATCAACACCAAAATAGAAAAGCCCAAAATAGTAAGTGATCTCCTGACAACAGTAACCTTCTTCTTATCTAGCCACAGTGTCTTCTCCTTCCTCAACTATGAGCTACACTTGAGTGTGTATGTGATGTGTACTAAATAAAGAGTCCAAATCTCTATTTATACTAATCCCAACAAGACTAAAACCCTACTAGGGCCGACCTCTCTAGGAGAGTCTAATAACCCTAGTGCACTGGAACTATGGGGACTTTAACCCCTAGACAATAGGAGGGTTACCCACAATGACTTGACATGACTTGTTTACATTATATCTCCTCCCTATCAGAACATCAGGGCATGAAAACATGACTCAATTACATAATAGATACATCCTGGAATAAACATCGGGTTACAAGACATAGATACATAGATGAATACATTCCAAAGTTACAAATACATCAACACTCCCTCTTAACTAGGAAGGTATTCTTTCAACACAATTTTCAGCACTGGTCTTCTTCTCTGTATCAACTGGATCATCTTGTCATCTTCATCTTCAAGTCTTCTAAGTCTTCAAGTCTTTGAGTCTTTGAGTCTTCTTTGTCTTCGAGTCTTCAATTCATCTTATTCTTCAAGTCTTCTTCATCATGGGATCTGCATCATCATGACTACTGGTTCATCACTGCTAGATCATGATCATATCTATATCATCACTTGATCTGGATCGTCATCAAGTCTGGATCATCATCAAGTCCGGATCATCATCCCAACTGGATCGTCACTTGATCTGGATCGTCATCAAGTCTGGATCAACGCATCTGGATCACTTGAACTGGCTCATCATCAAGTCTAGATCATCATCATATGCTATCTCATAATGGTACTATCTCAATTATTCTCATCACAGGAATTTCTACAGAGTCAATCCTATAGTCCTACCCTTCATGTAGGTCTTCATTAGCGCTTATATCTTACACTTAAGTCAAAATGGCCCGCCCAGCTCTTACATCTAACCTCATCTTGTCAGAAAGGCATGCCCAACACTTACATTTGACCTCATCTTATTAGAAAGGCCCAGCACTCAGATCTGACCATGTGTAAACACATTGCGCCAGAATGGCTCAGCACTTATATCCGACCATGTGCAAGTACACTGCATCGAAAAGGATCTGCACTTACATCCAACCTCATCCTGTTAGAAAGGCACAACACTTATATTTGACCATGCTTGAAAGCACCGCATCGAAAGGGCTCAACACTTACAATTCGACCATGCTCGAAAGCACCGCATTGGAAAGGGCTTTGCACTTACAATTCGACCATGCTCGAGAGCACCACATCGAAAAGGGCATGCACTCACATATGATCATGGAGGAACTAATCCTACCATCACATCAGAATGGCCCCTAGTCCTAGGCTGAGCTACCTGGTAACTGACTAGGTGCCTCCATTCCCAGAATGGCAGTTGCCCTTACATATGACCTACTCGTCAAAATGTCCAACACTCACATATGACATGGGAGGAACCTAATCCTTTAACCATGACAGAATGGTTCAGCCCTTACATCTAATCAAGTGGGAACACATCCCTCTATCACATCAGAATGGCTTCTTAGTCCTAGACTGAGTTTTCCTAGTAACTAACCAGGCACCTCCATTCCCAGAATGGCAATAGCAATCATATCTGACATGGAAGGAACATAAATCCTCTGACCATGACAGAATGGCTCAGCCCTTACATCTGACCATGGAACCTATCCTCTCACCATGTCATAATGGCTATGGGTCTCATCACTTTCCCTTGGAGGAAACCTCGATCTGGAGAACACCAATATTCTCCCTAAAGTACTCGAACTTCAGCCTAGCCAATGGCTTCATCAATACATCAGCTATATGTTCCTCCGTCGCAACATACTGGAGCTTCACTACTCCCCTCTGCACCATATCCCTGATATAGTGATACTTGATCTCGATATGCTTCTACTTGTCATGGAACACTAGATTCTCTGACAACTTCACACAACTCTGGTTGTCACAATGTATACAAGTAGCATCCAACTGGAGATAAAATATATCAGACAGTAGCTTCCTCAGCCATACTACCTCAAAACTAGCTGAACAAGCTGTGACATACTATGCTTCAGCTGTACTCAGTGCCACACAGGATTGCTTCCTACTAAACCAAGAGATCACACCTGATCCCATACTGAAGCAACATCCTAAAGTGCTCTTCCTATCGATGGCACTGCCTGCCCAATCTGAATCAACATAACCCTCTAGGTTAATCTTCTGATTCGACTCATACTTGAGCCCATAATCAACTATACCCCTCAGGTACCTCAGAATGTGCTTTGCATCAATCAAGTGAACATTTCTCGGATCTATCAAGAACTAGCTCAAGGTGTTCATAGCAAAGCAAATGTTTGGTCTCGTGTTCGTTAGGTACATCAAGGACCCAATCATTTGACGATACATTGTAGCATAAACTGACTTTGATGAAGCATCACTCAATAGCTTCAGGTTCGATGCCATAGGTGTGGCCATGGCTTTGCAGTCCATGATCCCAAAGCTCTTTAGGATCTCTACTGCATACTTCCCTTGTCCAAGAAAGATTCCATCTGCACTCTGCCACACCTCCATGCCTAGGAAATAATGCATCATACCCAAGTCCTTCATCTTGAACTCAGTAGCAAGCTTTCTCCTCGTATTAGCAGTCAACCCATCCATACCTGTCACAAATAGATCATCTACATATAGTAGGAGCATCACTGGGTTGTCATCTTCAACCTTGTAGTAAAGGTTGGAATTTTCTTTACTTTTGGTAAAGCCCAAACTGGATAGAAAGCTGTCAATTTTGCTGTACCAAGTTCTGGATGCCTGTTTCAAACCATACGGGGCTTTCTTCAATCTGCATACATGAGACTCTCTGTCATGTGTCTCAAAACTGATTGGTTGTTCTACATACACTTCCTCTTCTACTACACCATTCAAGAAAGCAGTCTTGACATCCATCTGGTGTATCTTACATTTCATCACTGCAGCCAGAGCTAGTACTGATCTGATGGAAGTGTATCTGGCTATAGGGGAATTTTTTTTTTCATAATCTATTCCTTCTTTCTGAGAGAAACCCTGAGCCACAAATCTTGCCTTATACTTTTCAATGTTACCATCTACAGCATGCTTGATCTTGTAGATCCATTTGGAAGTTACAACTGACTTCCCTTTTGGTCTTGGGACAACATCCCAAACATCATTCTTCATTATCGATTGGTACTCTTCGATCATAGCATCCTTCCATTCTTTTCGTTCTGCCGCATATTCATAACTGGAAGGTTCTTTATCAATGAAATCACATAGTAAAGCTACATACTCGGAGCCGGATCTAGTCCTCTTTCTTTTTCTGTGATTCTCTTCTGGAGCCCCATATCTTTCCGCACCTTGGATAATTTCATGTACCCAAGTAGGTTTCCTCTTATGAGGATTCTTCTCCAGAGGTGGATCTACAGGTCTTTGTGGTTCTTCAAATTCTCGATCTTCTTCTTGAGTTTCTTCGTTCATGGTTGTATCATGAAT
Organism: Pseudotsuga menziesii; assembly: GCA_001517045.1. Taxonomy (NCBI): domain Eukaryota; kingdom Viridiplantae; phylum Streptophyta; class Pinopsida; order Pinales; family Pinaceae; genus Pseudotsuga; species Pseudotsuga menziesii. The sequence goes on from LPNX011186470.1 coordinate 410,146, forward strand.
TCTGGGTGCTTCTGCTTCTTCAACAGGTCTCTTTCTGGATTTGTCATAAGCTATGTCTTCATCAAATGTTACATCCCTGCTAATGTCAATATTCTTGTATCCTGGGAAATATATTCTGTAAGCCTTCGAACTTTCAGAGTATCCTACAAATGTACCCTTCTTTCCTGAAGGATCTAATTTTGTTCTCTTCTCTTTTGGAATGTGTATGTATACAGGACAGCCGAATATTCTGAGATGGCTGACTTCTGGTTTCTTGCTAGAGAAGAATTCTTCAGGAGTCTTGTTCTCAAGTACTCTATGTGGAGTATGGTTCTATACATACACCGTTGTTTTGGCAGCTTCCTCCCAAAGATGCATAGGAAGATCTTGATCATGAAGCATAGCTCTTACAACTTCCATGATTGTTTTGTTCTTCCGTTCTGGAATCCCATTCTGTTATGGATTATAAGGAGTGGACAACTCCCTCTTAATATTTGATTCTTTACATAGCTCTTTGAATTCATTCGAAGTGAATTCTCCACCATTATCTAATCGAAGGGTCTTGATCTTCTTTTCAGTGTGATTTTCGATCAAGGCTTTGAATTCCTTGAACTTGTTGAATACTTCGTCTTTGTTCTTCATGAAGTAAACCCATGTCTTCCTAGAAAAGTCATCAATAAAAGAAACATAATATGCATACCCACTTAGTGAGCTTGATGACATAGGACCACATACATCAAAGTGGATGATTTCCAAGATTCCTTTTGCTTTGCTTTCGCTACTTGGAAATGTCTTCTTTGTGTTCTTTCCTTTTGTACATCCTTTGCAGACCACATCATGTTTTGCCTGTATTTTTATAAGACCTTCAACAGCTTTGCTTGCAAGAGGCAGTGCTCTGTAATTCACATGTGCAAGCCTTCTATGACAAAGTTCACTTGGCTCTACTATTTCATGGACCAAGGCTTGTTCTGGATGGCCTTTCAATTTGTACAAACCTCCTTCTTGTTCACCAATCATGGCTATACCTTCTATGAATGTAACCCTCCTTCCTTTTGCATCCAATGCTGATATGGAGAGAAGGTTCTTCTTGAGTCCTGGCACAAACAACACTTCGTTCATGGTTATAGACTTTCTAGAGTCTAGATTATAGGAAGATTCCCTACTACCTTTTATTGGATATTGGTAGTCATCTCGTAGCTTCACCTTGTGAGGTGATTCATGTTCTGAAAGTTTCACAAAGGATTCCTTGAATCCAGTCATATGTTTGGAAGCCCCACTATCTATAATCCAATCATCACTTCCATGAGTAATGTTTCCCGTGAGAGCGGAGATCAAAACATATTCATCCTCGCTTGAAGAATCTTCACTTTAATATCTGGTTCTCTTTGATGAAGGTTCATTATCCTCTGCAGCATGAGCATGATTTCTTCTTTTGTTTCCCTTCTTCTTGTGAGAGCTAATTTTGTTCTTAGGACAATCTCTAGCAAAGTGTCCTTTTTCATCACATGTATAGCAAATGTACTTAGCCCTATCTCTAGGATTTCTAGAGTTATTCCTATGATGAGAGTACTTACTCTGTGATGGCTAGATCTGGATTTCTTGGATTGTATTGTGAGAGCTTGATCTTCACTTCCCATCTTCTCTTCTCGAGCTGCTATCTGAGCTTCTTCTTGAGAACATTATTCCCATAGTATGCTGAACTTGACTAACTTCTTTCTATCATAGATCCCTTGAATGAAAGAGTCCCATGCCCTAGGGAGACCATTCAAGGTGGTCATCACATTTTTGCATTCTCCACTTCTTCATCTACTGCCTCCAATTGTTCCTTGATCTGAGAAACCCTTGTGAAGTAATACTGGATGGTCTCTGCATTCTGGATCTTCACATTCTTTAGTTGATTCCTTAGAGTCATCTTCTGGTTTATGTTCTTCCCTTCAAACAATTTGGTTAGGGCATAAAACATAGCTTTAGGTGTCTTGAGAGAGGACACCTATGGGATAAGGTGATCCTTAATAGAATTAGCAATGATCCTCTTTGCCATAACCAAATTATTCTTATGTAAGGCCTTAGCCTCATCTCCCTCTGGAACTGGAACCTCCTCATGGATGTAGGAGTCCAACTCATTTTCTTCCAGGACTAGGGAGATCCTATACTTCCAGGCTCGGAAGTTATCAACTCCCCCAAGCTTTTCATCAACCTTGGTATGATGAGACATCTTAACTGAGAACCTTAAATGGAAATACAAAATATTTAGATCTTACCAGGTCAAGATGTCGGATTTGGATTTGGAGCTGAAATCCTGCAGTGCTGGATCAGGAGCAAATGAGGGTTTTGCTTTTCCGGAGTTTTGTCCCCCCAAATGCCTTGAAATTTATCCCTAACTTCTATTTTTGGGAGGAGATAAATCTAGGCCTGGGCTCACTGAAAATTCCTCTTCTATGAAAAGCCCTAATTTCTGGCACCAGTGTTGGGTTCAAAACTGAAAAACATCAGAATTGGATTCTGCTTCGACAGAAAGATGCACCCTAAGGAGAAGAGTTATTCCACCTTAATTTTGTTGAAAATCTATGGAGGAAGATCCACAAACTAAGAATCCCTAGTTCCCGTAGCTTCGCAGTGTCTTCTTCTCAGGTTAGCTCTGATTCCATGTTAGTTTTTCAACATTAAGCTAGCATTATTAGGATATTTAACTAAGAGAATAAAAAGCACATCAATCAAACACAAGAGACAATGAACACAATGTTTTTCCTCGGGGCAACCATAAATGGAGAAAACCTTGCAACTTCCTCAGAGATAGAATCAACACCAAAATAGAAAATCCCAAAATAGTAAGTAATCTCCCTACAGCATTAACCTTCTTCTTATCTAGCCCCAGTGTCTTCTCCTTCCTCAACTATGTGCTACACTTGAGTGTGTATGTGATGTGTACTAAATAGAGAGTCAAGCTCTCTATTTATACTAATCCCAGCATGACTAAAACCCTACTAGGGCCGACCTCTCTAGGAGAGTCTAATAACCCTAGTGCCCCGGAACTGTGGGGACTTTAACCCTTAGACAATAGGAGGGTTACCCACAATGACTTGACATGACATGTTTACATTATAGCTCCTCCTGATCAGAACATCGAGGCATGACAACATGACTCAATTACATAATAGATACATCCTAGAATAAACATCGGGTTACAAGACATAAGATACATAGATGAATACATTCCTAAGTTACAAATACATCAAAACCCTTAGCCCCCATGAAGTAGTTTATGATGCCATCCAATCTATTTTCGATGTTCCTACAGACAATCTTCATCTGGTGGCCTCGGATCCTTACCACCTGCCCTACTGGTTAGAACCTTCAATTCCTACTCTGGATTATCTCTCCTAGATTTTTCCATTGGATGAGTCTAGTATAGAGATTATGAATACAAGTACATCCATATGGGAGGATCACCATCATAGATCTTTGTTCCTCCCCAATACCAGTTTAGCAGATAATGGTTTTGTATCTCTCTTGGGTACTGATATTGTCGACGATCCGCAAACACCTGTGTTGTTGCAAGATTCTGAGTCTGAGGGCAATTTATGCAACATTGCGAAAACGGTTCCAATCGACCTATCAGTCAAGTCTAGAAATATTTAACATGTTCACATAGGGAAAAATGTTCAATAGATGAAACTTAAGACTATAAAGCACTTTTTAAATAATTCCAAGATATTTTTTCCAGGTCTTATGAAGAAATGCCTGGGATAGATTCATCCATTGTTGTCCATGAGATCAAAACCTATCCTATAGCCAAACTGGTTAGGTAGAATTTGAGACAAGTCCATCCGTGAAAGGATACAGCTATCAAAGCTGAAGTCGAAAAACTTCTAAAGGCAGTATTTATCGATCTTGTACTGCTAACGGAATGGGTATCGAATATTGTTCCTATGAACAAAAATCAAGGATCTATTCGAGTCTGTATCGATTTCCTATATTTGAATAAAGCTTGTCCCAAAGGAAACTTTTCGACTCCACACATCCATCAGATTATCAATAACTGTGCTGGGAGTGTCATCTTCTTATTTATGGACGGCTTTTTCGGCTAAAATCAAATTGAGATATTTCCCACCGATTAGCATAAGATGACATTTATATGTCCATGGGGAACCTTTTCCTACAAGAAGTTACCTTTTGGCCTTAAGAATGCTGGGGCCACATTCTAGCGTGCCATGTCCTATGCATTTCACAGCATTAAGAATATTGTGGAGCCTTACCTCGAAAATATCCCTACGCATTCATAGCTACAGGAATACCATCCTCGACATCTTAGAGACATTTTCTTGAGATTTTGCCATTACAAGATACGGCTGAACCCACACAAATGTGGTTTTTGCATTGAGACGGTACGTCTCTTAGCTTTTGTAGCTTGCAAGGATGGTATTCGGATTGATCCCTTAAATATTGCTGGAATACTTGCTTTACCTACCCCAACCAACCTGCTTGAACTCCAAAGTTTGCAAGGGAAGGAAAATTTTCTTCATCGTTTTGTTTGTAACTTCGTTGAGAAAAGGCATGGTTATATGCGTCTCCTTAAGAAGGAAATTCCATTCTTCTGGGATGATCAGGCCCAGTGAGCCTTCAATAATCTCAAACATGCTCTGACTCATTCACCCGTTATGCACCCCCTAGATTACTCGAAGGATTTTTTCTTGGATGTTGCATCTTCTACTACTATTATCGGAATGGTTTTAGCTCAAGAGGACTATACCGACCTAGAACATGTGATTTATTATGCCAGCAAGAATATTCTGGATTTCGAAACTCGATACTCATGTGACGAGAAGCTAGCATTGGCTACAGTCATTGCTGTCCAAACCCTATGTCCTACATCCTAAATTGTCAGGTGCTAGGGGGAAAATAATCTCGATGGATTGTTATCCTACAGTAGTTTGATCTTGAATTTTCCAAAGCTACTTCAAAGAAGTCATTAGTTTTTTTCAAGCTGATGTGTGATCTTCCCTGTGCATTAATGGATTCTAAGCCTAGTGATTCATTCCTAGACGAATTTCTATTCCTAATAAGCACAATTGACCCATGGTATGGAGATTTAATCATTTATCTTCAGACACAACATTTTCAGCCTACTATATCTCATGAGGATCGTCATTGCATTCGTCACCACACAAAGTAGTATCTTTTCCTCAATGATACATTGTATAGACATGGCATAGATACCATTCTCCGACGATGCCTCACCCATAATGAGGCTGAAAAATTTCTTAATGACTGCCATTTTGGGGCATGTGGTAGTCATCTTTCTGGGATGGCTAGAGCTCAGAAAATCCTATGCGCTAGCTATTTCTGGCCTTCTATTTTTAAATATTTTCATGAGGCTGTTAAGAAATTCCCACCCTGTCAACACTTTTACCTGAAAAAGTGAACCCACCCTTCTCCATTACACCTCGTCATTTCCCTTAGCCCTTTCTACAAACGGGGGATAGATTTCATGCATTGTAAGCCTACCTCAGCTGGGGGGAATAGTTACATCATAGTAGCCGTGGATTATTTCACTAAGTGGGCCGAGCCTATGCCTACATATGCAAAGGATGGTAAGACTTCCACCCTCTTCCTTTTTAACCATGTAATATCTAGGTTTGGAGTTCCTTAGTCTATTGTCACTAATCATGGATCACATTTCCCGAATCAGATGATGGTAGAGTTAAGTGCTAAGTTGGATTTTCACCATGAAAACTCAACCCCCTATTATCCGCAAGATAATGGTCAAATTGAGGTCATTAACAAATTTTAAAAAACTATTCTACGTCATATGGTTGGAGATCACAAATCCAACTGGCACCAGACTCTCTTCTCTGCTCTTTGGGCTTATAGAACTTCAGTGAAAACAACAACTGGTTTTACACCTTTTCAATTAGTATATAGACTAGAAGTTGTCCTACCTATTCAATGTCAGATTCTGTATTTGAAACTTTCCATTGAAATTCTCCCTAATACTTCTCCCTTGTGTGCCTTGGTTAATGAGGCACACAAGAAACGTGTCAAGGTGCAATACTATAAATCTGTTGAACCTCGTGTGTTTAATGAAGGTGACCTAGTCCTGACTTATGATCAGAGACATGATAAGATAGGAAAAGGGAACTTTGAATCAATGTGGTATGGTCCTTTTATCTTTTCCAAGGTTTTAGAAAAAGGGGCCTACGAGCTCGTGGATTATGATGGAATCCCCTTCGGGCAACCTCACAATGGGTTGTGTCTAAAGAGGTACTATGCCTAGATCATTTGTGTACGGTACCTTGTATATATGTACATTATTTGACTCTCAGTGTGTTTTGGTACTTTCAATATGGTTTTGAGTTTAATGTCTAGACTGTTTATACCATGTTTTGGTCATGCAAATCAGATGGCTTTTTATGGCTTGGTCGATGGTGCTTGCCACCATACCCTGAACCTTGCCTCAGCTGCTTGGGTTCTGTATTCCCCTGCACATGATCTAGTGATTTTAGGAGTAGTTTGTATTGGTCCTGCTACCAACAATATTACCGAGCATGAAGCAGTCATAGGTCTTTTGACTGAGGTTGCATCCCATGGCATTCATGACTTGGTAGTATTCATGGAGTCGTAGTTGGTGGTTTGTCATTTAAACCAGGTTTACACCATTAGAAACCCTATATTAATCCGTCTCTATCTGAGGGTACGTTTATTATAAAGGTCATTTGAAGTCATTACTTGTAGGCATATCCCTAGGGCAGACAATGCAATTGTTGATTCATTGGAAAATTATATCCTAGATTGGTATATTTCTCATTCATAGCATGAAAGTTAAACATGGTTCATAACATTGTAAATAAAGAATTAAAAACATATAAAACTCATGTAAATACATTTTCCATTTGAAGCATATAAACATCAGAGGCAAAAGTCTGTATATATATAAGTGTTTTTACAAAAATAGGTCACGAGACCTCATCTGAAGCACTCTGGCTTTCAGGCAGCACAAAATCATACAAAAATCTGAATCTATGGAAGCTTTTAGTGATACATCATGTAAGATCTAGTGATGCTCATGGTAGCACATAAAAGCCTGCATTACTCTACATAGCAGGCAGTTGAAGTGGCCTGTCACTCCTGCTGTGTGCCTCTGATAGTGCATCAGGAGATCATCAATGGATGCATCGGTTATGTCCAAATTTAACCTCTCTAGGTTCTCCTCCAGCTCTCCCATAGGGTCATCACCTCATTGGACAAATTGAGCTCCCACTATCCTATCCAGTGGGGATGATCCCCCAGGTCGTGCAGCTCCTACATCTGCATGAAAATTTCAGGTCTCGTTACTATACATAAAAAATAAAAAACATTAAAAGACAAAAAACACAAATATCTATATTAGGGTTTTGTTTCTTACCCATGTCTCCCCACTTCCCGCCAGGTGGAAGTGGTAGGTCAGGGTCACCCCTGAAATCAGTTCCTACATAAGCATAATCCTCAACCATGAGGATCTGGTCACTAAACCATCGAAAGAATGGATACCCAAACTTCATCTTCCCTCTGCCTGCTCTCATACAGGCCATTTTTATAGCTCAAAATGACACTTCTCTGCCTATGACCACTTTCCCATGATTTTGTCGCATGTCGACACTTCCATGACGACACTACATGAAAGTCACTGAAAAAACACCTAAATTGGAGGACCCATATCTTGAGTTTTGTAACTCCATTTGACCTCATCTCTACACCGTTGGAAACATATTTCTGTTAGCTAAAACTTTCCCTAAGACACCAAAGTTTGAAAATTCCTAGAAATAACCTTAAAATGAGTTTTTTTGTCTATATGCGAGTTGCTCTCTATGATACCCGCGTATGTATGCGAGTTGCTCTCTATTATACCCGCGTACGTACATGAGTTGCTATGTATACATGACTTTCTGTACTAAAAACCCTTGTGTATTTTTCATGTATGCAACTGTTGTATTCTGCAACCCACGTATGCATCTTAAAAATGTCAAAAAACACGCCTTTTGAATTTCGGGTAGTTTGGGTAGTTATGCAACTGAATCCTTCAGTTGTAACTACTTTCTATTCGCCCCTAACTCTTCCTTAACTATATAAATAGAGGTAGGGAGGTCCATGAGAGGAGACTTGAATTTTTGCATTGTTATGCTGGAGGATTTGGAGCTCTCTTTTCCCACACCTTTGCCCTGGCGGTCATCCCCTTGTGTTGCAGAGCTTGGAGGCTGAGTTCTTTGGAGAAGAGAAGTAGTAGAACTGGATCAAGGTTTCGTGAGGTGCCGAACTTGAAGAGAAGGTATACTTGTACTTGTTTTCAAGATTAATAAAGATGTGATGTCCTTTTTCTTCCCCAAATCATTGTTCAATGTGTGATTGGATTTCTATTTATGATCATATGATGATGTTATTTAGATCATTAGTTCATGTTTATTTAATTATCATTGTTTTATATGTGGTCATAATGGTTTGAGGAAGGTATAATTCGTTTTGCAAGTCTCTTGGAGTGAGAGGAGAAAGAAGAGGATTGAAGAGAAAGCTTGGAACATCCTTCAGTTAATCAGGTGTGGACCTTTCTTATCTCTGAAACTTGCTTATATATGCTTGCTGAACATTGTGCATCTCTCTTTCAACCCCAGTATGTTGATGGCCTCTTAAACCCTAGCCATAGGATACTTTCCTTTACAACAGAACTAGCGACTCCGCTGGGGAGAGCCTTGTCTGTTTGGGGTTTCTCTTTATTTCTTTCAGTCTTTTCCATTGTTTCAGGTCCTTCTTGCCACTTAGGAACACTTTAGAATTCTGATAGAACACCTCCCCTGCCTTCCTAAGGCTTTGTTTGACCTTTTTTTGGGGAATTTTTCACCCATACGCGACTTGCAGACTCAACAGTCGCGTGTCTGGTTTTGTACACGCGACTGTCTATACTGTCAACCCACGTACATACACAACTTGCCAGTTATACAACCCACGTGTTCTTATACATGCGACTTGCTGTATTAGCAACCTGCGTATGACACGCGACCTGTCAGTAGTGCAACCCGCGTGTGCCCCTAAAACAATGTTTTCCTCATTTTTATGGTTCTTTCTCTATTGTGGGCTGTTTGGTAGGTCTTTTGGTGTCCTATGCAAGTGCATAACTCCAAGGAGTTAGTGTCATCCCTTTTTGGTTGTTCTTTATCTATGTGGTAAGCCTTTTATAGGATTAGGGTTTGTTCTTTGCTCTTTCCCCCACCTCCTTTGCTTGGTATGATTTTTGGCTTATGTTTCTAGTCATCCTCTGTTAGGGATATTTGTTTGATTTCAGAAGCTTGTTGGTGTTTGTTTCCTTCTTCTTTTGTTGGTTAAATTCACCGTGCCAAAGTAGTTGACTTGTCTCATATGCAAGCCTTCCGTCCAAGTAGGGTTTATACTGACTTTAGTGCTTTCTAGAGTTTGTTTGGTGGTTGTATTGCAGAGTTCCTTTTGATTTGTTCTTGTTATCTACATACTTTTTTTTGTAGTTAGTTTTTCTTTTGCATTTATAAAAGAAAATTAAAAAGAACGTATACTTTTTTTTTGCTGCTTGCCCCCCCCCACCTCCTTCTTTGGCTTGACCTTGTTGGACAAGGTACTTAGCAGCCTCTGTTTGTTGGTTTAGATTGATACTTAGGACTTCTTGACCTTTGTTTATGTCAGTCTTTTTTCTCAGTCTCTTCATTCCAAAGTTGTTGGCTTGTTTACCTTTGTAAGCCTTCTTTTCAAGAGAGGTTGATATCTAACTTTAGGGAAACCTAGGGTTTGTTTGTGGGGTGTAGAGTAGTTGTCTATTTGCTTTGTTTACAGTACTTGCTTGCATTAGTTGATAGGCTGATTTTTCTTTTGCATTTATAAAAGAAAAAAACACATGTTTTCTTTATATGCATGTAGATTAGGTTTTTAGTCTAGATTGCATGGCATATCATTGTTTTTAAAAATATATATAAAAAAAAAAGAGTTTGTTCTTTTATGGTTTTCAAGTTTCTATTTGAAAAATAAAGAGAATAGTTTTTTCTTTTTGCATTTCATTTCTCTTTGTTTAGTCATTTTGTTTCAACTTTGAGTGAAAACACCACATAAGTTTCATGCCATTTACCCTCTGACTAAAAACAACCCTTAAAATAAACGATATAATTTAAGAATTATTAGTAAGTTTTATTTTATAGGGTCATACACCAACTAGCTCAGGCTAGACTTGTGGATTAGGGAGTTTCAACTCTCCACAAGTGTTAAAATTTCAGACGTAGTTGGCCAATCACTAGGTAAACCCTTCTCTACGTTGATTGTATCTGGGAAGCTCCTCTCAAACGGAAGTTAAGCACGAGGCCGCGTGGAGACTTGGATTGAGGAGATAACCCTCTGATTCCTTGTCAAAGCGTAGACCAAGGTTTTTACGCATCTGGGGATTCTGTCTTAGATAGGGTTTCGGGCTCAGCTACCCTACCCATGCGTACAAATCAGGCTTGTGACTGTTCCCCTAGACTATCAATATAGTTAAGGTATCCTTTACTCTCTTTGACATCTAGGGTTCATACAAAGGTACACTGGAAGGCTATTTCTGGTTTACCTTGAACGGACTTGGAAGGTAACCCCGGTAGAAAGTGTGGGAGGGTGGTGGGTGATTCCTCCACTTGTGCCTAAGAACATCTATAGGGACACCAAGTAACTGTCTATCAGCTTTCTTCTGGAAAGTATATCTTATACCTGTTTGTCTGTTTAGCTTTAGGAATTTTTAGTGAGTGTTGTGTGGTTTGTCTGTACTTAGTGTGCCTTTAGGTGTGTGCTTTGTAATTTTGGTTGCCTATCAACCTCGGATTTTGTATCCTAATTTGAAACTATGGCTAACACCCCTTTAAACACCAACCAAGAGATCCCCATGATGGGAACTCCTTGTACTATTCCTCTCACGAGGAATGTTGGTGTTCCCTTGATGGCCACCCTAAATCTTCCTGGATTCACCCTAGGGCTACCGATGTGGTTGTTTTCCACTACAACTGTCCTGAATGCTCCTGGTGCTTCTCAAGTAAGATCCTTATATCAAGAGCATCAAAATACTGCTTCCCCTTCACCTGTAGTTGATTCTCCTCCTCCTTCTACCTCATGCTTTGACAGTGCTGATACTAGTAACCGACAGTCTAAAAGGATTAAAAGAAGGAGGAATAGGAAGAAGGCACATAAGAAAGGGGGCACCCGTTCAACCTCTGCAGGTCAATTTGAACCTCACCACCCAGCCTCTGCAGTTCATGCTGGGGGCACCCATCCAACCTCTACAAGTCATGTTGGATCTAAGCACTCAACCTCTGCAAGTCAAGTTGATCTTCACCATCCAGCCTCTGTTGATCATGCTGGTGGGATCCTTCCAACATTTTTAGGTCATGTCGGATCTAGTCACTCAGCCTCTGCAATTCAAGCTGAGGGCACCCATTCAACCTCTGTAGGTCAAGTTGAACTTCACCACCCAACCTCTGTGGTTCATGCTGGGGGCACCCATCCAACCTCTGCAGGTCATGTTGGATCTAAGCACTCAACCTCTGCAAGTCAAGTTGATCTTCACCATTTAGCCTCTGTTGATCATGCTGGTGGGATCCTTCCAACCTTTCCAGGTCATGTCGGATCCAGTCACTCAGCCTCTGTAGTTCATGCTGAGGGCACCCGTTCAACCTCTATTGTTCAAGTTGAACCTCCCCATCCAACCTCTACAAGTCATGTTGGATCCATCCACCCAGCCTCTGTAGTTCATGCTGGGGGCACACACTCAACTGCTGCAAAGCATGTTGATCCTAACCACTCAGCCTCTGTTGTTCATGTTGGTGGTGCCCATCCAACCTCTGCAAGTCATGTTGGACCCAGTCTCTCAGCCTTTGCAAGTCATGCTGGGGGCAGTTTCTCAGCCTCTGCAAGTCATGCTGGGGGCAATCTCTCAGCCTCTATGGTTCATGCTGAAGACAATCCGTCAGCCACTGTGAGTCATGTTGACACTGTTGAAAATACTACCCATTCAAAACACAAGCCCAAGTTTCCTTGTAATCTTTGTGAGGGATACCAACTTACTTATAAATGCCCTTATATCGTGGAGGTGCGAAGAGTTTGGTTTCATGGTCATCCCATTTTTTAAAATTCTGAAGCTTTTCAACAACCAACCTCTCTTAGTCAGGTTGGACCCAGTCACTCGGCCTCTGGATTTCATGCTGAGGGAAAAATATCATCCTCTGTAGGTCATGTTGAGAGAAAAAAGTCAGCCACTACTAGTCATGTTGACATCGTTGAGAAAACCGGTCGTTCAAAGTGCAAACTTAAGTTCCCTTGTAAGCTATGCGAGGGAGATCATCTTACTCACCAGTGCCCTGCTATCGCAGAGGTGCGAAAAGTGTGGTCCGAGACTCAAGAATTTCCTTCTTCTGAACAACCTATAGTTTCTCAACAACCTACTCAACCTTTGGTTGATCAAGTGGTTGAACCAATATCAGATTTGGTCGATCCCACTCTTCTTTCGGAGAGTGATCCTGATGTGATTGAACCAATGTCATCTTTGGTCAATCCCACTCTCCCTTCAGAGAGTGACTTTCATGAAGCAGTTGAATCAAGTTCAGTATCGATCAATCCCACTCTTCCTTTGGAGAGTGAAGTGCCTGCTAGTCACATTTTCTTCACTGCTAGTTCAGAACTTACTGAACATGGGGGCACTAAACTTGCTTCGGATCAACCCCCACCAAGCTCTCGGATTGCTTCCTTTGATTGGGATAGCCTAGTTGATCCACGCCTTCCTTCTGATGCACCTTTCTAGATAAAGGTCAATGTTGGACAGTATACGATTACTTGTTGTATTGTTGATGAAGGAGCCTCAGTTAGTATTTTGTCTGCTCGTGCTTGGTGAGGCATGGGATCTCCCAGCCTTGTGTCGACTGCTAGTCAGTTACTGGAATTTGATAGAAGAACTTGTATAGCCTTGGGAATTCTTGCTCAAACACCTGTTACTTTGGGTGGGAAGACCGTCTTAGTTGACTTCATGGTGATAGAATACCCCTTGGACTTCAATATGCTCCTTGGACGTGATTATGTCTATGCCATGCAAGCTGTGGTGTCAACATTTTTTCGTTGTCTATACGTGAGTTTCTCTCTATGATGCCCACGCATGTATGCGAGTTGCTCTCTATTATACCCGCATACGTCCGTGAGTTGCTATGTATACACGACTTTCTGTACTAGGAACCTGTGTGTATTTTTCGTGTACATGACTGTTGTATTCTGCAACCCGCATATGCATCTTAAAAATGTCAAAAAAACATGCCTTTTGAATTTCGGGTAGTTATGCAACTGAATCCTTCAGTTGTAACTACTTTGTCTTCACCCCTAACTCTCCCTTAACTATATAAATAGAGGTAGGGAGGTCCATGAGAGGAGACTTGAATTTTTGCATTGTTATGCTGGAGGATTTGGAGCTCTCTTTTCCCACACCTTTTCCCTGGCGGTCATCCCCTTGTGTTGCAGAGCTTGGAGGCTGAGTTCTTTGGAGAAGAGAAGCAACAGAACTGGATCAAGGTTTCGTGAGGTGTCGAAATTGAAGAGAAGGTATACTTGTACTTGTTTTCAAGATTAATAAAGATGTGATGTCCTTCTTCTTCCCCAAATCATTGTTCAATGTGTGATTGGATTTCTGTTTATGATCATATGATGATGTTATTCAGATCATTAGTTCATGTTTATTTGATTATAATTGTTTTATATGTGGTCATAATGGTTTGAGGAAGGTATAATTCATTTTGCAGGTCTCTTGGAGTGAGAGGAGCAAGAAGAGGATTGAAGAGAAAGCTTGGACCAGCCTTCAGTTAATCAGGTGTGGACCTTTCTTATCTCTAAAACTTGCTTATATATGCTTGCTTAACATTGTGCATCTCTCTTTCAACCCCAGTATGTTGATGGCCTCTTAAAACCTAGCCATATGATACTTTCCTTTACAACAGCCATGATCCTGACCCACCTCAGCATACGAGGGTCTATCGCCCTCAGCTTAGTAAAAACCACTTGGGATCTCAGCTGAGGGATCCACTCAAAAAAGAAACAAGCTAAGATAGAACCATAGCCAAACTGTTTTAGTTCTCCCCGTCGACACTTAATCAACTGGTATTTAAAGACCGGTAGCAATGCCTCTGCCCAGTTGAAAAATGTAGGTGCCATAGCCTCTATCACATATATTATATGTGCCCTAGAAGCTTGATGAGGCACTTGGATCCCATATAGCCTTTGCATGGTAAAAATAAGAGTGCGGAGAGGAAGATCCACTATTGCCTTGATGGGAATCTTCATCCTTAAAGTTCTAATATCGGGAAGGCAGTGGCTGTCAATCAGCTCTTGAGTAGTCATGTCCCCCCATGGGAACCAGTCAATGAAATCGAGGCACCCCATCTCGATAATCTAGTCAAGAAGTAGATGTATTCTACCTCAATGGTCAACACATGTGCCCCCACCTTGAAGTATTGTTGTTCCAGGTTCCACATATGGAGTATATACTCCAGCAATCTCTCATGAGACACCATACTAGTTGTGTGGAATAACTTGAGAAGGCTACATTTCCTCAATGTAGCTATACATCCTACATTTCTTTCAACATGGGCATCATCATCATCATGCTATCGTTCCTTCCATATCACCATTTTCGACCGCTGGAAACCTACCAAAAACCATTAATGGACTAGTTAAAAACATATCCAATCATCAAAATCAATTAAAAGCTTGTGTTTTTGCCTATCCATACATTTTTCCCAACTCACGTCCGACACCGCCTGAGCTTTGTTTGCATAGAGTGGTGGCACCACCTGAGCGCAGTGTTATAAGCGTGGTCTCATGGTGCACTGCCTGTCCCGTAAGGGGCAAGAGCGGTGCTAGCATTTTAAGTTTAGGGCCTACCTAAAATGGCCAAAAACCCTCCTAAAAGAAAAAATAAATTCTTAAAAGTGAAATATTAGGGTTTTTTCATTTACTTGGCTCTAACGGCGCTCAAATCAGAGGGTCAGGTCTCCCGGAATCAACAGCTAAAGATCTAGTTCAAAGTTGCTCCAAAATGCTCTTCACTAGTGGTAAATAGTGAAATGCTTCGATTTTTACTATTTTAAATGACTTTTATAGCTATTTTAGGGTTTTATAATGTCATTTTAATATTTTAAAATTGTTATCATTATAAAATCCATCCATATGACTCATTAAAAGTCATTTTTCGAGAAATTAACATTGCTATTGAGTTTTGCAGGAGTAGAAATGAAAACAATAAAAATCTATGGGAAGTTTGTTTTTGACTTTTTTGTACTTCCTTAAAACGGAAAAATTCCTCGAGCGTTTGTTTCGATACTTTGGTCACGCTCTCAGAACTCAGTATCAAATTTCTGAGTCTTTTTCTTGATTCTTTTTAGGCTCGTAAAACCGTTCATCGTTAAAAAGAGACCTAATAGAGTCTCCTTTAAGCTCTTTTCAGACTCCCTAAATTTGAAAATATTATCGAGTACTTGTCTTCTTCATACTCGTAAAAATATTTGAAGAGTCATCTCTCTGACGGTAGGTTATCTCTTTTTAGGTTCGGATAGACTTTTTATGAAAAAGGACCCTTTGGAGTTTTCTTTTGTCTTCATTTAGACTCTCTAAATATGAATGATGCCGAGTTTGCTTTCATTGGACTTGTTAAATTAAACACTTAGAGACCTTTTTTTGGGATCAAACCCCTCCTTTCTTAGGTTCATGAAATGTATGGGAATGGACTTGTCTTCGCAAAATCTTAAATGAGTTTTTGTTGCCCTCTTTGAACTCGTAAAAACCAAAAGAGGCACTCATCAATCATGATGGGGGAATTAAGGGAAGGGAATCATTTTGCAAATCCAATGGTAGTTGTTTGTCACCTTTGAACATGGCACTTATTTGCATATCATTCAGCCAATTGGGTATTCAACTAACTTACAAGTCGATCCACTTTCATGAGTCATGTCACTCCTTTGAGTTTTTTAAAAGAATGCATTGTCCATTATCGCATTGTGTGTATGTCTGGTCTAGTCATGCTGCCAAGTCTTTTGTCGTGCCGCCCAATGTTCAATTGAAGAAAGAAGGTTACCTCTGCAGTTAAAATAACCTTTTTTTCAGTACTTTGAGTCAGTCCTATGGTTACATTATTTGCGATATTCCAAAATTTTGTTCCAAGTTTCATGTCATCGATGTGGGATTCATCATGGACCTCCTTCGACGGGACTATTCTTGTCGACATCAATTCATCATCCAGGAAGTAGTCTTAGAAACAAGTTTAGTACCTTGAGATCTGTATGCCTCAATGATAGACTCTCTCGCTATCAACAAAGGTTCACATCATTGGCCTTTGATCGGAAGACTCTGCTAGGTGTTCGACACCAAGAAATCTATTCACACTCATTATATTGTACTAGGGTACCTTGGGAATCATTGACATCAATGGTGATTTCCCTCACACTTGTTAATGTTTCACCTTATTAACCAGTAATCAAGTGGTTTCTACCATGTTCGACTTCAGAACATTGTAATCACATGGATAGAATCGTACTTTGTGGAAGACAAGACGAAGACCCTGGGTATTTGTTAAGTGCTCATAGCTTGCTCCCCAGGTTGCGATGGAGTATATTGTATGAAGTACCAGCATGGATCCACATTTGTATGGGTGTGGCTATGCTCAAATTTGCATATGTATGACATAGATCTACGTTGTATATCTAGCAGCTATCTCCAAGTTTGAGTATTCTATCACATGGATCTACCCTGTATTCTAGTAGCCATGGTTGTTTATTCCTCTCATGGATCTGTCTTGTATTGGTATACAACCATGATGAGGTTACATCTATTCATGAGTCAAAGTATTGATGTATTGCAGATGCCTATTCAATGACACTCTCCGATCAAGCTGGCTCTTACCTTAAAGTGATAACTTGCTCTATCAAAGCTCTCGCCTATCATATCCCTCTAGCCTCATGCTTTCGGGGGCATTCTAATACACTCAAAATCTATCACCAGCATGTGATAGGATCCCTAACACAGACATTTTCCCTCAAATACCAAACTTGAATAGAATCCTACTCTAGGTGTTGATTCCAACATACAAAATTGCAGCACTGCTTCTACCCTCAAGAAGATAAGCGGTACCCTATTTAGCACCGCACTAGCTGTGTGATAACCAGGAGGTGCCATTTCCTTTAACCTATGTTTTTGGCATGGTTCCTACCTATCCCCGCTCTATATTAAAGGGGTATAAGTGGTGCCTTTGGTAAAAAGTGAAAAAAGGAGGTTTCTCGAGGCTTCTAGAATAAGAGCCTCGTGTCTAACCTTATCCCTACTCACCTGGGTTGGTCAAGGTCAAGATCCCTCTTTGTAGGATCTTGTAGCTACCTCACCCACCAATCTCTCAACCATCCTATCCATTTTAGCCCTATAAATATAAGCTCATACTCCATGGTTGAGGGAGAGAGAAGAATTGTAGAGTTATGATGTTGAATTGATACCTTGGCCTAATCCATCAACGAGCAATTGTGGAGCAAGTTGGAGCTATCGGGGACAAGGTGCTAGTCTTGTGAAGGAGTGTATCGGCACTAAGGAACATGGTTGTAAGCTCTTTCATTTATTTTCTAATGCAAAGTTGATTTCCTTCCCACATGTTTTTTGCGTTAATCTCACATATATGTTATTGGATTCCTTAGTCACTAATATGGATGTGTAGATGATTTTCGGGTAGCTTTGATGTCTTTGTATGTTTGATATGTTTTACAGGTATGCAGGTCCTTCATCAGAGTTACATTCCAGGCGTCTATAACGTTCAGGGAAGGTCTTCAACCGAGTTATTCACTCATTTTTTCTGGATCTGAACCATTCAAACCAAAGGAACAACTTTTGTCTGCAGAAGGTGATATATTCTTGATAACACTCCAGCTTCATTGATTCACAGCCCCTTTAATCTGAGCATCAATATTTAACTCCTTTCATCTCCATTCCGCTAATGAGAACATTTCAATTTCTCCCCCATGTTTCAAACAAAGGAGCGATCCACCACCGTAGATCAAATCCCTTTCTTCATCTAACAACTCATGATGAAAGATCATGCTAACCCATTAATCCACACGGCGATTCCACAAAATTTTCAAATATGATCATTTCCAAACCCTTCAATTAAACAATCCACAATTTCAAATATAGTGCTAACAGCTGCCTCCATTAGGGATGCTATCCTCCCTATGAGGTATCAAAGAACCTCATAGACCAGTTTCCAAATCCATTGCCAATGTAACTCTTTTTATTTTGTGTTTCTAAAAGAAATATAAAAACTAAAATATGGCTACTGCTTCCGATCTTAGGGCCTTCTCTACAGGATTCAAATCTTCTAGCTCACCATCTGTACTGATTGAAAGTAAAGAAGTATTTACACTATAATACATGAAATTTCCTCCCCCCTATTCCAAATAATGCTTCATAAATCTCCCATTAATTGGATCCCCTTCATACTGATACCCATCCTAATACTGTAGAATAAAAGCATTATTACCCCTGTGTGCTGCAATAATGTATGGAACTACCCACAAATGATCAAATTTACCATGATTTCCTTTGTCTTCATGTGGAGAATCCCATTTTAACACCAAATCATCAATCTAGAAAGTGTCCTCTTTTACCTTTCTGTCAAAGGTATTCATTTTCTCTTTATGTATCTGTACCTTATTCTGGTTAATGTTTTCACAGGTAGATATATTTGAAGAAAGTGGAATCCTATGGTATTATTCATTTTCTCATTTTCTCTTGATGTATATGTACCTTATCATATGTTTTATCTCTCAGTTCACTTAGCTCAATAATCTGGTTTATTCTCCTTTGCATATGATTAGGTTCATCCTGCTGCTCCTGCAACAACTTCATAACTGGTACTCCTAGAGATGCTGGAAAAACCACTTCAGCTCCCTTCACCAATTGGAATGGTGACATTCCAATAGCCCTCTTTGTGCCGATTCTGTCAGTGCACAAAGCATATTTCAGCTTTGTATGCCATGCTCTTTTATTGTCTTCCAACAACTTCTTAATTATCCTCACCAAGATTTTGTTAGAGGATTATTCCATTGCATTACCCTGTGGATAATATGCAGTGGAATGATTCAAACTTATATGATACTTATGACAGAAATTTATCATATTTCTGGAATTAAAAGCAACTGCATTATCTGTTACAATCCTATTAGGGAATCCAAATCTTGCCAAAATATTATTTGTTGTTAAGATCCACTTATGTTGTCCTAAGGAGTTGGGATTTATTTCCCCAATGAAATCCAATCCCCATTGTTGAAAAGGTGCTTCTACTGATATAGGATTAAGAGGGAATGGAACCACTTTCCTCTTGCCATAAAAAATATGGCACCAATGAAATTTGGTGGTTTCTTTATACACATTTGAAAATAATGAAGGCCAATAGAATCCTGCTCTCAAAATTTTATTTGCATTTACCTTCCATGAATGATGTCCTCCACAATCACCTTCATGAAAATATTTTTCTATTTGCTGAGCTTCATTCTCCAGAAGACAATTCAATAACACTCTAGAAGGATCCTTCCAATAAAGATATTGATTTAAAATACAGAATTTTGAAGCCTTTAGCTTCACAGACCTTGCTCTAGTTTTACTAACCCTGCAGAAGGTTGTAAATTTTGTAACACATAAACAATATGAGCATACCATGGATAAATAGAAAAATCAGGCATCACCTGTACTTCTATGTCCAACTGATTTAATTGACCTAATAGAAAATTTAGCTGCAGAGAATCACAATTGGAGTCTGTCATCATTTTAGCCAATCCCTATTCCTTAATCAACTTTTTGGGCTTAATTTCAATGTCATATTCCAAAGCACAGCAATCCACTTTGCTCTTCTCCCCTCCGGATCTGGTTGTGTAAGTATACTCTTCACCACACTACTAGGAACATATGCGACTACACGTGAATGGAGAATATAAATTCTAAAATCCTTTAGGGCCTTAATCAAAGAATATTCTTGTTTTTCCATGATATCATATTTTAACTCTCCATCTCTTAACATCTTACTAAAAAATACTATAGGTTGTTCTTCACCTTGATCATTCTTTTGTAATAGAACAACTGCAACAATATGCTCTAAAGCATATGAGAATATTAAAAAATATTTATCAAAATCTGAAATTACCAGCACAAAATCTTATGAAATAGCTTTCTTTATATTCTTGAATTATTTCTTAGCCTCCACTGTCCATTTTATTTCATGATCATTTTTCAGCATATTAGTAATTTTCATCAATATTTCAGCAAAGCTAGGAATGAATCTCCTCAAGAAATTTACCTGCCCAATGAATGACTGTATTTCTTTTTTAATTCTTGGTTCCTTCACCTTCAAAATTACACTCACCCTGTCTAGATCAATCCTTATACCTTCTTTGGAAATAATATGGCCCAAAATTTTCCCTTCTTCTAGAGAAAAATTTGATTTCCTGGATTTAATGAAATGCCATATTTTTTGCATTTAAGGAATACCTTTTCCATATGTTTGATATGTTACCTATCAGACATGGAATATACAGTAATATCATCCATGTAAATTACTACAAACCTGTCTCTTTCATCTGCAAAGCGATGTCCATAGCATGTTGGAAAGTGTCTCTTGCATTCATTAATCCAAAATGCATCTTTGAGTACATGAATGTACCCCATGGTGTACTGAAAGAATTTTTCTCTTGATCTTCAGGCATCACCTTTATTTGATTATAACCTGAAAACCCATCCATGGTATAAATTCTCTCTGAACCTACCGCCTTTTGCAAAATCGGATCCATATTTGGTAAAGGGTAATTGTCCTTCAAAGAGACTTTATTCAAATTTCTGAAGTCCACACACAGTCTTGTTTCACCATTCTTCTTTCTAGCAGGCGCCAAATTAGCAACCCATTTTGAGAATCTCAGGGTTACAATTATTTTTTCATCAAATAATTTTTTGATCTCCTTTTCAATGATAGGCAATAGCATTGGATTAAGCCTTATGAGTTTCTTCCTAAATGGTTTTTCTCCACATTTAATTGGAATAGTATGGTGTATACACGGGTATTCATTTAGTTAAACCATGCAATAATTCCTTCGTTCATGGGATATTAAAGGATACCCCTAATTTCACTAGATATTGATAATAACTTACAAAAATCCTTTTGTTGAGCCCCCCTCCCAATACATATTTCCAATTAAAAAAATCTGATTTTTACAATATATTCCTTGCTTTTA
The DNA here is from genome assembly GCA_001517045.1 of Pseudotsuga menziesii. NCBI lineage: Eukaryota > Viridiplantae > Streptophyta > Pinopsida > Pinales > Pinaceae > Pseudotsuga > Pseudotsuga menziesii. The sequence goes on from LPNX011186470.1 coordinate 431,421, forward strand.
CTAGAAACCCCTTTTTATACCCCCCAATACCTATAAACCCCCCATACCCTATTCCCTGCCCCCAATACCTACGATATATTGACCTTATTTTTCAGAATNCCCCTTTATGAATGAACATGATAATATATTGCTCAACAAGGTGAATCCCTCGTGGCTGTATAATGGAGGTGTCATACTCTTTGAGGTCATTGTAACTCCATGCAAATACATCAATGTATTTTTTAATTAGGTTCACATACTCATCTTTTTCTTTAGCAAGAAAATTCTTGGACAACTTTACAATTCTAGGATTATCCTCGGTACCAATATTTTTATCTTCAACAACATTTTCAACAAGTTTAACTTTAGGATCTATGACAACATCATTTTGGTCAAAAAGATTCTCTAAGGGAATTAAACCTTTGGGAATATGCTTACTCTTCAATTGGACTATATCTTTTCCTCCTAGTGAGCCTTTGAACTTCTCTGTTTTAGCAACTCCTTCATCTTCATCAACATCTTAAAATTTTTCAGAATCAACACTTTCATTTTCTATTTGTGTATTTACAAATTCACCAGACAATTACAAAAACCTTTTGATTTGCATATCATCTTCAAAAACCTTCCAGTACTTGGTATTGTCTGGTATGGAAGGCCTGTTCACAATTTCAACTTTGTATTTTATTTTACCTGCAGTAGGAGTTTTAAATTTTCTTGCAGCAATTGCCAAAGAATCTGCCACTGTATTATCATATCTAGGAATCACTTTGACAATGTGTTCTGTAAAATAATTCCCAAACATATCCCACACTTCATTCCTATAAACTCTCATTCTGAGATGCTTAGTTTGATAACTATCATTCACCTGATTTATCACAAATTCTGAATCTCCAAAAAATTGGACTCCTTTAGCTCCCAAATCCTTTAGTGCATGCAAAACTAGCAACAAAGCTTCATATTCTGCTATATTATTAGTACATCCAAAATTCAACTTGTAACAAAAATATTTAAAATCTCTAATAGGGGAAATTATGTATACACCTGCACCAGCACCCACTTTAGCCACCGACCCATCAAAATAAATAGTCCACAACCCTGCTTCCTTTTGCTTTCTTTCCAATGCTTCGTATTCATTTATCACTTTTTTATCCTTTTTACATTTACTTGGCTCAACAACTTTTGTATCACAAGGAGAAACATCATTGAAGAAAATTGATGACCCTAAGTCTATATCAACAACATAAATATGATGAACTCCTGGCTGATCTTGACTACTAACAACATAAGGTGATCTTTTTTCACTGGACAATCCCTTGTTTTCATTAAGAACAAGAATTGTAGCATAAGACATATCCATTTTCAAACTTCCTTTTAACTTTGAAGTTCAAGATCTTAACAACAAAACACCAAATTTGGGAGGGATATCAGCCACAACAACATCCATGATCACAATTTTAGATGGTAATTTAGCTAAGGATACTACCATGTCTTTTATCAAACCCAGACATTTCACCCATTTGGAATCAAAAGAATACAAATCAAAATTAAAATTACCCAAGGTTGTAAAGGCTATTCCCAGGTAACAACAAAAACCACTTTTAAAGAGAAAACTGGCTTTTTTTCTCTTTCGAGAGGGATCTCTCACAAAATATTAACAAGGCCAGATATGTATAAGAAAAATTGTTTGTAATTGGTAAGATTGCTTGAAACTGAACACATGACCATTGGGCTATGGATTCAATATATGTATATAGATAAACAGAGATTTTGCATGGAATTTTTAAACAGAGGCAAGGTAGCTACTCAGTCACATTCAAAATTTGATTATCTAGTGAAAAAAGGAAGAACATGAACAAACCATTAACATAGAGAATTGTAAAAATGAATTATGTATCAACTTTAGAAGAAACGTTAGGTGGGAATCTGAAAAAAAACATCTAGAGCATAGTAAATATGAATTCTAAAATGTTATACTCTCATTTTAGACATGAAGGAAAACATAATGGAAAGATAAAACTGAAAAAAATTCACATAAGAAGGGGAAGTACAGACTGCAACATGGAATAACACATGAATCTCTGAAAACCGCCAACTTTTAGCACTGTAATTAAAGAAATACTTAAATACACAAGTTTCCAAAATCTCACAGGTTCCAACCCTCGCTTCATCAAATGTATGAATACGTATACAATTGCTCCTTGCGATGAACAATAAACCTAACTGTCTAACGGTTTCAACCATTTATTACATGTGTCAAAGCATTTATCTACTACAAAATAGTTATGAGATAACAAAACTTCTTAACTAATTATTTTAAAAATAACATTTTATCATAAAATATATCCTTCGCTGAAACTCCTTTTGCATTATCTTCCTTGATGTATTCATGGTTGTAACTTATATTTAGTTGATCCATATTGTTGAAATTCTCTCCAATGTTCGGGATTAGGAAAATCTGCAACAACCATTTCATGTGCCAAAACCCTGAGCTCCATGTTGTCTGCATATGAAAAATTAGGCACCTTGCCACACATGTGACTTGAAAATCAAATACTAACTCAAACTCTCCAGCCAATTTTTCAAACACAATTTTTCTAGACAGAGCCTGCTACATATCTTCAAACTTACTATGATCTGACCTTCAATTGACCAATTTATCTAGATATTCGTTTTGAGACAATAATGGTCCCATTTCCTCCCAGAAGAAAGGAATTTCCCTGCTTACGAATGGAGTAAATAACTTAGTCACTTCTTTGACTTTATGACTTATAATATCAACTTTAGCCTATACAGTATCCAACATTCTGTACTTTCCAACCACTTTTCTATCCCAAGATACAACAACAACTTTGTCTCAGATATCAAACCTTCTAACTTGATCTTCTGATAAGGTACTTATAAAGTTGATAGCATTCTGAGCTACTTCCATTTGCTTCTTATTTAATCCTTGCTTTAATGTCAAAATATTATGTCTGGATACTTTCAGAGCACTCTCCTCATCTGCAATATAATCTAAATATGGTCTAAAATTATTAGCCTCTGGAATAATCTTATCCCAAATCATATGTCTGGCCCCTTGCAAGGCCATTTTGCTAACCACTTGCTTTGTTAACTTTATATTTTGATTCATTAGTTCTTAAAAAATTTCCTCTACTCCATTCTTCTCTTCTCTTTTCAAAATTGTCTCTTCTAGATTCTTGTTTTGTTGCTTTAAATCTGTGAGTTCTACATCTTTCAGGTTTACCTGAGACATTTCCTTAGAAAGAGAAGTTGCATCTGTTTCTACAGAAAGAACAATAGATTGATTTTTAACTTCTTCACATTTTTCCTGTAATTCTTTTTCTTTTTCTTCCAGTTTAGATTTTAGGTCCTTCTCATTTTCTATCAAAAGCTTAGAATCCCTTTCCCAATGTTTTTCTTTTTCTTCAAGCTTTAACAGCTTGGATTTACAATCACCCAATTCAGTGCTTAATGCTTCTTTCTCCTTCTCAAACTTTGTCAATTCGGAGATCTAAATAAGATGAGTGGAAGGAATTTTCAATTTCTTTTTTATCACCTGAACTTCTTTCTCTTTTTCATCAAACAACTTTTGAGCCACTGCTCCTTTGTCTGACTACCCATCAACCTTCAATAAATTCTTCCTGGAACTTTTTAATTATGATTCGAAGGGTCTTATTCTCAACCCTTTCTTTCCATAGGGGGTCCTGAGCTTTCTTTTTATTGGACTCCAGTTTAGATGCCTGTAATGTAGATTTAAGCAATCTTATATATATGATATCATTTGTTTCTCTATAAAAGTGTATTATATCTGTAGTAGGGATTTTCTCTAAGTTCACATTCACTTCCAAAACCTTATTACCAACAGTCATGGACAAACTCGGGGTATCTTTGGCATGATCCCTTAAAATTTTTAAAGTTACATCTGGATTTGGAAATTGTCTCACTTCCTCCTGTAATTTTACTGTTCCATCAAAAAATTTATTAGCCACTTCCCTTTAGGTATTCAGCCACTCCTCTTTTGATGTATACTTATTTGGGGTTACTCCATCAAATACATATTCCTGAAGCTCTAGACCAATTACTTTTGATTTTTCTTGCTTTTGTTTACCTTTCACACTGGTCTTATTCACATGTACCATTTGTCTCTCTTGTCCAATTTTCTGCTTCTTCGGTGTACTAGCAGTGTCTGCTTCTTCAGTCTCCATGAAACCTGAATGTTCTCTCTTCTTTGAATTTCCTGAAAAATGCTTAATGATGAAATATTACCAGCAACTACAACTATATTAGAAAGATCCATTGGGAGAGAACTATTTCTAGGTATGGATGAGACAGAGTCTTGTTCCATGCTGATATTATATGGGGTTTTGTTAGGATAATCTTCCCAATTAGCTGCCTCTTTGAGTCCAGCTACTTCAGTATGTTCAAAACGCTTATTTTTGTTTGCATGCCTTCTTTTAGAGATTACCTGGTGTGGATCATAGTTGATAGCAACTCCCAAAGAAAACCCCATGCTTCTGAGTAGATTATCAATTATTGGTAGAGAAGCTCTACTTTTGACAACATATGGCCCTTCCTCCCATGGAAATTTAATATCTAGACTCTTCCTAAAGTTTAAGATGTGTTCTTCCTCAACTGTAAGCCTTTGTCTAAAAAATTCCAAAGAAAATATTCTAGTTGTCAAAAAGGCTGGAAGAATATAAGGCTGGTGCACAAATCCAATTAATCTAATAATTGTTTCAAACTCTGAAAGGAACCAATATCCTATCATTTTACTAGGGGAAGGTTGCAATGTTTCCTTCATCTCTATCAATACCTTGGGTTATCTTTCCTGAAAGAAAATGATGTATATTTCTGCCATCAAACAATTCATGAACTTGCAATAATTTTGGGTCATTTCATCAGTGATTACCAGCTCAGGAAATTGTAGGTTATATTCATTATGTGATTAGAACATCTTCAACAAAAAGGAATGGAATCTGAAAAATCTGGTATCGTGGAAGTTGACAAACTGAAAACGAATGTTCTCAGCTAGGAACTCATCAAACTTAAGGCAACAAAACTTGAAAGACTGACCTGGAAATTCAGACTCAATTGGGAAAGTACTTAAGATAAACAATATACTCAACATTGACTTTGTAACATAACCATTAGTGTCTAACCCCCAAAATTAACTGGCTAAAGTTATACACGACTGGGTTTCTTCATTAAACAAAACCAGGTCAATAGGGTAAGCTAATTTTATAACCTCACTATCAGGCTTTGAACATGACTTCAAAACGGTTTCCTTACTCTCGACTGCAGAATTTTGGAAGAATTGTATGATGTTTTCTTCTTTGTACTCCTGGGATAAATGAACAAAATCATCTGGTACATATAGGGTTTTGCAGATAAAAAAGGCATGAATAGGGAAAAGGATCCTAGACTTAGGTTTATCCATGATGACTGCTTTAGTTGCGGAATAATTATTCACACACCACTTGACAAATTCAGAGGAATTGGGGGTTTGGTCAACAGAGAAAAAATAAAAGAAAGACCTGAAAACACCATGGGTGTCACTACCATGGTCCTTAAGAATTTCCAATTTATTTTTAGCTTTCTCAATTGTTTCATTTAGTAAAATGGTATTAGAAACTTCCACATTTTTTTCTTCGAAGCTTTTCTCATCCTTATGACAAGAAAACCCTAACTCTTCACTATCTGCCACTTCTACCACTTCTATTCCATCCATTTTTAAAAGTACTTCGAAAATTTCATGATGCCTACCTTGTTAATTAGCATAGTGTTCTGACTCATCCACGTTGGCACTTTGTGCATAGTTAGGGTTACCGTCAATTCCAATGCTCAGAAAAAACAAACCTTTGACCTCCACGTAGGTGCTTCTTATAACTTTTTATGTTTCATAACCACTATGTGTCTCCTGTAATTTATAGCATGGATTTATTTTTCTTTCCCTTCATGCGCCAGATCTCAATACCGAGACTTAAAATTATCACCCTGCACAACTTGATTCGACAGAATCAATATCAACCATTGATATGCAATATTCCTTCATCAAAACCGTCCAACTGTGAAAAACTTTAACATTCTGCTAATTATTTCAAACCTGATCAATCAAGCAACTTCTATTCATGGAATGCACCTTATCCATCGATCAAAACCCAACCCCTATCACAACCGTTGATCAATGTGGCCCCTACAACTTTCTGTGAATTTCAAATTGGAATCCCTCCACACTAGTTTAATCTGCGGAATTTTTTCCAACCGTAGATCTATCTCTTCTCACATCTCGTCTATCCGATCTCTCCACTAGTTAACCAATTCCGTAAATCAAAAAACTTACTTCGTTCGAACATGTCCAATCTATGAAATGCTCCAGCATCGTTGATTCACAGCCCCTTCAATATGAGTCGTCGATATTTAACTCCTTTTACCTCCATTCGGCTAATGAGAACATTTCAATTTCTCCCTCATGTTTCGAACAGTGGAACAATCCACCACCATATATTAAATCCATTTATTCATCCAACCAATCATGATGAAAGATGATGCTAACCCATTAATCCACAAGGTGCTTCCACAAAATTTTCAAATATGATCATTTCCAAACCCTTCAATTAAACAATCCATAATTTCAAATATAGTGCTAACAGAAGGCACATCAAAGGTTAGTGAAAAATGACTAGTTTTGGGAGGAAGCTTTGCTGAACTGACTGGGATTTTTTCAAGGAAGAGATGGAGTCTTCATGTTCTGATATATCAGAAGGTGAATCAAAAACAAAGCTATCAGAAATAGAGAAAACAAAAGTGGTTTTTTCCCATGCACCCAATGCATGCTCAACCTTACCATTTCCTTGCTTGCGATCCCATCTTTTTGCAAATTTTGGAAGAGCAATATGGTTCTCCTTAAGGATATTGGTCATGATGTCCATATTCTTTCTAAAGAAAGCTTTCTCAAGATGTGAACCTTTGCAATAATCACATGTGGGTCTTTCTCTCTTGCTTCTCCTCCTCCTGGATCTCGAGCTCCCATCAGTAGAACTAGAGCTTTCTAAACTTGATTCCTTCTTCTCTTTCTCCTTTTACATCAAATATTTCTTCTTGCCATAGGATTGATTTGATACACCAGAAGAAAGGGATTGATATTTGGATTTGATGATGGTACCCATTTGTATGAGTGTTTCCTTCTCCCGAGTCAAAGACTCCATGAAATCTGCTAGCGCATGCATCTTCCAATTTCTAGTTGTAAGCCTGCTTGAGTGGAATGTTGAAACATACACCAAATACTCACGCTCTAACTTAGAAAGGATGGATAGGATAAGATGATCCTCTTTCTTCCTTATGCCACATTGTTTTAGCTGAATTACTAGAACTTTAAACTTGGTAAATAAGTCTTCAATGGTCTCGTAGTGAGCTGGGCTCATGGAGATTAGGTCGTTCTCAAGTTGATGGCCTCTCATTTCATCTGTCTTCCCGAATAGTGACTCAAACTTGAGCCAAAATTCATTCGGTGTGCCAATACTTTCTATATGAAAGAGAAGTTCCCTTGAAGTGTTGAGGCAGAGCATACCAAAGGCCTCATCAAGTCTATTATAAGACTTAGATTTCTTCACAACATAATTTGGTGTGTTCAGTTCCCATGGCCCTTGGACCTCAACTTGATGACCATATCAGCCTTCCATTCAAAATAATTGAGTGGAGTAAGCAATGCTCAAGTTTTCTCCATCCTTCTTGCATAACCTATGATTGCACAACATGTGATTGCACAACTTGTGACAAAAAATGTTGTTAAGCCGCAAGGCAAACACTCAAGTTTTCTGGAAATATGCCCTAAACAACAACTCAAACCTCACAAGATTTGTTTGCAGCTCCAACTAGCTCTGATACCATGTGAGAATTTTCTTTGCAGTGAGATCTAGGATCTAGATCAATATTCACACTCAAATTTTTTGACAAAATTTGCAAGAGAACAACAAAATATACAAAAAATAGTTGGAATAACACATGTGAATGGTGCTAATTGTTGGATCAGGGCCCCACAGCTACAGGAAAAGCTACTATATCGGGACAAGAAAGTCAAAGGAAACAGTACCTGAAGCGGCCGAGAAGAGAGAGCTCACCCACTGCACTTAAGGCAGCGGTGAAGACAGGAGGGCTCAGCTACCCTCATAAAGGAAAAGGTGCAACGGGCCGAGGTATTAAAGACAAAGGACAGAAGGGGAGCGACTAAGGAAGTGGTGCCCATACCCACGATTAGCGTCGGGAAGCATGGAAGACTGCAGAGAGCTGTAGTGTGACCAGTAAGTGGCAGTCCAAAGTACAGATAGGCCGACTGTCACAGTTAGGGTTTTTGGGTTACTGTTGGGATAGGCCCATAGTTTTGTATCACGGTGAGAACTTCGGGCCACCTATTTAAGCATGTATTTTGTATTGTAAAAGGTTAGCCAGTTAAATGTCTAGCTAGCCAGACATTCAGATAGACAATTAGCTAGTTGGTCAGTTAGCTATTCTTTGAGTCAAGCTCTGGTTCTGTTATTAAGTCTGTATTATCTTACTGCAACCAGTAGCTAGCTCCTTGAGCATGAATGTAACAATCCGCAGGGATTGAGAGAGAGAGAGAGAGAGAGGAAATATTGTAAGAAGAAAGCAGAATAGAAAGAGAAGAGATCTAAGAGATAAGGGCTCCCAGCTGAGAACGTGGAGTTTCCCAGAAGATCTCAAGATGCATAATAGGTTGTAGCGGAACTGTGTGTACTCTCTCTAGATATAATATAAACACAGTTCCTGTGGACATAGCTTCCTCCCTGGAAGTGAACCACGTAAAATCCGTGTGTTGTGCGACTGTTTCATGTGATTGTGTTTACTTATTTGCTATCTGTTACCTGTTACATGAGATTTGCTTAACATTTAATGAATGTATGTATGCTATCCTTCAGTTTACAGTAATATAGAAGATCAAATGCAAGTTGACTGTATCAAGTAGTCTGTATATGAGTTTATCAGTGCTTGATTCAGATCGTAACAGTTACAGTGTTAAGTGATCCCTGTATATTTAGTTCAGCAAGTTGAGTGCAATAGATGTTAAGCATAATAGACTAAGGAAGCTTAAGTGAAGTTGTTTAATACCCTTGTGAAGGTTAATTGAGCTATTATAAGCAGAAAGAAATCTGTTGGACCTTGAGAGTTGGAGAGTCCTATTGAGTCTTACTATAGAAGCTATCGCAGCACAGAAAGACGATATCGCATTGTCAGAGGAGCCGCGGTGTGGGATATCGCAGGTAAAGAGTCAAGTAGAATAGAAAGTTTGCACATCATCCTAGAAGCCGCGATGCAATAAGAGTCAGTCTCATAGCAGAGTCTGCTCAGAAGAGAGATACATCGTTTGTAGAGAGACTCAACTGGTTAAGTAGGGTAGGAGAACGTAGGATGCTCCAGAACCTAGTTGAGGACACTTGAGTCTTCATCCAACCCATATAAGATCACTTTGGGTGAAACTTCAGGCCATTCCGTGATCTGTCGTCGAAAGGGCCAGTGAGCTAGGGGTTTTGTTGGTACATTACAGTAAACCCGGGTCTGCCCATAGTAAACCAACACTAATAATTGATCATATTATTATGGTACATCTTGTATATGTTATAGTACACATTTATAATAAATTGGACAAAATTCATGAGGCTCAAGAAGCTAATTGGAGTTGTACATGTGTCATGGTGAGATTTGACCTCAATCCCCCCTAGGTGGACCAATGGAGCTCCAAATCAGAATAAAAATTCACAAGCCAAGGTGTGAACATTGGTGAACTGTGTTGGGGCATTAAAGATTCCAAGGCATGTGTGGGTGAGAAGATAGAGGTGAGTGGGAGGCTCAAGGTGGCAATAAATTCTCCTAGGAGAGCCAAAATGGACGAAATACATTACTAGCACCCCTAGTCAACCCAAAATCCACAAAAAGAGGAATGGGAGCACTCTTGTCATTAATGAGGGAACACATGTGCTATTTGACTAAGTTGGAGTGTTGTTGTAGGTGTGAACATGCCAAAAATAACTAGATACTTGATGAATCAACTCTCCTAAGTCTAGACCATAGGATATCATTGCATGAAGGAAACTAAAGTTAGCCTAAGGTAAAAACTATGTACTAAGGATGTATTATTGCTTCTACATGATTTAAGCATAACACATGGGGATGAGGGCGTAGCCCCTTGGTCCTACCCCTTTTAAAAAAAAGACAATAATCCAACTTGAAATATAATTTTGGTTTTATATGGTTAAGAACCAATTCACGAGGATCACGGCTAGGTGGGTGGTGTGGATACTTTTGTAGAGGTAGAGGTCAGGGCTTTGATCCTCCCTCATCCTATAATTTTTGGTAAACAGAATTTCACTATGCCTAGCTAATTTTCCATGTGGAAGCAAATGGTTGGGCCACATGTCGCTCATACACTAGTCCAATTTTATACCATGTCATCCAATCCTGCCACTTGTATGCCACATGTCTCTCATACACTAGTCCAACTATTCTGCACCCTTCCACACGCTACTATGTGAGTGTTCCACATCATTGTCATGTGGGCCATGTATCACCCTTACAGTGGTGCCACATGGCACCCCCTTTTGCCAAATTTTACCTGTTTTTTCAAAACTTCATAATGTGATAACTTTCACGCCCAGAGTCCATTTGAGGTGAAACGAACGTCGTCGAAAACATATCATCAATCTCTATGGATTTGTAAGCTTCTCTTAAAAATTTGAATACTTCATTTTGATTTATCTCGAATATTCTCCTAGATCAAGCCTTCCCATTGGGAAGCTTTTGGACCACCAAAATCCTGAATCATTCATAATTCAAGTGAGGACATGTTCCTCTAACTTGTCTCATATCATTTGTCAATTTTTCCTAGAACATGTACATTTGACTTATCATAATAACAATCAACACTGCATTGACATTATTGAGTTCATTAATCCCATTTTCAACAATATTTACATTCAATAGTATCGAAACCAACCATACAATTCCAATCAATCACAAAATTGAATATCAAAATTGAACATATGAAAGAGATTGTACCCACGTCATGCTTATGTTTTACTATATGAACACTATCAACCATAATAGGTTCATTGTGGTGCAACAAAACTTTTTTTTATCATGCTTAAGATTCTTTTCTTCCTTAAATTGCATAGACATAAGTGCCAAATTCCGACTTGCATTAACGACCCTTTTCAATTGTTATGTTGTTCCCAATGATTTATCCTTTTTAAATGAATGTGTATGTACTATATACTCATTTCCTTCCTTAAACAAATGATATTTATTATTTTATATATAGAAAATTTCCTTTCAATCATATAAGTACAGGATACACAACACAATTCCACAGATATTTAGTGGAACCATATCAAATTCAACTTCAACTACAAACTTGGATCTTATTACAAACTTTATATTACATTGCATTGTTACTTGTAATCCTTTATATTTTCATACCCAACCTAATGGATAAGGTTTCCTATGTGGTTTTGTTGTTAATATCAGCTACTTAACTACTTCTTTTGAAATGAGATTAGCTTTGGATCCATTATCTTTGAGTGTGTCAATCTTAGTTTGTTTTGTAATTACCCTTATATGAAACAATGCATTCATTTTTATATCCTTAGAACTAACATAGTCTTTAGAAGTAGAAGCACATGAAGAACCAATGTTAGAATCATTACTATCAATAGCTTTACCTTTCACACATATGAGTGTTATATCTGTTTCATCCTCAGAATCTGATCCAAGGTCCTCAATGATAATCGTGGCCTTTTTATTCCCTTTCTGATCCTTAAACCAATTCGGTTTCAATTCTGGATGCTGAGTACCCAACACTTTGCTTATTTGTGCCCTTGCTTTTGACAAGGTGAGCATGTAGGCCTCTCATCATCTTTCCACAATGTATTTTTATACTTACCTTTCCCTTTTCCCTTACCTTCTTTAGACTGGATAGATTCAATTGAGGAAAAGTTATCATGAGCATTCTTCCCTTTGGATTCAATGTGTATATATTTCACGCATACCTCATCAAGGTTAGTAGGATTAAGCATAATTAGTGTATGATGAAAATAACTATGTAATCCTCCAATAAACTTGAGAAGAGTTTATTGAGTGTAAAGAGGTATACCCAAAATCAAAGCTCTTTGTCTGAATTCTTGAGTGTATTCTTGTACATTCTGACCTTTACCTTGATTAAGTTTTGCCAATTCATCATGCATTGTTGCATGTATCCTAATGGGTAAAATCAATTCTTTAACACAATAGTAACTTTCATACTAGGAAGAAATAATTTTACCTTTTGTAAGGAGGTCTTCCTATGTCTTACTCTCCCACCAGATGAGTGAAGTGCCTCCAAGATGTAGAGTATCCAACTGGATCTTTGCACTATCATCTGCAAGCTTCTGGATCTTGCAATACAACTCAATCTATATGATCCAATAATCCATATTTTATTTGTTAAGTTCACCATTATATGTAGGAAAATCAAACTTAATATCAAGTTTCAAATAAGGTAAATTAGACTTAGTCTTCTTAGGTTGTTTCTTTGGATTTGAAGAAGTAGTACTTGAGCTTTCAGAAGAGGATGAAGAAGATGGATAAGGAGGATCACAAGGGTCTCCTCCTTTTCCTTGGTTCAATAAATCATTATCCTTTTCTTTCTCCATCTTCATTTTTTTATTTTCCAATATCTCTTGATAATCTGTAAACAAATTTTCTACCATGTCTTCCATCGGATAGAAATCCTTGCAGAAAGCCTTCTCATATTCTTCTCGATAGTCTTCATCTACCATTTTATTTCTTCGATGTGCATGTCCAATATCTGGATTTTAAGTATCAAGTTGGAATTCACCTTGCTTAATCCTTGATCGATTTAACATTCACACTCCACAATTCCTTGGTTATCCCTCTCTTATATGAACATGATCCAAAAATGACAGGATGTACTAAAACTTGAATTTGCATGTGAATTCTTAAACCAGTTAACTTGTAAAAATTCTTGAAATAATAGGCTTATCAAAGGCTTAAAAAAAAGTAAAAAAAATATAAATGATAAAATAATGCAAACCATAAGAATGTGGACACCATATGGTAACGAAGTTCATCCCTGATGGACTATGGGTTTGGGTCCAGATCCAATGAGGACTGATGTTATTAGTCTTCAAAATATTTGAACAACTACAAAATTTATTCATCCTTCAACAAAAGAGACTTAGGATTCAACAATGAAGTCCTCTCACTCTCCAAACACTCTCAAGAGTGGCTAAAAGCCTCTTATAAAAATAAACAAAGCTTACAAAGCCTTTACAAAGGCATAATGGCATTTTACCATTCTCTCCTCAAAAGATTCCATGCTTCCATTCCTCACTTGGAAAAATACATCGGTTTATATAGCCAAAGTCACATGACTTCATCACCAAATTCCATGGGATTTGATCCCAAACTAAATGGATAAAAAATATATGGCAAATTAAAAACCATATAATAAAAACAATGTAAAGAATGTAAACATTTGGCATAGGCGTTACCATATTTTGGGATTAAATCCACCCCAAATCAAACTTAAAACCAATTTAATTCAATATCCTTAACAAATGGAGCACCTAGCAAGTTTGTTAAAGTGTTGGAATTGTTGGGACGAGATCATGTGTTCAAACCCACGGACCTCTCCTCTTCCTACGATTTTGGTTGGCATGTGGTATGAGGTGTTGGTTGTATGGTTTGTTCATTGGTTTGATGGTGGGTTGTTACATGGTTTAAACATAACACATGGGGTCGAGGTATTATCCCTTGGTCCTATCCCTTTTTAAAAATAGACAAGAATCCAACTTCAAATAGCAGTTTGGTTTTATATGGTTAAGAACCAACTGAAGGGGATCATGGCTAGGTGGGTGGTGTGGAGACTTTGCTAAAGGTAGAGGTTAGGGATTCAATCCTCCCTGATCCCATATTTTTTTGTAAACAATAGTGTACTATGCCCACCTAAGCCTCCACATGGAATCCAATGATTGGGCCACATGTTGCTCATGCACTAGTCCAACCGCCTAGCATGTCATCCAATCCTGCCACCTAGATGTCACATGTCACTCATACACTAGTCCAACTATCTTACACTCTACCATGTGATGCTCTATGAGTGTGCCAAATCATATCCATAAGGACACATGTAACCCTTACAGTGGTTCCATGTAGCACCCCCTTTTCCCAAATTTTGCATGTTTTGTTGAAATTTTAGAACATGATATCTTTCACGTCTGGAGTCTGTTTGAGGCGAACCAAACATAATCGAAAATATATAGTCGATCTCTACACAACTACAAGATTTTGTTTGAAATTTGAAGACTTTAATTTTGATTGATCTTGAATATCATCCTAGATCATTGCTTAGAATGACACTTTGGGGTAGAGTGTTGATGTTTCACCAGTCTAGTGATCATCAATCTATGTTGATACAAATATTGCCACATTGTGTGACAATAGGATGAATCCACTCTCAAAGATAGTGGAGACAAGTTGGGTTGTTTTATCGACATAATTGATCCAAAAGGAAGTGTTTATTATTGTGCTAAAAAAGGTGTGGAAATAGACCCGGAGAAGGGACTTCCATGTGATTCAACTCAATATGGTGGGATGAGTCCATCTACAATCCATAGATTATGATTATATCCCATTTAAATGCAATGCATGTCACAAATATGGACACTTTGCAAAAAAAATGAAGTGGAGTAGGATTCTTTCAAGTAGGTTCCAAAAGGCATAGGAATTAGAAGATAAAGGGATCAAATGATGAAATTTAGGGTCTCCAACATTAATAGACATTTTAGGATAAATATACAATGGTGATTGTAGTGGATATACTTACCACATATAGTGCAAGCAAAGTTAGATTGGATATTTTTTATAGAATGTGCAAATAGGAACAAATGCAATGATATGATATCATAGACGACATGCAAAAATGGTGTAAGTGTGTCTATAAAAGGCGATTAAATATGAATTTTTAAAGTATACATTCTTGATTTTGTAGGGTTGTTTGTAAGTTAGGGAAACAGTAGTGTGATATATCTGACTTATCATCCTTCCTCTCAAAATAGTAACTATGCATTCCAATTATATATCTTATTGGATGGTTATGAACCCACCAAATATGTATGGTGAAGGTATGAATGAATCAGTTATCATAAGGGGTATTTAGGCTATTCCAAAAGGACTAGAAACATTTCCAATAGCCAACAAAATTTAACTCATTTCCAAATGTATCCCACAAACACCACCTAGTGAAAATCCTAGTTTTGGACTACTAAGATGCCCATGTCAAGTGCAAATAAGAGGTCTAACCTCGAATGGTCAAGTGTTTCTTACACAAAAATATGGGTGGATTGATGTGGTGAACAAATAAAACTTGACCTAAACTTTAGCATATTTGGGCACCCTACCTTCTTATCCATGTTTGATCACATTTGCTATAGCAGAATTCTGAAAGTTTTACTTGTAAAAAAGGGAACAATTACAACATTATCTTGAAAACACTTTTGATGTATGAATTTCGGAGAACAATCACTTTTGAACATTGAAAAATATATGTCGTAAGTTCATCATAAGATATATGTGTTTTTACCTTGTCGAAATTACTATATCAGCTACTGATTATATGGCATATTTATGGAGATGATTGTTGGACACATCATTGATCTTCCAACCACTTACCGACATTCACTACACATTGCAATGAAAAATTATTGTTAAAAATAACCACAAAAAACTTATGCTTGATAATGACATGAAATCAAAATTATGAGTCCCCTCTGAGTCCAACCTTTAGAGATCAACATTCTAATAGTGGGATTTTGGCAAGCTTCCAACCTAATTACCAACGTTCACACTTACCACTCTCATCGGAACCATTGAAATGCTGTCGTTTGTGGGTAATGGACGTCAGAATAGTGACACCATTTCAACATATTGTCATATGTTTCTTACAACACCTTGTCATCGATCAAAAAGTGGAGTACATCGGTATTTCGATGTCAATCCCATGATCAAATATTGACTTATATTGCCTTCCCTTTATACACATCATGTTTGGGTTTATTACTAATAGGTTCTGATACCGAATCTCATCATTTTTATTTTGGGTTATGAAACACTACTTTGGAAGTTTAATGTCTAACATTATCTATATTTTGCATAAAGGTACCAACTGAAGGTACAAATTGTTCAGTTAGTACCTCTAATGTGCAAAATCTAGATCTATCATTTTAGAAACTAGGTTTCCAAAGGACAAGTATAGAACTTACCATAAAAAATATGATATTTATTACCACTTCCTATCATCAACAAACCCAACCATGATGTTTACGAAGTGTAGCCAACAAAAGTCAATATTTTAGCATTGGAATATTGTAACAAGCAAGTACATAAGAAAAATCAAGAAAAACATTGGTGGCTTGGAATTTGAAGAAATAGAATATATTGACACCTCAAAATTGTAGAAATACCATAGGGGTGTCCAAGGAACAATCAAGGGGTCTCTTCCAAGCCTTGAAGCTAAGATATTTCATATTTATGTTTCTTTGAGGAAGTCATGCAATGGTCTCATTTTTTGGATTTGATGGTATTTTTGTATGATGGTTTGGATAAGGTTGTACTTTCACCAAATTTATCCATTGTGTACCTTCTACAAGTAGTGTAAGCTATGAATAACCAACATGTATTGACCTAAATGATGAGAGGGAAATTGTCAAATTTAAAACTCTTCTATCATTTTTGTGATACCTTTATTTATTCATATATATTTTTTACTAAAAAACTTATAAATAATTCAAAGGGAAGGAAATTGCAAATTATAATTTTTATTATTTCAACCAAGAAGTTTTAATTTGGAACATTGAAACAGAAATAGAGGAATAAAGTACAAGTTGAAGGTACAAATTGTTCGGTTAGTACCTTTAATGTGCAAAATTCAGATCTATCATGTTAGAAATTAGTTTTCAAAAGGACAAGTGTAGAACTTACAATAAAAAATATGATATTTATTACCACTTCATATCACCAACAAACCCAACCATGATGTTTACGAAGTGTAGCGAACAAAATTCAATATTTTACCACCGGAATATTGTAACAAGCAAGTACATAAGAAGAATCAAGCAAAACATTGGTGACTTGGAATTTGAAGAAATAGAATATTTATAGAAATAATTTTATGTATAGAATTTAACACCTCAAAAGTGTAGAAAGACCATAGGGGGTGTCCAAGGAACAATCAAGGGGGTCTCCTCAAAGCCTTCAAGCTAAGATATTTCATATTTATGTTTCTTTGAGGAAGTCATCCAATGGTATAAATTTTTTGGATTTGATGGAATATTTGTATGATGGTTGGGGTAAGGTTGTCCTTTCATAAAATTTATCCATTGTGTATCTACTAAACGTAGTGGAATCTATGAATAACCAACATGTATTGACCTAAATGATGAGAGGGAGATTGTCAAAGCTAAATGATTTTGTAGATTTGTATGTGTTGAAATGTTGAGTTTAACAATATAATATTAGGAATAAAAGAAACTATAAAAAAAATATGGTTTGTATTAAATTAATCAAGCCATATAATGATAAAATCTTTTAATCACAAAACCAATTGGCCATTACATGCAAAATGTTCGACAAAAACTCTCCAAAAACATTCATGCATTAAATTTTGAATATGATTGCCTCAACATCTCTCTCTTTAAAAAAATGAATGTGATTAGGGAGATATAGATAACCTATATCCATCATGATATAGGTCGGATGATCAGAATATGGAATCGATTGAAGGTCTAACATGTGGAGTTTTTATCCGCACTGATGCAAGGACTGGCATTGGGTCAACTACGGAGACTAGGTCATCTTAACTACATCAGAAGTCAATTGATTATGGGTATGTAGCTACTTTCATCGCTACTATATCCTCTATGGTTGATGTCCCAAGTGAATTATCACTATTATAATGTATCGTTTATTATAAGCCACTTCACTGCTTCCTCACTCTCTTATTGTCAAGTGAGAAAAACCCTCAGTCCCAATATCTTTTAGGCCCACTTTCACCCTTATATAATAGGAAAAAACCACTATTATATCGGTACCTCTTAGCATTATCAAAGTCCATATCATATCTAGAAAAGATTTTAATTATAAATATATTATCGAATCGTTTATCTCATGCTCGATCCGACGGTTCAACTGGATGTAGATTTACTATTTAGATATAGTGAGGGTCATGAATGCGTTCCCTTTTAAATTCTTGGGTTCTATCCTCATAGCTGAAACCATTGTTTTGTCATGGAAACCTCACTTCCACAAGGATTGTCAAGGAGGAAAACTTTTACTACTTATCTCTTGGCCCTCCCAACTACAATCAAAACTGGCAGTTTCAAAGGATGGTTTTCAATGAAATAAAATGTGATTCCATTCAAGAGGGCCCTCCAAGTTAAAGGTTCTTCAATGAAGCATGAACAAGTGTTCAATCATTAAATGTTCATATCATTAAATGTTCAATATCAAAAGAAGTATTTTCAAAGGAATTCACTCTTATAACATGAATCTTTCACTTTCTCTGGTATGCAACTTAGGTTATAAAATATTTCTCTACTCCGCCAAGCTATAGGTTTATACAATGAAGTGATCGGGTAAATGCTTAATTTTTAATAAACCTATTTGAAGACATTGATTCTTTCTACTTATGAAAATATATATGGATTCTAGAAAAAACCTGTAGCCCCATCTTATCCACCCAAGCCATACCCCAATGACAAATTATTAGTTGACAGAGATGGTGAAATATTTGAAGCTAATATAAATTGAATTACACCCTATAAGCTAAGACAAGTTAGGGATTCTTGCTCCCAAATTCAAAATTGGGATGCATACCTTGCCAAATATATTGTACCTAAGACCTATCATTTTCCTAAGTTGGTATATTTGTGCAAAATGTTATAACCCCAAAAGATGTTACAAGTTATCGGTAGATGGGTTTGTAGTCAATTTTAATATAGATTCCCTTTCTATTGCAAAAATGTGTGCATTATATATTAGACCTAAATCACACATTTTGCAAGCGGAATCTCCAGTAGCAACATATAAATCGTTATATCAAAATCATAAAATGAGCATGTTATATAGATATATGACCAATGGTGCATCTTTACATAACTCCCCACCACCATATAGAGATGACATTTTACTTGATACTTCCAGAGAACTTATTTCAATGATGTGTCTAATACTAGGTTATGATGATGATAAGACCATTGATCATACAATTTTGAGATTTATGGAAACAATTCCCCCCCACCTATTTCTCCTTTGGTAATGTACTTAGCTTATGAAATTCATCTACACTCACTAAATTTAAACTCAAGTAGTTTCTTTAGATACCAGTCCTATTTGGTATATCTCATTTTTGTAATCTCAGTTTTTTTAATTTCTATATTCATTTAAAAAGAGAAGATTCATTCGGAAAACTTTCTTTTGTCACTGAATTGACATCTTTACTAAGAAAGCATGATAAAAATATGGCTTTTACTAAATTTGTTGATAGTAAAAATATGGTTGTTGATAGATTCATATACACTTTTCATCTAATATTTTATGGATATGTTCCCCTTGTAATTTTTCCTGAGCATATAAAATTACTACAATTGAGTCTGGATACATGTGTGGGAGATTGTACTTGCATGAATATTACACGGTTATAAGGATTTATGACCCTATGTTTTAGCCTTTTAAGTTACATGTCTATTTGAATTTCAGATTTTTTTCCATAGAGTATGCTCGATAGAGGTTTAATGTATATTTTACTCATTTTGTTGCTAACAATTGAAAGATTACTTTTAAGTTGCCACAATAAGTTGGACCATATATTGTGAAATATAGATCAGCTCAAGTTTTTATGGAGATAATGTTGACTTCATTAGATTTGATGCAATATTAAAAATGGTTTTATGATCCTCTCCATATTATTTTAAAAATAAGAGTGGAGGAAGAATTGGGTCCTTAACCCTAATTTGGAGCTATAAATGCTTGCAAATAAGGATAGTAGGGCTCACGTATTAGCATTAATAAAGGACTATTCTCAGGTACATGTTCTATATGATAAATAAAAAGTAGTTACAACTTTGGACTCTCAAATTCATGTTGGCGAGATTTCACAGAACCCTATATCTATTAATGATGTTATGGTAGACCATAATATTCAATCTTGCATAATGAATACTCCTCAAAAGAGAAAAAAAGGAAATAAAAGACAAGAACTTGAAAGCACTACATAAATGGATGAAAATGAACAATATTCACAAGCACCAGAGAGAAAAAAGGTAATGATTGAGGAGTAAATAGTATAGGATAACAATTATGCTGAAATTATTTCAAAATAACAAGATTCCAAAACACTTGTTGTTAAGGATATTGTGTATTTAGATCATTTTGCTTTAGCTTTGATTCATGTTGGGCCTAGGGAAAGCAAAGAAAAATTCACTTAGAATTATGCCTAAGTATGGAGAAGAGCTAAAGAAGAAGAGAAAGGAGTTGCGACAGAAGTAGCGACAGGAAGGAAAAAGAAGGAAGATGCACAACAAAAGAGGAATCTATGACAAAATGAATAAGTGTGACAAGGGAATATGTGACGGAATACCAATATCAGAAGACGTGCAAGAGGCATAACATCTAGAAAATTACAATAAGGCAGAAATTTTAAAAATTGAAAGGCCAGAAAGATCGTGGTCGGCTCGAGTCGATGGAAACCACACGTATGAAGGTATCTTTGTAAGTCAGGTTGTTAGTGTCTACTTTTATGTGTTATTAGAATAGGAAATACAACCCGTTGTTTATGTATAGTAATTCAGCTAAGAAAGCGACAGGAAAAGAGTCTATAATGAGTCTGTAAAAGAGTCTATAAAAGAAGGAACCCAAGTTGTATGTAGGTTAGCTTCTCTGTTGTTAGCTATGTATTTTGTAGTCTATTAGTGTTTGCTAAGTGCATAAGAGTTGAAAAATATACAGCTGAGTGCGCAGAGGTGTAGGAGAGGTTGAGTTGATCCAGGTTGTGTGCAGATCATTAGTAGAGTTGAGTAGAATGAGAGCAGAAGAGAAGATCAGAGAGCATCAGAGGAAGAAAGAGCCTGTAAAGATAGAGAAGAAGATCTGGAACAGCGTCTGCAGCTTAGTGCATAGACAAAAGGTGCATATATTTCTCATGACAGATGAATAGCACCTTTGTGTTTTTTTCTCGTATGGGTTTCCACGTTATAAATTGTGTATATGCATGAATGTTGAGTATTTTTGAGTTACCTGTATAAATTTTGCATTGAATGAATGCATATATATTTTCTTATGAATGAATGGATGTATATCAGTCACAATGTATCAGTTGAATATGATTATGATGCACAAACGTTATTTTTATAATAGTTGCATAAGAGAAGTTGGTTCACGGTTTAATTGTTCATAGTAAGCACAAATAATACACCCACAGGCTTCATTGAGTGCCTTAGTAAAGGACCGAGGTACCAGAAATCGAACACCCAACTATGGAATTGTGGTTATGGTAGTTACCAAATAGAAATATATCTCGGGTGAGACTGCATCTGCGTCGCAGGTGTTGCTAACTGAGTTATGCACTGTCAAGACGATATTTTGGGCCTTTTTGCGCTAATAAAAAGGGACTGAACCTGGGTTAGGGTCCTCAGAGGAGGGAAAAAATACAACAAATGGTTTTGTTGTCAAGACCTGCATCATTTTGGTGAGGGATATGCTGTAGGAACCAATGAAACCGAATATCCAAGATTGGGTGGATTTCAAAGCGTTAGAATTCGCATGAGAAGAAAGAAAAGAATCTCGGTGGAGCCCAATAGAGTGGTTGGGATGGTACCTCTATACGGATATCCATGATATTTTATTTTATGAGTTTCCCATTATGTTGCAAAAGTGTTTGTATAAGTTGTCAACCCAACAAAGAAATTTCCAAGGAGGAGAACTAAAGGAGTGGAATCCTTAGTTGATTGAACGACTGAAAAGAGTAAGAAACCTTGTGTCGAGGGTTGTATATTTTTGTATAGACAGTATCTTGGAGGGATACATTACTAATTTTGTTGTTGAAAAAACAACCTCATACAGTGAGGTGGAGCGGAAATTTTTTCAAGGACCATGTAGTAGATATTTGTCGTCTTTAAAGACGTGGATAAAAACACTTGTCTATGAAAAAGGAATTCTACGAATGTGACATGTGGAAGATGTGTACAAAAAGGGTGTGTATGTTGCAACAAAAATATATGAAAAATGACGTAATTTGAGTTGAGATGTTCCCTGGAGATAGTGGAACTGAACTAGAGTCTGGTTGTTTAAGAAGTGGAAGAAGATTTAGATCTGGAAAGCGAAGAAATACTTTGTTAGGAAGAGGGAGTTTCCGCATGAGAAGAGAAGAAGAAGACTATGAGCATGTGTTGTATTTAGACGAAGGGTCTTGTGACGAGGAAGAAGAATATCAGCTGATATCTAAAAGAGATGAAAATTCAGAAGAGTTGACTGAAGCTCCAAATCTAGAACGTGGGTACAACTCACCTACAGTACCGCACACATCGCCAAAGGTAAGATCTAGAGACTTATATCCAAGTGCATTTGTAAATACAAGTAGTACTAACATTGTAAATAGCGGACAAGGGAGTTCGACTAGCCAAAATTTTGTTCAAACTGTACCAGTAGTTAACACAATGGTTGGGAATGATATTAAGTTACCAATATTCAATGGAAATGGGTTGGAGGACCCATAACAACATTGGTTTCTTTGTGAAGTTGTATGGCAGTGCGAGTAGGAGTTTCCCAAAAAACGCTCGACCAGATTCGAGTAGGCATGATAGATGAGTTTAAGAATCCAAAGTTTGAATCGTAGTACATTATGCTGAAAATAGTTGTCAATTGATGTCAAAGGATTTCAGCAATGAAAAACTAGTGAACATGATGCAAGAGGCAGAGGATTGACAGCAAAACCCATACAAAGACTTACCAACTGTCTGATCACCATACAAAGACTCAGCAACCATCCAATCAAGGAAATCAATGGTGCAGATTGATTTTGACGTTTGGGATTTATCCCACATTAGTAGCATGGTTGATTTTATAGGTGCTTATATGCACTGGTCTCTCTTAACTTATTCAATGCGTAGAGAAAAGGTAGTGTGGGGGCTCTAGGTACTTGGACTCTACGAGAAGTCACCATCTTGGAGCCTGGGAAGACCTGGTTAGGCCCCATACCTTTTGGAAGGATCGACAATGTATATATCAATGGCTATATTTGAATCCACAAAAGGATCAATCGTTAAGATTGAATCTGCATTTGATCATGGATCAACGGTTATGATTGAATCTGCAAAGAGATCGACGACTGCAGAGCGTTCCACAATACTATAGTGCAAATATGCATTTGATTGTAAATCAACAGTCAAGAGTGAACCCACAAGATCGACGGTCAGGAGAGCATCCACAAAAATAATCAAAGATGCGGAAGAAAAATTGTGGAAGCAATGTTTGAGATTTTATGAACCCACAATCTGGAATATTGATGGTCAGGAAAGACTCCGCAAGAGATAGACAATGCGAAAGAAATATTGTGGAAAGGAAATTGCGGAATTATTTTCAAGAAATCTGGAAAACTCGCAATCCAAAATCCGCATCTGATCTAAGATAGACGATCATGAAAGAGCCTGAATGAGATCGATGATGTGAAAGAAATGTTGCAGAAATTAAATTGCGTAATCACTTTTAAGGATTTTGGAAAACCCGCAATCTGCAATCCGCATCTAATCTTGGATCAACGGTTTAGGAAGAGCCCACAAGAAATCAACAGTACGAAAATACTGTTGTGAAAAGTACCTTGTGGAAAGGTAGTTGCATAAAAGAAGATTACGGAAGGAAATTTTGAGAAAATTCAAACCACACGTCTGCAATCTGCAATCCACATCATATCAATGGTCTAGAAAGAGTCCAAAGAAATCAACGGTGCGGAAAGGTTGTTGCAGAAATCTAAGGAAATTGTGGAAAGATGATTACGGAGGGAAATTTGTGTGCTGGATCGACGGACAGGAAAGAGTTCTCAATGGATCAACGGCTGAGTATGGTTGAGGAAAGGATATGTTGTGGAAAGGAAAATTCAGAAGAATTTCTGGTGAAGAATTATCATTGCGGAGAGGCAATTCTGGTAAGATTGTGTTGCAGAAAGCTATGACTGATAAAACTAAATAGAGTTAAAGAATTTTTAAAATTAAGAATTGAGTCTTCATTAAGAGACACGATATAAGAATGAAAAGGCACAACAGTGAAGAGATGCATTCACAAAAAATGTGTTAGAGGGTATTTATAGACAAAATGGTGAGTGAGATAAATTGTCTATGTTGTCCAGATCCATGAAGTTAGAGACCAAGTAACATTTGAAGAGATGGAAGAATGAATTATCATATTGGAGTGGTAGGGTGGCATTAGGGCAGGAAACAAGCCTGCAGGGGGTTGTAGCCTCCTTCCAGTTGAAGCTGGTAAACAAAGTGTCATAGAATCCTTTCAGTAGCAGCTAATAAAACTAGGGGGTCATAGCCTCCTTCTAGTAGTAGCTGGTAAATAGGGTGTTGTAGAATCCTTTCAGTGGCAGTTGATAAAACTAGGGGGTTGTAACCTCCTTCCAATAGTTCCTGGTAAATAGGGTGTGGTACTATCCTTGTCTATTGTAACAGGAAGAAACTATTTATAAATAATATTTTTTTAGTGATAGGGGGTATTGGTGGTTTTATCAATTAGGATCCATGATAAAATATGCGTTCTATGTTTCTTGTTGATTCTGTGTGTTAATGATTAATGTTAAAAGTGGTTTTAAATTATAAAATTTAACAATATTGATTCACCCCCCCTCTCAGTATTGTACAATATTACAACAATTGGTATCAGAGCAGGTTCATTCATTATAGTTTAACCATTGGAAGGAACATCCTAAATAAAAACCACTATGGATCAACAAGAAGGGTTAGCCACCAACAAACCACCACTATTCACAGGAGAAAATTATGCATACTGGACTGTGAGAATGAAGTGCCATCTGATGTCTCTTGGGTGAAAGGTTTGGGCAGCAACTGAAAGAGAATACAAAATAATAGACGATAGCGTACCTATAGATCGTGTGGAGCTATGCCAATATGAGGGTAATGAAAAAGCCTTGAATTCCATCCTGAGTGGATTGATAAACATTGTATTTGTAAAAGTCATGCAATGAAAAACTTCCAAACAAGCTTGGGATAAGTTGAAGATTATCTATGAAAGGGAATCCAAGGTCAAATAATCCAAGCTTCAGACATATAGAGGGAAGTTTGAGAGCCTAAAAATGAAAGAAGAAGAAAACATTGGATAATACCTTCTAAGAGTAGATGAAGTTGTAAATGCTATTAGAGGCCTTGGAGGGAAATTAGAGGAAAGAGAAGTAGTTGATAAAGTACTAAGGAAATTGTCAATGAAGTATGACTCAAAGGTGCCCACTTTATAAGAATGAAATGACCTTGATATTGTGACAGTAGATGAACTACATCGGATTCTCATTGCATATGAGATGAGAACGAGGCAGAATGATCCTTTGAAAAAAGAGGAAGGATTTAAATCCATAAAATATTCAAAGAAGTCCAAGGCTCCATCCAAAAACCATTCATAGATTTCATACGATGAAGAATCCCTCTTTATTAAAAAAATTGAAAGAGGTACTGGAAAATACAAAGGAAAGCTACCCCTAAAGTGTTTTAGTTGTGGAAGAATCAGACACTTTGCTTCAAAATGTCCTTACTCTAAACAATATGATAGTGATAAGAGAGAAGTCTCAAAGAATTTCAAAACTGTTAAAAGGGAAACAAAAAGAAAATTCTTTACACAATGGAAGATAGTGGAGATGAATATAGAAGTGGAGATGAAGAACCAAAAATTATGTTCGTGGGAGTTGATACTCAAGCTCAGAATGGTGAATCAGATAAGGAAGGTATAGTAGACTTAAAAGTTGAACTCATTAGTGCTCTTGAAGAACTTGAAAAATCCAGGAGAAAGAATAGACAGTCAAACCATGTCATTAGCGAGTTGGAAACTCAACTCCTTGAGGCCAAAAATATTGAAGAGGACCTAAATTTGCAACTCAAAAGAAGAAAAAAATATTCTAAAAGGTTTGAAGAAGAGATCGTACAGCTTAGGAAAAGGCTTTATGAAGAAGCTATCGAATCAAAGTTTGAGAATAGCTCAAAGGTCTTAGATGATATCTTGAGTAGCCAAAGACCATCAAGTGATAAATATGGTCTAGGATATGACAAAGTAAAGAAGTAAAAAGATTCCTCTTTCACTCACCATGGTGGAAATAAAAGAAGTTATGATGGTGTACTAAAAAGTCCTGTAAAAAGGGAAGAAAGCAAGAAATCGGGTCCATCCTCCTATGACAAAAACAAAACAAATGAAGTGTCCAAAAGACCAATGACAAATAGATATCAGCATATATTTTTGGGTCACTGTTACTCTTGTAATAACTTTGGTCACAAAGCATTAAATTGCAGAGCCATTAGAAAGTTTCGAGAATACAAGAAGAATCCACCTAGTGACTAACCAAAAGGAAGAAATCATAATCACTTTACACTTATTCAGATATATGACCTAGAGTGTTACAAATGTAATAACAATGCACATATGGCAATAAATTGTAAACTGCTGAATCCTACAAACAAGATTGTTGCAAGTAAGTTTCAAGACAAAAAGCAAAAGAAGGATTGGAAGAAAAAGGAAGAAAACCAGAGATCCATGATTTCCCTATGTGCAACAAAGAAACAAGATATATGGAATATAGATAGTGGGTGTTGAAATTATATGATAGGTGATCCAACCAGGTTCATAAAATTAAAAGAGAATAAGGGTAGAGTCACATTTGGAGACAATAAGTCTTCCAAAATAATTGGAAAAGGTACAACTGTTATCAATAGTAAGATCAAAGCAGAAAATGTGTTACTAGTAGAAAACCTAAAGCCTAATCTCATTAGTGTAATTCAAACATGTGACCAAGGGAACATATGTATTTTTTACTCTGAGAAATGTGAAATCAGGAGAAAGGACTCGGGAAGAATTGTTGGCAATGTTGTAAGAAATTCAAACAATGTATACATCCTAGAAAATTAAAATCAATGCCACTTGAGTATGGTTGATGAAAATTGGTTATGGAACAGAAGGATGGGACACTTAAACTTTGATAATATTGTCAAGGTAAGTAAGAAGGAAGCTATGAGAGACTTGCCTAGAACTGTGAAACCTCTAAACTCACTTTGTTGACATTGTCAACATGGGAAGCAAACTAAATCTAGTTTCAAAACAAAAGAACATATGACCTCACATCCTCTGGAAATAGTTCACACTGATATTTGTGGACCAAAAAGGACTAAAAGTCTACAAGGAGAATACTATTTTATGCTGCTCATTGATGACTATACAAGGATGACTTGGGTAACATTTCTCAATGAAAAATCAGGAGATTTTAAAAAATTCAAAATCTTCAAAGCAATGGTTGAAAATGAGATAAATCAAAAAATCAAATGTCTTAGATCAGACAATGGGGGTGAGTTTACCTCGAAGGACTTAAATGATTTTTGTGAAATACATGGGATTAAAAGACAATTTTCAGCTACAAAGACTCCTCAGTAGAATGGTGTTGTTGAAAGAAAAAATAGAACAGTCCAAGAAGTTGCCAGAGCAATGCTTAATGAAGTAAAGTTGTCAGATGCATATTAGAAAGAAGCAGTATACACAGTTGTCTATATACTTAATAGAGGACAACTCATAGTGAATAAGGATAAGACTCCTTATGAACTATAGTATGGAAGACTAGCCTCATTAAAATATTTCAGAGTATGTGGGAGCAATTGCTACATTAAAAGGAACCAGGATGATCTTGGCAAGTTTGATTTTAGGACTGATGAAGGAATATTTTTAGGATATTCATCCACCAAGAAGGCATATAGATGTTACAATAAAAGGTTACACAAGATAGTAGAAAGTGCAGATGTAATAATAGATGACATAAAACCAAGAAAAATAAGAAGTCATGATGTTGATGAAAATACAAATAGTGAAGAAAAGGGGGACTTGCAAAAGGATAAAAGTACTCATGATGAAGAAAAAGAAAGGGAGGAGGAAGATACACTAGAAAGTGAAGAATATTCTCCAAGATATGATACAAAAACCCCATCTAGAAGACTACAAAAGGATCATCCTGAGACACGGATCATAGGTGACAAAGATGCTGGAGTCAGTACAAGGAGACAATTACTATTTAATGAACAAGACCTACTCTCAGTAGTGGAACCTAACAATTTTACAGAATCCAACAAAAATGATGAATAGATCAAAGCCATGAATGAAGAATTGGATCATACTAAGAGAAATGAAACCTGGGAGCTTGTCCCAATACCCAAAGAAAAAAATATTATAGGGACCAAATGGGTTTTCAAGGACAAATTCAATCAACATGGTCAAGTGATAAGGAACAAGGCAAGATTAGTATGTAAAGGGCATGCTCAAGTAGAAGGGATTTATTTTGAAGAAAATTATGCCCCTGTAGAAAGACTTGAAGCAATCATAATGTTTTTAGCACTTTCATGCCATAAAAGCTTTAAAGTATATCAAATGGATATCAAGTCTCAATTTCTGAATGGAAAATTAGAAGAAGAGGTTTATATTGAACAACTTGAAGGTTTTCTCTTATCAGAAAATAGAGACTATGTTTATAAATTGAAAAAGGAACTCTATGGCCTCAAAAAAGCTCTAAGAGAATGGTTTTCAAGGTTGGATAGCTACTTAAAGAAACAATGATTTAAGAGAGGGGCCACTGAAAGTAATCTCTACTTAAAAATCGAAGATGAAAATATGATCATTGTTGTTCTTTATGTAGATGACATCATATTTGGAAGCAATTTACAAATACTAAGTGTAAACTTTTCTTCTAAAATGAAGAAGGAATTCGAAATGTCAATGTTGGGTGAACTAACATTCTTCTTTGGGTTACAAGTTTACCAAACAAACAAAGGAATATTCATATCTCAAACTAAGTACATCAAATACATGCTTAAAATATTTAAGATGGAAGACTCCAAACCTATTAGTACTCCTATGATCACAGGTTGTAAATTAAGTAAGGATGATGAGTCTTTGGAAGTGGATCATACCATGTATAGATCCATGCTAAGCATCCTTCTATATGTGACAGCTACAAGACCATATGTGATGCAAGTTGTAGGTTTGGTTGCTAGGTTCCAGTCATGCCCCAAAGAAATGCATGTAACAATAGTAAAAATAATTTTCAAATATTTGAAAGGTACTATGGAGTATGGGTTATGGTACCCAAAAATTTAAGACTTCATCTTAAAATCATTTATTGATGCAGACTGGGTAGGAAGTGTTGATGATAGAAAAAGTACTCGTGGAGCAGAATTCTTCTTAGGAAATTGTTTGGTTTCATGGTTAAGTAAAAAAAAATATTCCATTTCACTCTCCACAGCAGAGGATGAATATATTGTTGTTGCGTCATATTACACCCGGGTCATTTGGATGAAATAGACACTAGAAGACTTACCTGTGAAGTATAAGCACCCAATAATAATAAATTGTGATAATACCAGTGCCATAAATATGTCAAAAATCCCTATAATGCACTCCAAGACAAAAAAATCTACCAATAAAGTATCACTTCCTAAGAGAACAACTATCCCATAACGTTGTCAAACTAGAGTATGTTGACATAAAAGAATAGATTTCTGATATCTTTACCAAGCCACTACCCAAGGAAGCTTTTGAGCATCTTAGACGAAAGTTGGGAGTAATCTCCTTACAACAGTTGTATAAGTGGAAGTGTAATCTCAAGGGGAGATATGATGACAAGGGGATTTATAAGAAGGAAGCTTTTGTCATTATTGTCAAAGGGGGAGAAAATTGACTAAAACAAAATTTTTCCATCAATGCCAAAGGGGGAGAATGTTGAAAATATTTGTCAATTGATGTCAAAGTAGTTCAGCAATGATAAAACTAGTGAGAATGATGCAAGAGGCAGAGGATCGATGCAAGAGGAAGAGGATCGACATTAGAACCCATACGAAGACTCAGCAACCGTTCGATCACCATACGAAAAGTCAAAAACTGTCTGATCAAGGCAATCAACGGTGTAGATTGATTTTGACGTTTGGGGTTTATCCCACATTGGTAGCACGGTCGAGTTTGTAGGTACTTATATGCACTGGTCTCACTAGACTTATTCAATGCATAGAGAAAAGGTAGTGTGGGGGGTTTAAGTGCTTAGACTCCATGAGAAGTCACTAGCTTGGAGCCCGAGATGACCTGTCCAGCCCCCTTCCTTTTGGAAGGATCGATGGTTAATATTGAATCCGCATTTGATCATGGATCAATGGTTAGGATTGAATCTGCAAAGAGATCGAAGACTGCAGAGCGATCCACAATACTATAGCGCAAATCCGCATTTGATTGTAAATCAACGGTTAGGGGTGAACCTGCAAGATCAATGCTCGGGAGAGCATCCGCAAAAAATTGATGGTGTGGAAGAAAAATTGTAGAAACAACGTTTGATATTTTATGAACCTACAATGCAGAAGATCGATGGTCAGGAAAGACTCCATAAGAGATTGACGATAAGGAAGAAAAATTGTGGAAAGGAAATTGCGGAAGTGTTTTCAAGAAATTTGGAAAACCTGCAATCCACGTCTGATCTAAGATCAATGATCAGGATAGAGTCCAAATGAGATCGATGGCATGGAAGAAATATTGCAGAATACAAATTGCAGAAGCACTTTTAAGGATTTTGGAAAACCCGCAATCCGCAATCCACATCTGATCTTGGATCAACGGTCTAGGAATACTCCACAAGAAATCAATGATGCAGAAAGATCGTTGCAGAAAGTACATTGCGGAAAGGTAGTTGAGGAAAAGAATATTTTGGAAGGACCTTTTGAGAAAATTCAAACCATGCATCCAAAATTTGTAATCCGCATAAGATCAACGATTTAGAAAGAGTCTGAAGAAATCAATGGTGTAGAAAGGTTGTTGTGGAAATACAATTGCGGAAAGATAAGGAAATTGTGGAAAGATGATTACAGAGGGAAATCTATGTGTTAGATAAACGAACAGAAAAGAGTCCACAATGGATCAACGTCTCAGGATGGTTGAGGAAAGGATCTATTGCAGAAAGGAAAATTTGAAATAATTTCTGGTGAAGAATTATCATTGCGGAGAATCAATTTTGGTAAGATTGTGTTGCATAAAGGTATGAATGATAAACCTAAATAGAGTTAAAGAATTGTTAAAATGAAGAATTGATCCTTCATGAAGAGGAATGATCTAAGAATGAAAAGGAGCAACGGTGAAGAGATGCACTCACAGAAAACATGTTAGAGGGTATTTATAGACATAATGATGAGGGAGAGAAATTGTCTCTGTTGTCCAGATCCATGAAATGAGAGACCAAGTAACAGTTGAAGATCTAGAAGACTGAATTATCATATTAGGGTGGTAGGTCAGCACTAGGGAAGGAAACAAGCCTGCAAGGGGTTTTAGCCTCCTTCCAGTTGAAGCTGGTAAACAGGGTGTCGTAGCATCCTTTCAATAGTAGCTAATAAAACTAGGGGATCGTAGCCTCCTTCTAGTAGTAGCTGGTAAATAGGGTGTTGTAATATCCTTTTCAGTAGCAGCTGATAAAACCAAGGGGTTTTAGCCTCTTTCTAGTAGCTATTGGTAAAGAGGGTGCGGTACCATCCTTGTCTATTGTAGCAGGAAGAAACTGTTTGTAAATAATAATTTTGTAGTAATAGGACATATTGGTGGTTTGCCCAATTGGGTTCCACGATAAAATTTGTGTTCTATGTTTCTTGTTGAGTCCTTGGTGTAGAATATGTCACACTAGGGGTCACAAGTCCAAAAAATGTTTGTACTTACAGAATATTGTAAGTGCACTAGCTAGTATGTATTGTAAATTTTGTAAATCAGTAGGACATGATGAAAAATAATCCATAGCACTTCAGTTGCTGCACGAAAAGATGGTGGATACATACTTGATGAAAAATGATGATCATGTGCAAGATGAACAAGCACAGACTCAATATCATCCTACTCAATGTCCACCATTGCAATATCAACAACCTCAATACCCTCAACCACAATACCAGCAAAATCAGTATTAGTTGCAGCAACAATACCCTCAGCAAAAGGGGGGTGGAAATATTTGAGGATGAGGACAACAACAAAGAGGAGGAGGAATTGGTCGAGGAAGAGGCCAAGTCATATGTTATAACTGTCAACATCCAGGACACTTTTCTTGATATTGCCAAACTACAAAAACATGTACATATTGTAAAGCATTTGATCACACTGTTGAACAGTGTCTACAATTAATTATGAAATTGCAAGCTCGAACTGTTGTAAATCCCAACCCGGTGTAGAATCAGAATCCAAACCCCAAATAGAATATTCAGATGATTTTTGTTGAGCCGATTGAACCTAACATCATTATGGTTACAAGAGGAGGTGATGCGACAAGAGCATACTAGAAGACACAACATGGACAATTGCAGGTGCAACCTACGGCACAGAAGAAATCCCCACTAGATGTTTAGAAGGAGAAGGAAGTCTTCTTAGATGTACGACCAGAGTTTGTTGATTCTAATCAATCGTCGACATCTACACAAGTAAATACCATGCCCAAACAAGTTGAACGGTTACTCAGGAAGTAGCCAGTGAAAAAGGTTAGTAAGCTTAAATAACTTTTCAAAAGTTGTTTAGCACTAATCAATGATAAATATGTTTTCAGAGAATTAAGAGCTGTTATACATTAGAGGAAATTTCAATTTAAAATGGGCATTCCAAAAATAATACAAATTCCATGTCATCATGTATTAGCCAATCAAAATTCTTTAAAATTCAAACAGGGAGCACCTCTTAAATTTTAATATAAATTTGGGGATAGGTATCATAAAAAAACTACATTTTTGTTCGTATTTTTGATATATATCCCGGTGTTTTTACTCAAATTTCGATCGGGAGAGATCGTTGGATGCAGAATTAAATTCTGCATCCAACGAGTACCCACTTTCCATACTTTTGATGAGCCTCGCTACCCCAAAAACAAGAAATACCTGAAAAAACGTGATGCTGATTTACTGATTTTGTTCTTTTTGTGACCATACAAAAGAGACTATCATGTAAAAACTGGGCTTACTTAGCTTCTGCGCTAATGCAGAGAGTTCTTCCTGTTTTTACAGACTATAGGTAAGAAGCTTTGGGCACTGCTTAATGAATTTTTAAAGCATTTGATTATATGATTGTCGCAAACAGTGAACTCAGTAAAGAAATAGATACTTAAACAAAATTCCAGTATTCAAGGTATAATTACTTCACTGTTTCTATTCTTTTACTTCTTGAGGGATAGAAATTAGTTCAACAGTAATGATTGCAATCGTTTCCTTTCTAGTCACAATATACTATAGTCCTCAAAAGATTTAAGAAATGTTTCACGTCTAACATGGTTGTCAAATGTATGATCAAATACTTTAATTAATTTTGTTACAGGTAGAAAAGTAAGTTCAAGATCTATGTTTAGTTATCCATCTCACTAAACTATGGCATGTCTGAAAAAGAATACTATACAATGTTAAAGAGCTTATGTATCCAATTCTTACTTTCATTCTCCCAAGTTTTGAGGTAATTACAATCTCAATGCATATTGCAGTCAAATAAAAGAAGCTAGTATTAGAGGGTTTAAAATTTATCTATACTATAATTGTTTGGAGAATAATCATCTATTTACAGTCAGTAATATTATTCAAATCTTAATAGAACCTTTTTATCTTTAGAGATCTAATAGATTTCCATACAAACCTGCTAGATCCATACTACATCATTTAAAGTAAGTAACCACTATAAATATAGACTTACTTATCATGGTTAGATTATGTAAACAAAGAAATTCTTTTTCATGACTTAATAATATTCTAGAATTATTAATAGATTGGCTTAAAGAACAATAGCCAAATCTATAATAAACTGAGTCATAGTGTATGTCTTTATACTTAACAAGTCTATGGATTAACTTAAGTTTACCTTTTATCCTCTTTTACCATGATGGCTTCCTTAACTCCTTTGCATGAACAATATATACTTGGTTAAGTATAAATCTACTTTGGTTGCTTAATTAATAAGAGAATACCATTATTCCTTGTCTCTTAAGTTATACTCTATAAGAACCTTGTCATTTTCATTAATATAATCATTTGATGATAGCATCATAATATGGAAAGGAATATGCAAAGGGTATAAGTTATAGTACAAGGTAAGGATTATATTTGCAAAATAGATTATGAACATAATCATAAGGGTCGTATGGTTCCCATACCCTTGATGATTTCTCACGAGATTTTGTTGTGGCAATATATTGCAGGTTTCATGCTACGTGCAAAACGAGATAAGTGAACTATGGATAAACAATAAAATGATTGGAAATCATTTGTGGAATCCTGGACTATACAAAATTTACCCGAATCGCATAAAAATCTACATGATAATGTGGCACTTCCTGGTCCATGCATTTGATTGTTAAAAGGCTGCAGTCAAACCCTAACTCTGTCACTCTTCCTTTGCCTTCGGGCAGTCTCTATTCTGCTGCGATTTTTCCTCCAGGAACTGTCGTTATTTGTTGTGTAACAACCTCCCCATCGTCGTTCTTCCTTGAAGGTTCGTCCACTTCCTGTAGAGAGGTGTTAGTGTGACATTGTTTGGGTTTTTACGAAGGTTGTTGAGTAAACTTAGGGTTACTCTCCCTCGTCGTTTCCTTGTTCAAGCCCTCGACTGCAACGTCTTCCTCCTTCATGAATGTTGAAGTATGGTTCCTTGGGACAGGGTTGGATGTGTGCTGCGTAGTTAACCCTATCCTCCCTTTCTGCAGAGATTTGCTTACTGGAATTCGTGGGTGCTTCGCAGTTAAATGGTGGTCACGCTTTACCCAAATTTTCTGGTAAGAGGACTGTCAGTCCTTAAATTTCTTCACTGATTTGTTTTTAGTGTAATTGCAATCATTTCTAACATTTTTTAAAATGAATTCTTCTTTTTACAGGTCGACCCCTTCCTCCGTTTGGCTGTGCAATTTTACAACAACGGTTCAAGTTTTATGGTAAGCCTGGTTTTTAACCATGGCCATTACTATTTGTTTGGTCCATATGGAACAGAATGGTTGCGTTGTCAAAAATGTTACCCTTAGGGTTTCAGTTTGCTTGTTACTTTCTTTTATTGTTTTCCTTGTAGTTAATGAGGCCTTTGAGCCGCGTAAGGAGGCTCTAGTTCGGGCCGTAACTGTATTTTAGCTCTGTTGTGAGAAACTTGGAGAAGTTGTAGCTTAAGAAGTATTTCAGACTCTTTGCTTGGCTTGACTGTGTAAAATGTTAAGTTAATGAATAATCTTGGAAAACAAGTGTTTGAAACCCTCGACTTTATACATCTGTTAGTTTCTTTTTTGCACTTACAGGGTTAAAACCCTAAATTAAACCTAAGTTATTTAACAGTACTTTTTGGTTATCTTATGCTTACAGTGCCTTACTGAAATCTAATTATTTCTTTGTTTATTTATTATGATAATAATATTTGGGCTCGACCGTAAAAGAAAATTTTACAAGATCTTGGAAATTTTATTCTGGGTTAATAATATATCTCTGTAAGTTATTTTGGTTAAATTGTATTAAATAAATCGTTTTGGTAAAATGAGCATACAGTAGCTCTATTTGTTTAAACTTATAAATTTTTGGTGAAGTACTTGAGTAACTAACAGTTACTCTCTTTTCAAGTACAAAACTTTTGCTTGATCCTATAATATAAAAAAAAAATGACTAGATTCCCAATATTTCTGTTTCTGTACATAATAATTTTTAACTTACATTCATTGTTTATACCATACATATAATAAAATGAATATTTTGTAAATATAATACCTTATGTATCAGTAATATTATTCTTGTGATTAATTATACTTAGTTACTTTTATCTGAGAGAGTTGGAACTGTTGTTACATAGTTGTTATCCTGCAACTTATAAAGAATTTATATTTTAATACAGTAATTTTAAGTATTACTTGGAACAGTCCTAGAATACAAAACTTTAATTCAAATACTGTTGATATTATAATGGAATACATAAATAAAGATATGTGCTTATAAGTTTTTATATTTATTATCTTATTCTTGAATAGTTATTAACACGTGATAATTACTATATATTTACCGTGTTATTATAGTTCTAAACTAGATCCTTATGTCTTAGAGAGATCCTTTCAGTATTCTAAAATATCTCATTCAAAAGACAATTTATAAATTATAAAATTTCTCATAAGAGAAGTACTATATTTATTATATAGTTAATATTTACACAATTAATACTCTGAGAAGTATAAGTTTGTAGTTATGAAATTTTGTTTATCTTTAACTAGATAGAACAGAATCTAAAGGATAACCTATTTACAGATATATATATATATAAACCCTATATTGTTAGATTATTTGTAGGATTAGCTTGAAATTCTAGTTATTCTTTCTTTTGTTTAAATCTTACATAAACAATGATTAGGTCTGGAAAGGAGTAAACTGTAAATCTGTAAAACAAAAGATTGCTGAAAGTAACTAAGGTAATAAATACTGCTTAATTATTGGTACATACTATCCTTCGCAACAGTTTAATTATTTTTCTGTTCTAAGAAGACTTAACAGTTTATCTATACTGAAAATTACTACTTCTAAAAACCAAGATAATTCTTCTGTAATTAACACAGAGAAGCTACTCTATAATTTTACTAACATTCTATTCTGTATTATTATCATATCATCTGTCTTTAAATTTTACCCTTGTGCTGGAGTACGGTCTGGTAAAAACCCAGATGTGGAAAAACACAGTGGGTCATTATTTTTCATCCACAGATTCTATTACTGATAAACTAAAACACTCTCATCACTAGCCATTTAAATAATCATTAACATAACATCCAACCATTCACAGTTACTAATACAAAGGCAGTTAGGTGACAGAACCTGCTTAAGCTTTGGACAACAACAGCAATGGGAGGCCGTTCCTCCCTACCAACTCCTGGAGAGCGCTCAAACAGCGACTCCTCAAGACCCCCGAGCTTGCTCTGGTCTCCCTGGCCGGAACTAGGTGCAGCAATAGACAGATACCAGTCTTCAAACTCAGTATTAATCTAGAACTTATCAGTAAGTTCTCCCAACCAACAAGCTGTAATAAACAAATTATTGTAGCATTCCTCTCAGAACAACTTCCTTACTGTTTTTCCCTCTTTCCTCAATGAATTTCCTGAATATCATTCACCTGAATGAATTCTCTCTAGAAAATATCTGAGCAGCCTCAGCTCTCTTCATTGAGTACTTTTAAAAGATTGCTTAGGTCTTTTTGGGTTAGTTGTCATTTAATGAGCCACCTGCTTTGATCCCACTTTCTTGTGGGATCATGACCCCAAATATAGGGAACTTTCCACCTGCAACTTAGGAAGTGTTTGAGGATGATGCCACTTGTCTTTTCCCCTCCACCTAGTTCCATCCACCAGTTTGACTAGTAACCTCTTTTTAACAACTCTCCCATGCTATTGTCTCCACAATTTATTTATTAATAATAAAATATTCTGAATTACATTCCACTTCTGTTGACTCTGCTGAGTCATCAGTTCCTACTTAGCATTAATTTAACATAATGTCTCAGGAATATAATAAAAACAATTAACATTATTTTACAAAATTGGGGTATGTGACAGTAAGCTAGGGAATAGAGAACCCAAGCAGCTGAGGCAATATTCAAGGTGTGGCAGCAAGTACCATCAGTGAATCCATAGAAATCTATCTACTCTGCACGACCAAAACATGGTATAAACAGATGCAGACACTAAACTCAAAACCATATTGAAAATCCTTAAGCACACTAAAAATTCAAGTAATATACATATATACAAGGTACTATACAAGAAATATCTAGGCATAGTACCTCTTCAGGTACAACCCATTGCGAGGTTGTCCTAAAGGGATTCCATCATAGTTCACAAGCTCATAGGCCCCTTTCTCTAGAACTTTGGAAATAACGAAAGGACCATACCACATGGATTCGATCTTACCTTTCCCTAGTTTGTCATATCTCTGATCATAGGTTAAAACTAGGTCACCCTCATTAAAGGCCTGAGGTTGGATAGACTTGTCATATTGTGCCTTTACGCATTTCTTGTGTGCCTCAATGGCTAAGGCATCATCTCTTCTAGTTTCGTGAAAATTGTTCAAATAGAGAAATCTTTCTTCCTCTGTGGAAGTGTCTAGGAGAATTTCGACGGCAAGTTTCAAGGATGGAATTTGACATTGAATAGGCAAGACAGCTTCTAGTCCATAGACAAGCTAGAAGGGTGTAAAACCAGTAGTTGTTTTTACCGAAGTCCTGTAAGCCCAAAGAGCGAAGAAAAGAATATGGTGCCAGTTGTATTTATGGTCTCCAACCATCTGACGCAGCATTGTTTTCAAAACTTTGTTAATAGCCTCGACCTAACCATTAGCTTGTGGATAATAGGGTGTTGAGTTTTCATGACAAAACCTAGCTTGGCACTTAATTCCTCCATCATTTGATTGCGGAAATGTGATCCGTGATCCGTAACTATGGACTGTGGGACTCTGAATCTTGCTATCACATGATTGAACAGGAAGAGAGTGGCAGTCTTACCATCCTCTGCATATGTAGGCATAGCCTCAGCCCATTTTGTAAAATAATCAATGGCTACGATGATGTAACCATGCCCCTTAGCTGAGGTAGGCTTACAATGCATATAATCAATCCCCCATTTGGCGAAAGGGCCAACGGCAATGATGGGGTGTAACGGAGCAAGGTGGGTGCACTTTTTTAGATAGAAATGTTGGTAGGGTGGGCATTTCTTAATAGCCTCGTGACAATCTTTAAAGATTGAAGGCCGGAAATAGCCAACATGAAGGATTTTTTGGGCTGTAGCCATCCCAGATAGATGACTGCCACATGCTCTAGAGTGGCAGTCGTTCAAAACTTGTTCAACTTCCTCGTGGGTAAGGCATCGTCGGAGAACTAAATCGATACCACGTCTATACAAAGTGTCGTTTAAGATGAGGTAGTATTTTTCATGGTGACAGATATGATGGTGATCTTCACGAGATAGAGTGGGATGAAATATTTGTGTCTGGAGATAAATGAGAAAATATCCATACCATGGGTCAGTAGTGCTTATCAGGAACAGGAATTCATCCGAGAATGAATCACTAGGCTCATATTCCGTTGAAGCACAGGGAAGATCACACATGAGCTCAGTAAAGACCAAGGATTTCTTTGACATAGCTTTGGAAAATTCCAGATCAAACTCTTGTAGGATGACTATCCATCGAGAGTACTTTCCTTCGAGCACCTGATGAGTCAGGATGTAATACATAGGGTTCAAGTTTGCCAATACGGTTGTTGTGCGAAGCAAAATGTAGTGAGAAATTTTCTGAACAGCAATGACTGTGGCCAATGCTAATTTCTCCACATGTGAGTATCAAGATTCAGAATCCATGAGATTCTTATTAGTGTAGTATATCACATGCTCTTGACCATTGGGATTCACCTGCACCAAAACCATAGCGATGGTAGTAGTGGAGGAAGCAATGTATAAGAGAAAATCCTTTGAATAATCTGGGGGGTGTATCATGGGTGAGTGAGTCAGAGTGTGTTTGATATTATCAAAGGCCCATTGGGCTTGGTCATCCCAAAATAATGGAGCATCCTTCTTAAGGAGACGCATATAACCGTATGTTTTCTCTGCAAAATTGTAAACGAAACGATGGAGGAAGTTTGCCTTCCCTTGCAAACTTTGGAGTTCTACAAGGTTGGTTGGGGCTAGTAGGGCTAGAATAATGGAAATTTTCAATGGATCTATCTAGATGCCATCTTGAGAAACCACAAAACCTAACAGGCATCCTGTCTCAACGCAAAAAACACATTTATGAGGATTGAGTCGTATGTTATAATGGCGGCATCTTAGTAAAATGTATTTAAGATGACCAAGGTAGTCCTCTCGTCACTATGAATGAGCTGGGAGGTCGTCAAGGTACGGTTATACAATATGTTTTATATCATGAAACGCATAGGACATAGCACACTGGAAAGTGGCTCCAACATTTTTTAGGATGAATGGTAACTTCCTGTATGCAAAGGTTTGCCATGGGAAAATAAATTTTGTCTTGTGCTGATCGGTGGGTAAAATCTCGATCTGATTATAACCTAAAAAGCCATCCATAAATGAGAATTTGACACTTCTGGCACAGTTGTCGATAATCTGGTCGATATGCGAAGTGGGAAAGTTGTCTTCGGGACAAGCTTTGTTCAAATCTCTGAAATCGATGCAAAATCTAATGGTGCCCTACTTTTTATTGACAGGGACGACGTTCGATACCCATTCTATTAGGGGTACAGGATAAATAAACCATGCTTTTAGAAGTTTTTCTATTTCAACTTTGATAGCTGTGGCTTTTCGTGGATGGACTTGTCTTAGTTTTTGCTTGACAGGTTTTGAAATGAGATAGGTTTTTATTTTGTGAACCATAATGGATGAGTCTATCCCTAGCATTTCTTTGTAAGAACAGGCAAAGACATCTCGAAACTATTTGAAAAGTGTTCTATAGCTTCATATTCTTCTACTAAGCAGTTTTTCCCAACATAAACATGCTCAAGGGTGTCAGGTTTGGATGATATGTCAATTGGATTTGTTTGAGTAATGT
The DNA here is from genome assembly GCA_001517045.1 of Pseudotsuga menziesii. Lineage (NCBI taxonomy): Eukaryota > Viridiplantae > Streptophyta > Pinopsida > Pinales > Pinaceae > Pseudotsuga > Pseudotsuga menziesii. The sequence goes on from LPNX011186470.1 coordinate 472,310, forward strand.
TGCATAGGTTTCCTTCAGAATCTGTGTTCTGCAACAATATAGGAGTTTGAGGTGTTATCACAATATCAATAGTAAAAAGGGATGCAAAATCATGGTCTACCGAACTGGTATTAGGGAGGAACGAGGATCTATGGTGATGATTCTCCCATATAGGTTCATTCGTACTCACAATCTCCATAATGGACTCATCAGAAGGAAAAGTCTGGGAGAGATAATCCAGAGTAGGAAGAGAGGGTTCTAACCAGTAGGGTAGATGGAAAGGGTCCCAAGCCACCTTATGAAGGTCATTAGTGTGGCCATCGAAAAGGGTTTGGATAACATTGTACATTGCTTCATGCGGACTCAACGAGGTGGACCCAACAATTTTTTTCCCCTTTGGATCATAATCAAACAAAGAAATCATAATTACCGTCGGCGTTTCTATGTTAGGAGGGTTTGACGGAAAAATCCCCATAAGGGAAGAATCCTTCAGCATGCCTACCCCAATCGACTGGTAAGGAGGAGGGGACTGGCCTAACATAGGTATGTTATTAGTTTTAGGCGTGTTAACATCTGGCGTATAGAAATCAAGCTGTTCAATGGTTACAATCCTCCCAAGATGTGGAAACTGGACGATTCGAAATACCATTGAAGTGACAGCAGTCATGGCGTAAAACCAATTTCTTCCTAATAGGAGGTTTTAGTCTAACGGAGCATATACTACTTCCACTTGAATGTAAATGGTTTTTCCCCTAAGCTTGACGGAAAGGGCTAGAAACCTCATCCATCAAAGGATTTCAGAGTCATTGGTGATGTTACAAGCTCAGGAGAGCCAATATCTTTCCAACAAGACAGGGACAAAACTGAATTTGAAGCTCCTTCTTCTAACACGGTTCTAAAGACCTTATTTTCGGCTACTTTCGTTATGGTTTGGAAAGATATTTTGTGAGGTAGTCTAGACTTATATTTCTTGACATTAAAATGAATCAAATTAGTGTTGTCCAGGTCTAAAGCTCCTAATGCGGTTAACAAGTTTTTGCGTTGCATAGGACAAATTTGGAGTACTTCTAAGGCAGACATTGCACATGGTGCCTGAGCAAGATCTTCAACTACATTATAAAACTGGGTAGTCAGGAATTAGGGTGAAAAACAACCTTCCTAAGAGTACTTCTGGGTGGGCACAAAACCATGTCGAGATTAGGTTTCTCGATGGTTATGGGACGAGTAGATGAGGACTCGGGAGAACCAGTAGAGGGAGATTTTCCCAAAGAAGAATTGTCTTCTTTCTTGTCTATGGGTTTGTCATAACTTTGAATTTGAGTTTGCAAATTATTAGTGTTTGAAGACATCATGTGAATTTCCTCTGAAGAACTAGAATTTCCCTGATTAGACATGTGGTCTATCAACTGTTGTTGAGAGGGAAAATGATCCGTGAGAGCTGCTAGCACGGGATTAGTTTTTAGAAATTGATTGATTTCTTCACGACAATGACACTCTTTCATGAAGTGGTCACCTCCGCATAGTATAAATGGATATTTCTCTTTTATTTTCTCTTTATCATTCTCATTGATGGTTGGTTTTGGATTCTCCTGCGGGTTTCCAGGTTTTTTGTTTTTGGCTTTACCTTTCTTTTTATTGTTGCCGGGCATTTGTGTACTCTGAATGGAATTTACCTCAGAGGAAACCTTGGGAGTTTAAGGTGTAGGGTGGAATTATAGGGTTGCTTGGTAGGTTTTATTATTGGCGGGGACTGGATTGAACCAACAATCCCATCAATATGGGTTTGTGCCGGTGGCTTGGCAGGATCAGTGCTTGGGCGAGGACCTTGAGGGATCGAGTCATACAATGTTCTGGACTAGGAATATACCAAGTCCAGATATTGGGCTCGACTAATGGCTTGTTCTTCGGTAATGGCACCGCCCATAGCCACATCTCGGGCGATCGGAGGCAACAAAGATTTAGTAAACCAATCAACTAACAATTGATCTGGGATAGGAGCCTTAATAAGTCTTCTCCGCCTTCTCCACTCATGGATATGATCTGATATGTGCATGGAGGTGTTTTGAAACAGAGAAGTTAAGAGATCCATACCCATTTCATAGTGGAGAGGAAGTTGAAAGTGTGCAAGAAAGACAGTTTCCAAAGAACCAAAATCCATAAAGGAATGTTGTGGAAGTTCAATGTACCATTTCACAGTGGTACTGGTCAAAGTTCGCTGGAAGAGTCTTAAAAGAACTGAATCATCCATTAGGGAGTTCGAAGAACACCACAAATGGAATGTCATGACATGGTTTTTGGGATCATCTCCCTGCTTCCCATTGAATTTTGAAATGTTCGATGGTAACTTTACCAGAATGGCAAGCCACAAGGGGTTATGTCGAATGGGATCATTAATCAACTTGGATAAATCAGGCAAGTCCAAAGTTGCTAGGAAAGGTAACTGGCGATTAGGTTGTATGTATTGGTAGTATTGATAGGGCATATAAGTACTAGTAGGATTGTAAGTAGACTGATAGACAGGTTGTTGAAATGGCTATTGTGATGAAGAACCGTCGGAAGATCCACCCGCAGGGGGTTGATTTCTAGGATCGGGACCGTTAGGACCACCGGAGCCTCCAGGAGGAGGATCACTAGGGCCTCCAGGACCACTAGGACCACCGAGACCACTAGGACCACTTGGGCCACCAGGAGGAGGACCACCGGACCCTCGAGGACCCCTGGGAGGTAGACCTCTGGAGCCTTCGGAACCACTAGGAGGGAGGCCACCAGACCCTCTAGGACCACCAGGACCGTTAGGACCATAAGGAGGAAAGTTGTCAGGACCTTCAGGACTATTAGACCCCACAGAGGGAGGACCTCTGTAAGGTGGTCCTTTGACACCCCTCGTAGTATGTATAGGTATCCCTCCCATAGCTGGCATGTAGGACCAATTGGGTTGCTCCCATGGAGTGAAAGTATTACTAGGATATGGAATTCCAGCATAAGGAATTCCTGTAGGGGTGGGTTGGTAATTGATATTTCATACAGGTACTTGATTTGCTGTGTAACCATACCCCCAAGAGGTTTGATTAGTTATAGTTTGTGCCCCCAAGGGCTGACCTAAACTGGATGGGGGGTTAACCACATTCGTATGGGTAGGAGGAACATAGACTATAGATTGCTCTATACTAGAGTTCTATCCATTACTAGCTACAACTCCAGTGACAGGTAACATAGGTCGTGTCGAGGGTTGCCCCCTAGCACTATAAGGTATTGATGACACAAGAATTGAATGTTGTTCCCCAGGTGTGAAATACTGGGGAGTATTTGGAACAGACATAATATGGGAGGTGGTAGGGTTGGTGGTTTGACCTGGATTATGCGGAGTCACAGTGCGATCTAGAATAGGTTCAATGGGTCTCATAGAATCAGCAAGTGAGTGATATCTCGTAGGCCAAGGGTCTGTATTACGAGGAAAAATTGTTGAGTGAGGTGGTGGTGTACCCAATATGTTATCTATTTTCTTCTCAAGCTCTCTCACACGGAGAATAGCTTCCTGGTATTGTCTACGTTCTCCTTCATTCGGTGAAATTTCTTCAAAAGAGGTTGGGCGGGTTCCAAATGAAGCAATGGCATGTCCCATAGAGGTATCCCAAAACAGAGCATTGGGACCATAATCTAGACGGGTAGTATCATCAACATGGCCTTCTATGGGAGGATGGAAAGAAATATTACCCCTATAAGGTTGTTGAGCCAAGGGAGGACTGTGTGAAGGATATGGATCTCTGCTTTCTGCAACCACATTTTCTCCTACTTGGGAGTTGGCAGCAGCTCCATGGTTGATAGCTTCCATAGGATATTCTCTCAAAACAGGATTAAAATCAAGTAGCAAGCCCCATACTCTTCTGGACTTTCATAATTCAGCTAGTTTGTATAGTTCCTATCTAACCTAGGGTTTCAAAACTAGAAAAACACACCAAAAAATTCCCCTACTCAAGCTATAGGCCAAACAAGCAAACTTAAATGATAGGAGGAGTTTAGATAGTCCAGTCTCTCACCAGGATTGTTAAGAAGGTGCCACTCGCTATATACCACAAGGGTACGTGTGTTGAAATATTGTAACTTCAAAAAATATTCTATATGTATCTTTTGTGGTCCCTGATTGTCCTACCGGGAGAACCACTTGTATTATCTTGTACCCCGATGCTTCTAATCGGAAGAACTAATAAGAGTCATGAGGTTGTCCCCTCTAATTGTAAAGCTGGGTCATTAGCACCCCAGTGTGGTTACTTGAGCCTACATGTGTAACTCGAGCCTACATGATTAACTCGAGCCTACATGTCGGATGAGTTAATTGAAGTGAACAGATGAATATAAATAGAGGTGTAGCTCTCCTCATTTGAGCACACACTCTCACTTGTGTAGCGCATTAGTGGAGAAGAGAAGTAGCTGGAGAAGGAGGAGGATCAGGCTTTGATCTCCTTGCTGGTTTTATCTTTTATCTTTTGGGGACATCTATATTGAGGAAGCTTTTGCTGGGTTTTTCCCTTTAGGGTTTTCCCAGGATAAATCTTTGTGTTCCTTTTGTATGGTTGTGCTTGTCTATCTTTCAGTGATCATGTTTATATGCTTTTGTTATGAAAATGAAATGAAATATCGATGTCTTAGTTAAGCATATGAAAATTTAATAACATGCGTAGTAATCTCCCCAAATGTTGTTTTTGGTGGATTTCTCTAAGCAAGACAGCCAAAGGGCTTTTCTCAGATAGATAATGTATCCTAGTGGGGTCTCCCGATATACGAAAGGTACGTGGGAGCTCAAATCATTAGTAGTGTTGTCTAATGCACAACCATTTACAAGGGTCCTTCCTATATACAATTGAGTACGTGAAGTACCTTTCTATATACCTCAAGGGTACGTGAAAAGCCATTTGATATACCGACGGTATGTGGAAGAACCGCGCGAGTCCCAGGATGTAGTGCAGACGAGTAATGACAGCTCCTACGCTTAACAATGCCCGAACATGTCTCTAACCTATCACTCAAATTTCTATGTAAATTTTAAGCCTATAACTACCATTAATTTTAAAGTGGACGGTTAGGTGAATGCATGGAGTTTTGACAAAAAAAGTATAACCATGCAGATATGTAGATGAAAATATTTCACTTTACCATTCGAGGTATGCCTACTTACGGGAGGGAGAGACAGTATTTTCTTTTAGTTTTGAAAACCAAAAATTCCCAAAAAACTACGTTGAACAAATCAAATCCAAAGACAAGAAACACATTCCAAACTCATTTTTCTTTTTGAAAGTAATCAGATGGGTAAGAGTCTCTTTTCCTAAAAGAAAAACAAGAAGCACTCTACATGCATATGCAATCTATTTTTTCGATTTTTCTTTTAAACATATATAGATCTAACTTAAAACTACACTATTTTTTCTTTTGATGAGACAGTACTAATGCAAGAGAGACAAAAGAACAAAGGGAACTTGAAATCTTGTGAGGCTAATCAAATATCCAGTGCCCTATGCTCAGTAAAAATAATGACCTAATCTCAATAAAAAAAATTCTTTTTAAAAGCAAAAGGAAGTCCTCTATGGACAATATGAAATTAAGATGATAATCAAGTGGTTTTTCTTTTAGTCTTTATAAATGAAACAAAAAGAGATCTAACTAAAACCTAAGCTTTCAACAATTCCTTTCAGAATCACAACCAACAAGCATGAAAGCAAACGAATAATCAACAGTCCTAACCTAGCTTTTGAATTCTTACAATCAAACAAATTTTCACCACAAATTTTCAACCATGAGCATTCATATTCAAACAAACAAGCCTGATGGTGCATGGCTGAAAGCAAGCAAAACCATACTTTTGCAAAAAATCACAAAAATCAAGTTCTGGAACAAGGCCTACCTGGCACCACACTGGAGGGGTCTTTGATAGAGCGATTTTAGACAAGCACCACTTATGGATCACTACACTTAGGCGGTGGCACCGCTTATGGCTAACCAAGTTCAAGCGATGGCACTGTTTATTGCCTACAACACATGCGTGGTTCCCTGAATATATCCAAAACAAAAAGAGAACAAGATTTCAAGTTAAAAATTGTTCAAATCAAGATAAATAATGATGAATTGACAATAAAACAGAGCATATAAATTCAAAGTAGTTCAGATCTGAATAGATCTGAAAGTTTCAAACCAAACTTCACTAAGTCAAATGACAGATCTGATTGAAGAGAGTTACAGACTGGAGCCTGGATTCGGACAAGTTTTCAAGGATTGAGGAAGATCAGATCAACTAAAATTTGCTTTGTTCCCCAGCGGAGTCACCATATTTGTTGTCAGGAATATTGCACCTTCTGTGGACAGAAGTTGTTCCTTTGGTCTGAATGGTTCAGATCCAGAACAAATAAGTGAACGACAAAGGGTAAAGACCTTCCCTCAATGTTGTAAACACCTAGAATAATGATTTGATGATGAACCTGTGTACCTGCAGAACATGTCAAACGAACAAGAACATCAAAGTTACCAGAACATTATTTACACATCCATACTAGTGACTAAGAAATCTAGTAACATATGCATGCGAGATCAGTACAACAGATATGTGGGACGAAAATCAGCTTTGCATTAAGAAATAGATGAAGAAGTTTACAACCATTTCCTTAGTGTTGACAAAATCCTCCACAAGACAAACACCTCATCACCGATAGCTCCAACTTGCTCTATTGTGCTCTTTAATGGATTGGGCTAGATAGTCAATTCAACAGCATAACATTACCATTCAATTCTCCCCCTCAACTATGGGACATGAGCTTGTATTTATAGGGCTCAATGGATAGGGATAGTTGAGATAAATATGGGTGAGGTGGCCATAAGATCCTACCGAGAGGGATCTAAACTCCAACCAACCCAGATTGATAGGGATAAGGGAGGACACGAGGCTCATGTTCTAGAAACCTCAAGAATTCTTTTTTTCCATTTTTACCAAGGGTACCGCTTATATACCTTTATGACAGAGCAGTGTAGGTAAGAACCGCTTCAGGAACAAAGTACATACATGGTGGCACCGCTTTTCTATAACATGGCTCAGGCGGTGCTGAACAAGGTATGGCTCATCAGCTAAAGGGAAAAAGCGATGCTAGGGTTTTTCATGTAGAATTGACATCCAGAGCATGTTTCCACTCCAAGTTTGGGATTTAGGGAAAACATAGGGTGTTAAGGATCTCATCACATGTTGGTGATAGGATTTGGGTATAACAGAATGCCCCCCAAAGCATGAGGCTTAGAGGGATACGATAAGCGAGAGCTTTGAGAGAAAAAGTTGTCACTTCGAGGTAAGAGTCAGCTTGATCAAAGAGTGTCATCGAGTAGGCATCTCCAATACATCAATGCTTTTGACTTATAAACAAATGTGACCAACTCATGGCTGCAGACCAATACAAGGCAGATCCATGAGAGGAATAAACAACCATGGCTACTAGAATACAACGTAGATCCATGTGATAGAGGACTCAAACATGGAGATATATACCATACATACAACATAGATCTATGTCATACAGACGCAAATTTGAGCATAGCCACGACCATACAAATGTGGATCCATGCTTGATATTCAAAACTCCATCGCAACCTGGGGAAAGCAATGAGTGCTAAACAAATACCCAGGGTCTTCATCTCGTTTTCCACAAAGTACGATTATATCCATGTGATTACAATGTTCTGAAGTTGAACATGGTATAAACCACTTGATTACTGGCCAATGATCTGAATCGTTAACAAATGTGAGGGAGATCACCATTGATGTCAATGATTCCCAAGGTACCCTAGTACAATCTACCGAGTGTGAATAGATTTATTGATGTCAAACACCCAGTCGATTCTATCGATCAAAGGCCAATGATGTGAACCTATGTTGAGATTGAGAGAATCTGTCATTGAGGCATACAGCTCTCAAGGTACTAAATTTGTTTCTAAGAATATTTCCCAGATGATGAGTTGATGTCGACAGGAATAGTCACGTCGAAGGAGGGCCATGATGAATCCCACATCGATGACAGGAAACTCGAAACAAATTTTTGGAATGATGTGAATGAGGTAACCATAAGACTGACTCAAAATTACTAACACAAAGACTGTTTTGACTGCAGAGGTAAACTTTTTCAACTTCCCTTTGAACATCGAGCGGCACGACTAAAGACTTGGCAGCATGACTAGACCAGACAAACACACAGTGCAACGGTGGACAATGCATTCTTTTAAAAGACTCAAAGGAGTGACATGACTCATGAAAGTGGATCATCATGGAAATCAGCTGAATACCCAATTGATTGAAATGATATGCAGACAAGTGCCATGTTCAAAGGTAATGAAAAACTGCCATTTATTTGCAAAATGATTCCCTTCTCTTAATTCCCCATCATGATTGATGAGTGCCTCTTTTCATTTTTATGAGTTCAAAGAGGGTAACAAATACTCGTTGTAGCTCGTCTGAAGACAAGTCCAAACTCATATGTTTTACGAACGTGAGAGAGGAGGGGTTCGTTCCCAAAATAGGTCTCTCAATGTTTAATTTAATGAGTCCAATGAAAGTTAACTCGGTATCGTTCATGTTTAGAGAGTCTGAACGACCATGGAAGAAGACTCCACAAGGTCCTTTTTCATAAATAGTTCATCTGAACTGAAAAATTGATAACCTATCGTTAGATGAACGACTCTTCAAGTGGTTTAACGAGCGTGAATAAGACAAGATCCCTCGACAATATTTTCGTATTTAAGGAGCCTAAAAAGAGTTTAAAGAGGACTCCACTAGGTCCCTTTTCATGATGAGGGATTTTACGAGTCTGAAAAGAATCAGAAAAGGACTCGGACCTTTGATGCTAAGTTTGGAGAGCATGACCAAAGGTCACAATAAATGCTCAAAGACTTTTTCCGTTTTATGGTAGTACGAAAAAGTCAAAAACAAACTCCCAAAACTTTTACTGCTACCGCTCTTTATCCAATAGTGGAGAGCCTTTGGAGAAGTTTCTTGGCCAGATTTTCAATCGATGATTCCGGGAGCATCTACTGTCGGATTTATGCATCTACCATCGGATTTTTTGTTTTTATAATGTCTTTTAGTTACTATGTATATTTATAATAATATGCTTATAGTAAATAATTTATTTATTATGTAAATAAGAGCATAGACTATGTATACTTTTTAAGACTTTTCTTGGGGACAATTTTGTTTATTTTATAATAATATACTCTGTCTAAGGAAAATTTCTGCAATGGAAAATATTTCTTCTGATTAACCCTATAAAACCTGTAGAAGGTAAATAAACACATTCTTGCATACTTCATTTGATTATCTATTAGAATTAAATATAACGTACTGTATTACAATGCTACCTTCTTGAAGGTGTGGAAACATACAGCTAGGTATTTTATCCATCAGTAAAATTTGAAAATTTCTCTAATCATTTATCCTATTCCATATTTAATCCTGACTTTGACTATCCTTTCACAGTAAAAGATTTCATTCAATAATTCTAATAACAGAAGAACAGAAGCATACCATATTATTCTTTAAGTTCAATCCTTCTTGATCCTAAATATGAAAATAGAAATTAGAAAGAACATGTAGAACCTGGAAATGTAGAAGAGGAAACAACAACTTAAGGAAACTATTCCTCCCAACCAAATCCTGGAGATAGTTGAACTCCAAATCTCAAAACCCCCGAGCCTGTCTACTGGTCCACCTGCTTGAAGTACTGGGTGAGAGAACTGGTTTAGTAAACCTCTGCAACTCTACTGAGTATTCAACAGTAATCTGTTCTTCTTGTAAATCTCAAACCCCCCGAGCCTGTCTACTGGTCCACCTGCTTGAAGTACTGGGTGAGAGAACTGGTTTAGTAAACCTCTGCAACTCTACTGAGTATTCAACAGTAATCTGTTCTTCTTGTAGCAGTATGAACTCAGCTTAAATTAGCTGCACTAGTTCAAAACTTTAGCACTTTTCACTCAAAGAAACTTCTGCTAGTCCCCTCCATTGAATTTTCTTGTGCACTCCATTCGCTCAGAATTTTCAGAAGTAAAGAATGAGCAGACTCAAATGAATTCAATGGGAAGTTTTATTAACATGCCTAGGTATTTTGGGTCAGTTTTCACTTAATGAGCCACATGATCTTGTTCCACTTTCTTGGGGAACATGACCACAAAAATAGGGAAGTTTCCTTGTGCAACAGCTAGAAGTAGTTTGAGGATGCTGCCAAGTGTCAATATGCTCTCAACCCAGCCTATTCCACCAAGTGACCTATAAAACACTCATTTAACAACCTCCTTAAGTTGTTGTCTCATCTTTAATTTATTAATTAATAAAATATTCAGCAATTACATGCAATTATCCTTGACCCCACTTGGTCATTAATAACAAACTTTATAATAAAAATAAAACATAATGTTTCTTAAAACATAAAATATTTTTTCAATTTGGGGCATGTGACAGAGACCTGGACCGCCAAAACTACATGGATATTGTACAAGACACACCCGAGGAACGCAAGTAATTTGTTGCAAAGGAATGGGCTGGAGGATTGGAATAGTCTCACATATTATCGTTGTTATATATGCCACATTTTTCCGCAGCATACCAATAAACCCATGTGCTAATCAGTTGTCGGTATTCTTTCATGGTGGGCTCGTATGGCTGGGAAATCCTATACCTATATATGTTGAACTTATTGCAATCATCACAGGCCTACCATTCGCAGGAATGGACCCAGCGCCACTTCTCAAGAAGGATAAAGAAGCGACGATATTTGCATGGAGAAGGAAAAATATGATGTAGTAAGATATAAAAGAGGATTTTAGAGCGACTCCTTTAATGATTATACCGTCCACTTTGTTGCAAAGGTTTTGGCCTCAAAGTTACTAGGAAATATGCGTCTAGAGAAATGTATTGCGGGAGCAATTGCACTCGTTGAAATCTACAAGAAGGGAGTTCAGATCATTTGGTGTCAGTTCTTGTTGAATGATCTACTACGAGATGCCTTTAACATGCAGGAAAAGGGTAGGGAATTTCACTAACTATGGCTGTTAATTTTAATTTCATTTATAGCATGGTCTGACCCACTAAAATACCAAGGGGTATATCTTCCAGTGAACTGCAGAAAAGTGAGAGACCAGAACCTTTGGTTTGACAACAACAAAAGGGCACGACAGATAGAAAATAACATTGATTTCTTTATGCATGGCAAAGCTATAAGGCACCAAGTAAAGATCATGTGCAGGTTAGATGACAACATTGCTCGGTGATTTCTTCAATTTCTTATATTTGAGATTGGCATGCACCATGTCAAAATGCAGTCGTGCCAGGACCAACAACGTCAAAGTTTGCCGACAAAATTCATAATGACAAAGGAATAGGTTGAAGAAATTATTGACGACTAGCCATAGGAATGGCGGGTTTCAGTGCCATAGGATCAAATATGGAAAGAGGAAGAACAACGCAAAAATAAAACCCACCACCTATAGAAGAGGGAAATGAAGAATAAAATCCGTCGGAGAATTTGGACTCAACAAAGAGTCATTCCCACTCAACCCCGATAGACCTAGAAATAGAAAAGAAAGGGGAAGAACCTTAGATGGAATAGGTAGAATCTTGAAAGAAGCAGAAGAAGATGGAGGTTGATAGAAATCAAAATACCATCAGCTTGGACAGTGAATATGTGCAAATGATGACTGAGGCAATAGCTGAAGCTGTGCAGACAAGCTTCAAAACCATAGAGCTGTGACAAGAAGACAGTTCAGGCACAGTTACTGATCTACTCAAAGTTTTTTGTAAAGTGGTTGAATATGTTAAAATTGTTGTAGACTGTTCAGCCCCAAACATTGAGTCACAGGATCCACCAGAGACCTAAAAAGTGGAACCAACTGGAACAACAATTCTAGTTCCACCAATAAAAGTGGAAGTGTCAGGAGGAGTTCTTGATCTAGGAATTCCATAGTTTAACTATGTTGCCAGGGACATTGGCTAGATAACCATAGATTTCTCATTAATGGAGATGAGTGGATTATACGCAATACAAAATGTTGTAGTTGTGGAAATAAAAGTGTGTCGAACGCGCCTTGGTTAAGCAAGCGAAGGCCGCAAAAAAAAGCATCAAGAAGATGAAACTAATAGTACAGGAAACTGAGCAGAAGATGAAGACATGGGAAGAGAACCATTAGAGAATCAACAAGGCAGTAGCTCTGGCTTGTTAAAACTTTGCAGAAGATGAAATAACATAAGAAATTGCACCAGAAACCAAAGTCACTCGCCTTGGAGAAATAGCAAAAGACCTCCGAAGGAAAGTTGTAGAACTTGAAGAGAAGGTAAAACCAAGCACACCTCCCCAGGTAATAGAGGAAAGAAGAGAAGCAACAATTGAAGCTGCGAAGAAGATACAAGAAGAGGAAACGATATGTTCCAAGGCTATCGACCAAGTCTATTACACTTGGGAAGCACTAATGGATGATGAGCAATCAGAGAAACTTGAAAATGATTTGACTTCAGTTAAAGAAAATATTACTCAGATAAGGAATGACATGAAGAAGCTACCCTTAGTGCAAAAAATGGCTAAGGCAATGGAGATGAGGAAATTGTAGCAGTAAGTAATAGTGTTGCGCACATGACAACAACATTATGTGGAAAATGTGGAAGAGTTGTAGAGGAAAGAGTTACATGCATCATTCATCCTGTACATCAGAAGGTGCACGAAGCAATGACAATAGTAGAGAAGGTAATGTCAAAACATGTCAGTTATGACCTTGTATAACAATTGCAGAAGACAGAGGAAGAAGTACGACTGAGCGAGTGGCAAAAATATTGGAATATTTTCATAGTAAAGTTAGCACAAGGAAAGAAATGGAGGAATAACTTCAAGTGGCTCGGGATGAGCCACAGGTGAGTGTTGGGGGCCTGTTGGGACTAGGGAAAGGAAAGAAGAATTCACTTATAATTATGCCTAAGTATGGGGAAGAGATAAAGAATAAGGGAAAGGAGTTGTGACAAAAGCAGCGACAGGAAGGAAGAAGAAGGAAGATGTGCGATAGAAGAGGAATCTGTGACATAAGGAAGGAGTGTGGCAAGGGAAGATGCGACGGAATAATGGTACCAAAAGGCATGCAAGTGGCATAATGGATCAAAAATGACAGAAAGGAATAACATTTAGAAAGTGGCATGCCATAAAGATCGTGGGTACAATTTCAGCCAGAGCCGGCAGAAACCACGTGTATGAAAATTGTAATTTAGGTCATTAGTTCCTACTATTAGGTGTTACTAGAATAGGAAAGACAACATGTTGGCTATGCATAGGAAGTCAGCTGAGAAAGCAATAGGAAAAGAGTCTGTAACGAGTCTTTAAAAGATTCTATAAAGTAAGGAACCCAAGCTATAGGTGAGTTAGCTTCTCTGTTGTTAGATATGTATTTTGTTGTCTATTAGTGCTTGTTGAGTGCATATGAGTTGAAGAATCTGCAACTGAGTGTGCAGAAGTGTAGGAGAGTTTGAGTCGATCCAGGATGTGTGTGGATCATTAGTAGAGTTGAGTAGAACGAGAGTAGAATATAATATCATAGAGCATGAGAGGAAGAAAGAGTCTATAAATATAGAGAAGAAGATCTAGAATAGAGTCCGTAGCTTAGTGCACAGACAAAAAGTGCATATATTTCTCATGCCAAATGAAGAGCACCTTTGTGGTGTTTTCTCGGATGTGTTTCCACATTATATTTCATGTATATGCATGAATTTTGAATGTGTTTGAGTTACCTATATAAATGTTGCATTGAATGAATGCTTATAGATTTTTTTATGAATGAATGGATTTATATCAATCGCAATGTATCAGTTGGATACAATTATGATGCACAAAGGTTGTTGTTATAATAATTACATAAGAGAAGTTGGATCACGGTATAATTGTTCACGGTAATTATAAATAATCCACCCACATGCTTCATTGAGCGCCTTGGTAAAGGACTGAGGTACCAAAAATCCCCCACCCAACTGCGGAAATGTGGTTTTGGCAGTTACGCAATAGAAAGATATCTCGAGTAAGACTGCATCTACGTTGTAAGTGTTGTCGGTTGAGCTATGCTCTATCGGTATGATATCTGGGGCTTTGTTGCACTAAGCAAAATGGACTTAACCTGGGTCACGGTCCTCAAAGGAGGGACAAAAGACAACAATTCCTAGGGAAGAGATTCAACAAAGAGGGCATCATTTACATAATTATAACAACAAAATAAATCATATATGTTCACGCATATAATGGATATTAAAATCCAAATTGATAAATAAAATAAGGACATGTACTCTTAGAGATATAAAAAGGAGGTATCATGGCCTAGAATCATTTTTGTTTTGGAATTTAAGGAAAGGACATTCAACATGGTTGTTCTCCATCCTAAGTCACAAAAATTAAAGAGATACCCAAATTATACCCAGATCATATTTCAATTAGATGGAATGAATGTTAATGATAAATTTGACTAACACAGGAAAACAAGAGAAATGGTTTTTCAGGGATTTATTAAAAACCACTACTAGTATGGGTAAGCGACAGACTCTAGTTAATAAATTTGAGAAACAATTGAAGAAATAAAGGACTGCCAATAAATAAAAACGGCTTAAGATAGATGTACTTGAGTAGAATATTATTTCTCTAAGGGAGAATCCTTACGACCCTCAGCTAATGCAATCCCTAAAGGAAAACTATGTGGAGATACAAGTTTTGAAAGGGAAGCTAAAGATGCATGTTACAAAACATATGCAAACCAATGAGCTTATGATAATTCAACAAGAGAAAGAGAGAAAATGTTAGAGCAAGTAATGAAATTCAATGATAAAGTTAATTTGTATAAACCCTTGAATGAGAGATTGGAAAAAGAAAAGCAAGAAGCCATTGTAGCAATAATTTTTCTTTTAACAAAGCATATTTTAGAAGAGGCTTTAGAAGAATTGGCCAAAACTTTATCTCATTTGAATGTAAAATAAGTAGAACTGACTTAGCTTAAAAATACTATTTCAACACAAGAAGAACGAGTTGTTATTTTATAAGATCCAATTAAGGAAAGAAAGTTGTTTACCTGTGAAGTTCAAAAAACCAAGGATTAGTTGCAAAAGGCTCTAGATAATGACAATATTAAATTGATTGGAAAAAGTAATTTAATTAGAGTTAAACATATATTGTTGGATCAAATAATTGCAGTAATATATCAGGCTTCGAAACATTTTACTATGCTACAGGATGGAGAAGTTTTGGCATCTAGAGTCAAACGAAATATCAATCAAATTTGGTTTAAATTGGAGAACAAACCTTTGATCGTTGGAAACATTATTAAATTTATGAATTCAAGGTATTGGGATGAGTTGAATACATTAGGTGTTAATCTCAAAACCACATTGATAATGGATGCAACCAAGGTACTTATAAAGAAGCGGCTGGTCCAAAATTCTCAAGTATTGTGCAATGATATCTTAAAAAATGGAAGGTTGTCTAGAGGTAAATTGAAAACTCTTGTTCAAAAGGAGATACCTTAATTTTGGGGGGAAGATGGTAATTTATTCTCAAAATAAGTTTAAAATTCCCTATTGTTCCAACAAATAAATGATGTTCAAAAGTTTCAGGATGTGCAAGGTCCATTAAAAGGACGAACTATCGTTTATAAGTTGGAATAATATTTTGATCTTTCATTTGAAATAAAAAATATTTTATAGAAGCTTTATGTCCCTACATATGAAAAATATACTTAGATGGATATAGTTGAAAGAAAGAAGTTGTTTTTCAAGTATCTAATAGGACATGAATGGGAAATCTTAATATCTTTGCAACTATTGTTACAAAGAGAAATTCCTATGGCTTGGGGTACCACAACAGACAGCTTGACTCCAGAAATCAATCCTTTCCAATATGCAATAGAAATTAAACGTCTAACACTAAAGGATCAGACCTCGTACCTTATTCTGGACGGTTGAAGTAGATCCCCGTTGAGCTTTCCAATCTTCAGCTTGAATTGTTATATTACTTCCTCAACAACAAGTAAACAATACAAGCATTCTATATATCATGGTGTTAGATCTATTCTAGCATATATAATCAATAATGTAAAAGCATTTGACATAATCCCATGGATAAAATATTCATTCAAATACACATCATTGGATAGGAAAAGATATTTCTATTAATATAAATTAGAGATTACAAGATACAACCTCTGACGGCACGTTTGCGAACTGGAGAAATTGAATCCCCCACTTGGGCCTCCACCACTTCAATCCTCCATCTCTCGATAGCAAGCTCACAAGAAAAAGGCAAGCTTGGGAAGAACACAAAAGTGCTCCAAGGGACAAAGGGATGTAGACTCAAGCATAAGTTCTGGCAACAATGGACTATAGTTTCTTTTCTCTCAATTCTCTCCTATGCCTTCAATGTACCAAGGGGTTCCTTATATAGCTTTTCAAAGGGGTAAAGAAAGGTCGAATCCAAGCGATCTCAAGGCATATGGAAGGCCAGGAGTCAAATGAGTCGGATCCATGTCAAGGAAAACTCCAAAAGGATTTGGACTATGCACACATCCCGATGTACGCGGTTATATGGGTCAAACCCACGTATGTATGCGCTTATAGGTTTAAAAGTCACGTATAGCATTTTTCATGTGTTTTTAGGGATGATCAAGGAAACATCAAAGGACAAAAAGTGGTCCATATGGGCTAAGGAGTCTGTAGCGGGACAGGGGAAGGCCATACAAAGTGTGATTCACCTGGAGTGGTGAAATCCGCTATAATAGATGCTCCCTAATGTATGAGATCAGAGGGGTTATATGATGGCCGAAATACATTATAAGTCCATCCCAGAAGTGGAGTGATGAAGGATCCCAAATGGAAGACCAACGACCCAATCAGCATAGTACAATAATACAACTCTGCATATAACTGCAAGTACATATAGCAGTCCCAGATACATAAGAGTACAATGGCCATGAATAGGCATGATACATGATGTCACATATGTGGTCATAGCCACGTACAATATACATAGATCAGAATCTCCATGATGAAGATATACAAAGGACCATGATCTCCAAAATGGCTGAAGATATATAATAGATCAAGATCTCCATAGTGGCTGGAAATGTCTGACATATACTGGAATCAAGTCACGAGAGTTGAAATCTCATGAACACTGGCACGATCAAGGAGGTAGCATATAAGAGATGCCACCAATATGGAAAGTCTTCTACACAAACCGCTACGAGTACATGTCCTACTATGCAAATAGAGGTGTCGAGGTCGAACATAGTAGTCCATCGTCTAATTACTGGTCATTAATGTATACCGTTAACAGACGCGAGATCACCCACCAATGATGAAAATGGGAATCAAGGTACTAGAGTGCAAACTAACAAGTGTGAATAAATGTGTTGAGGTCAAACACTTGAGAGGATCCATCAATCAGGGGACATTGATGTATTCCCAAGAAACTTTCAATGGCGAGAGAACCTGCCACTGATGACTGCAAGTCTCAAGGCACTCAAAATGACTCTAGATTCCAATCCCAGAATAAATGATCTGAATTTGATGGGATGAAATCTGCTGGAAGGAGGGAATTAAGGCATCCCCCATCATCCAACATGAAGTACTCAGCAAAGCTGTATAATGTGGAAGGACTCGATCATAAGGTGCACGAACCAGTAACTGTACCGGGAATGGCCGACATGCAAAGTCAAGATAACTGAGGAATGGCCGACTCGAGTTTCAACTTCCTTCGAACAAGAGCATAATGGAATATGGTGACTGAATGAAGGCAGCATAGACTCGATATGCAAACTGGGACATCCCTGTGACACAGGAGGCATCAACAGAGGCTCCATGGGGACTGGAAGCTTAACCAGTCGGTGGAGATAAACTCAGATAAACGAGTACAGCTCCTAAAGTCAAACTATAACCCAACCAATGGATGTGATATACAGTGCTCTGTTCAAAGGTGACACGACTCGACAGCTGCCACAGATAACATATTTCCTTGTTCGGCTTTTTGGTTTTTTGATTTTTTTGGACTTTTTCAGTTATTTGAAAAGATTGAAAAAAGAATAAACTAGCTTTATAGTTACAAACTAGGAGGAGACGAGTGTCATAATGGAAAACAAACTAGTTCCAAGCAGTGGAACATACCTATGCTCAATGCAAGGATACATGTGTAGGATATCGACACTCGAGGGAAAATCCCCTCCCGGTAAAAAGGGAAATCAAGCTGTGAAGGATATAAAAAATAGCTCTGCATGGCTAGACATGAGACAAGCTCGGGCTATATGGCTGAAACACAATGTCAGGGGAACCAGCATAAAGCTCAATGAGGCAAGAAAAGCTCATGATAATGCATTCACAACTTGACATGAGGGACTCCTGAGGGAAATAGGCCAGCATAATATCAAGAGGAGTATGAGGCTCTTGCGAAATGTCATGGCAATACTATACAACGAACTCCCATGCCCTAAAGGAGAAAATGTTGGCATGGGCACCAAATGCAAATAAGGCACTAACTAGGGTACCCATGTAAGGTGAAGCTCTACCACTCACATCACGCCACTTCTAAAGGAGTAAGAAGGTTCCATGACATAATAGAGTGGGTTCGTACCTAAGGAGATGGTGATATGATCATATGGTCATGCAAAATTCAAACGGTGGTGAATCTAACCTATATGCTATTTTAGACATGATACCTAAGATCGGCACGAATGGGTCAATCCAATTTCTGAAATGGAACTGAAAAAGGTCTTCTACATCACAAATTATGTCAAAAACGGTCCAAAATGGTTAGAAAATGTCAAAACTATAGGAAAGGGGGTAAAAATTTTCAAATATTTGAAAATTTTTCTATAAATAGTAAAAAATATAAATCATTTGAAACTTTTACCCATTTGAGCTCTGATTTTCAACTACAAATTCCAGGAGATCCAGCTGGCGGAATTCACAACTGTTTCTTCCAGGTATTTACTCATGCTCTCCTCTTACATTTTGATATAATTTTTATAGATTTTCATGGTTAAATGAAGTTTTTAAGCCATCCCAAAGTGTGTGTTGTGTCCCACGCAGATATCGAGGTTTTTTTCACGTACAGGGATGGCTATACTCGTAAAATGGCCTAAAACCCACGTACATACGCGGATGTTTTCAAAACAGTCGCGTATGAGGCCGCACATGTGATTTTTCAATAAACTAATGGATAATTTTGTAATTTCTTTTGCAGGATGGTGCTAGAGTGGAGAGAGCGTGAGCACGGTGAAGTAGAGGAAGCAGTAAGGGCCGACTTAATGGCTTAACAAGCTTTACGTGCATGTGGACTCTACAAGTTTTGGTGTCTTGGTGGTTTGAGGGCCAAACCAAGACTGCTACAGATTCTGGTAGACTATTGGGATCCAGACTCGAAGTCCTTGCGTATTGATGGGATGTCCCTCACCATAGAGGTGGAGGACATATACTTTATCACTGGTCTTTCTAGATGAGGGGAGGTGGTGAACCTTCGTTCCCGAGGTGGGACAGGAGGTGGCCTGACTATCGATGAGTACATAGTCGTGTACTATTTTCCAGACACTGAGAAGGTGGGGAGTCAAGTCCCTACCAATGCTATACAAGTGCTGGGCCTAAAGGCCATATTACTGATGCTAGGTAGGATAGCAGGCTTAGCATCACTCCACCAGGCCTCTCGGCCTCTGATGTTCTATGCAGTGGAGTGCATGAGACCCACAATCTATGATTGGAGTACGACACTACTGAGCAACATGAAACACCAGCTCAGTGAGTGTAAGGCAGGCAGGGTATGGAAATTCGGGTTTAGCAGTATTTTGAGCACGTTTTTCTTCGAACGTGTTCCAGGATTGAGCCCTAGAGTGGACGTTCCTCTCCACGGGGTTCGAGATCCGGCCCAACGGCGTTGGGTAGATGCTATGCGCATACTGGGGGGTGGTAGGGTGGCCAACCCATATCCAGCTAACTTCTTTCCATGGTGGCGACGACAGATTGTTGACATTGATGACTACCCCTATGCAGGGATAGATTTCCGAGGGGACCCGAACATGCCATTGCCACCAGGATCGGCATATGGCGATATAGGTAACAAATCTCGACCCTCACTCTTTTTAAATTTTTTGAATTATTTAATTTTTTTGTATTTTCTTGATTATGTGGAATTAAAAAGACATGTTTTTGCGTGACAATACATAGTGACATCTACCATTTGTGTGCAGATGTGGGACCACGGCAGCCAGAGGGCTTCCCTCGTCATAGACGGAGGGGGAGAGGAGGTGACATCACGAGTGTGGATGCGGAGCGAACGCTCCAGAGCATTCATACCAACTTTGTGAGACTGACTCATAGAGTTCCCATGGCGCAAGTTAAGGACTTGCCTGAGGCCATGCAGCGGCAGGTGGTGGGTGTACCAAGGGCATGGGTGCGTTTATTTCGACGGCTAGCTATAGCCGTAGTGATGTTCCATGATCACAACCCTCCTCCTCCTCCACAGGATTAGACACCTGGGAGTGTATTCATTTTGTACGATCATGTATTATATGATGGTGGCTTTAAAAGCCCCAATTTTGTATTATGACACTATGTATTACCACATTTTTTATGTATATAAAAAAGTATTATGGTGATCGATTTATTTATTTACATGTGTAAAAATTGTGTTTGTGATTAATTTACTATGAATGAAACAAATGCCAATCTAACACGTAGTTATCATATGAGTCAGCAACTTGATTATTATTTCTTGGAATGTGTATATATGTTATACTGTCAAATTGTCGTTCTAAAAATCTCACACGTAAGAACCTTCTCAATAACGTCAGATCTCTAACATGGTACAAAACATTGAGCTATGACACTACTAACTCCGAATCAAGACATACCTCAAGAGATAGAACGCTGTGCAAAATGGAATTCCGTAGAAGCTCAATAATAGTGCTATATTCAGCAACATTGTTGGAAGATGGCCATAGACATACACCTCCTGAAGATAGTACTTGACCCATAGGAGTATAAATCACCCAAGCAGCTGAGGCTGAGTGTTGAGTATGACAGCTTGCACCATCCGCAAATCCTATGTAGGTGGAAGATTCCCTTGACATCTGCCAAAAGAAACGGAAACTAATCACAAACCCAATCACGATAAGAAAAAGACCTAACTATGCAAAGTTGTACAATAATATACAACAAACAGCCTTGGCTAAAGATTATGCATAGTATTTTTTGAGATAGAGCCCATTTCTAGGCTCTGCCAAAATTGTGCCTTCGAAATCTACTAACTCATAGGCACCCTTCTCTAACACACGCTTGACCACGTAAGGACCACACCACATAGGATTGAATTTCCCTACCCCCAAGGGTTCTTTCAGTTGATCCCACAAAAGGACCAAGTCTCCTTCACTAAACACTCTTGGATGGACAGATTTATCGTACTGGACCTTAAGGCAATGCTTATTAACCTCTAGAGCCACCAAGGCATCTCGACGCTGCTCATCAAGCTGCTCAAGGTGAACCAAACGCTCCTCCAAAGGTGAAGTATCTTGTAAGAGTTCCACAGCTAGCTTCAACGAAGGAATCTCGCATTCAACCGGCAATATCGACTCCACTCCATGCACAAGCTAATATGGAGAAAAACCAGTGGCAGTCTTAACCGCGGTTCGATATGCCCACAAAGCAGGATATAACATAATGTGCCAATTCGTCTTGCTTTGTGCGATGGTTCATTGGAGAATGGATTTGAGTGATTTATTCACTGCCTCTACCTATCCATTCACTTGGGGTAAGTAAGAAGATGAATGCTCTTGCTTATACCCTAACTTGGATGCCAACTCTTCCATCATACGGTTCTGAAAGTGCGAGCCATGTGAAAATCTCTTTTGGAATCCCAAACCGAGTAATGATTTGGTTGAATACAAAGTGAGCGGTTGCCTCACCATCGGATTTTATTGTAGGCATAGCCTCAGCCCATTTCGTGAAGTAATCAATAGCCACTATAATGTGATGGTGCCCCCCAGCCGAAGCTGGGTTGCAATCCATAAAATTGAGCCCCCACTTAGTGAAGGGATCGACGGTGATAATGGGATGTAACGGGGCAGGTTTCGAGTGCATATTACGTGTGAACACCTGGCAAGGGTGGCACCTCGTGACCGCATTAACACAATCTTTAAAGATCGACAGCTAGAAATAACCCACTCTCAAAATCTTTTGAGCTGTATAAATCCCAGATAAATGACCACCACACGCCCCTCCGTGGCAATCATTCAGCACTACCTCAGCCTCCTCATGAGTTAAACAATGTCGTAAAATGGAATCTACCCCACGACGGTACAAAGTATTGTCCACTATAAGGTAGTTCTTAGAGATGTGACATAATCGTCGTCGTTCATCTCGCGAGAGGTGAGTAGGGGTCTTCTGTGTTTGCAGATATACTATGATATCCCCATACCATGGGTCTAGCATAGAGATTAAGAAGATGTGTTCATCGAAAAACGTATCTTCACAAACCAAGTCCTCAGTCTCACTCGGAAAATCTGATATGAGCTCTGCAAAGACTAAATACTTCTTCGATTTTGCCGAAACAAACTCGAGATCAAATTCTTGTAGAATGACAATCCATTTATTATACTTTCCCCCAATCATCCTTCATGTGAGGATGAACTGAAACGGATTGACATGGGCCACAAACAAGGTCTGGCGAAGGAGAATATAATGTCTCAAATGCCGAACCGCATGTACGGTAGCTAAAGCAAGCTTCTCGACATGAGAATAACGAATCTCTGTGTCAATAAGGTTTAGTCTCAGATAATATATGACATTCTCTTGGAGCTCCTCATCCTCTTGAGCCAAAACCATACCAATCGTCTCTAAAGACGCAGCCACATATAATAGAAAATCACGGCTATAATATGGAGGACTAATCACCGGGGCCGATGCTAGGGCTCGCTTGAGTGCATCGAAGGACTCCTGGGCTCGCTCATCCCATTCAAAGGGAGTATTCGTCTTCAAGAGACGCATGAAGCCTCTAGTCAAATTGGCAAAGTTGACAACAAATCTTCGTAAGAAGTTTTCCATGCCTTGAAAACACTGAAGATGACGAATATTATTCGGGGGAGACAACTGAAGTATTGCCTCAACCTTCAAAGGGTCGACTCTTATACCCTCCTTTGAAATGATGAATCTTAACAAACGACCTGACTTCACGCAAAAGATTCACTTATGAGGATTTAATCTAACTGAATAGTTCCAGCATCTTTCTAATACCAATATCAAGTGATAGGGATGACGCATTCTCATACGAGAATGAGCAGCGAGGTCATCCAAAAATACTTCAATAATAGACTTGAGATCGTGGAAGATCAAGGTCATCACCCGCTGAAACGTAGCTATGGCATTTTTAAGGCTGAAAAGCATTTTTCGATACGCAAATGTTCCCCAAGGACAACTAAATGTAGTCTTGTGTTGGTCCTAAGGTTTAATATGTATCTGATTATACCCAGAAAAGCTGTCCATAAAGGAGAACACCTCGCTACCCGCACACTCATCCAAAATCTGATCAATAAATGGTGTGGGGAAGTTATCCTTAGGACAGGCACGATTCAAATTACGGAAATCAGTGCATATGTGGATCGCTCCCTGCTTCTTATCTACCGGAACGGGGTTTGAAACCCACTCCGTCAAGGGAACGGGATAGATGAAACTGGCTTTCAACAGTTTCTCTATCTCTACCTTAATGGCGGGTGCTTTCCTAGGATTCACGGCGCATAAACGTTGTCGAATAGGCTTAGCGTTGGGGTAAGTATTAATCTCATGTTCAACAATTCGAGGGTCAATACCTGGCATCTCGTCGTAAGACCAAGAAAAAATATCATGAAATTCCTTGAATAGCTCGGTATATTCCAGAATCTCAACATAGGAACATTCCGCCCCAATATAGACATTCTCTATTGTGCCAGGATTGCGAAAAATGTTGATAGGAATCGTTGACGATATGTTCGCAATGTTTCCATCATCCATCGGACCAGGAGAGCTTAATGGAACCACAGGACTACCAACTTTCTGACTAAGAATCTCTCTATAATCCTCATGCTCCAAACGGCCAAGCTCTAGAAGAAAGTACGATCTATGATGAAATTCCTCCCATGGTGGCTCAACTCCCGACATAGCCTCGATAATCGCTTCATCTGAAGGGAAAACCGTATCAAGGTAGTCGTGGGCATGAGAAGACTGTACTGCCCATGCCGGCAACACATAGGGGTCTTCCTCCTCCGTCCGCAAGGAGGAAGAACAAGGCTCTGCAACACTCTTGAGATTAGCTTGATGAGCTATCATAGCTGTAGGCAACAGCATGCTCGTCTCGACGGGCTCACTCGAAGTACTCGGTGTAGGAAGAATCCAAGGGTCTTCCATATGGGTTGTGTGAAAAGACACCGAGGTCATAGATGTTGAAGCCTCATTGGAACAAGATCCTATAATGAGGATCGGTGCAGGACAACTAAAGCTTCCCATGAGGGATGGATACATGCCTACACCCACACTCCTAGTTGCCGGCTGAGAATGTTCAACGATCGGGATCGAAGCTCCCGACGATGCGGTAACAGATGGATTCTTGAATTCCATTTGATCAATCGTTACAATCTTCCCGTTATGTGGAAAGCATACAACGCGGAACAAGGAAGAAGCAACGGCTTGCATACTATACATCCAATTCCTACCCAGCAAGAGATTGTAGTCAAGGGGCACATCAGCCACCTCAACCTCTATCACCATGGTCTTCCCCCCCAAATGGACTTTAAGGGAAGGAAGGATACCGTGCGGCCTAAAAGATCTCCCATCAAACGCAGTTAACATAGTCGCTGATTTAGACAGCTCAGGAGAACCCAGACCCTTCCAACAGGACAAAGACATCACAGAAGCCGCAGCGTCCTCGTCAATCACAGTACGTTTGATAGTCATACCAAGACATTATACATGCACCAAAAGAGCCACATATTAGGGAAAGCAAGGCTGCAGTCCTGCGGTTTCAAATTTGATCATCGAGGAAGAATCATCACCGTTCACACCAAGAGCATAAAGCAACGCCTTCCTTTGCGAAGGACAACTCTGAAGCACTTCCAATGCAGACATCGCACAAGGAGTGTGTCCCAAATCCTCGACAACTGAATAATTCTGGGCGGCTTGGCCATTTGGATTATTCCCTAAACGCTTAAGGACTCCCTTAGGAATGCGAGGTGCAGCCTCAGGTTTATCTGCAGGTTTCTCAATGCGCAAAGGAGTTCCTGGTGAATCAGGCTCTTTGCCTGGGATGGGTTGTGACGAACTATAGTATTTCGCACGAGTCACAACCTTGGCAGCACGGACCATGTTAATGCACCCACGACCACTACCCTCTGGTGGATCATCATCACTAGACTGGTCATGGGACTTCGAGTTCATATTCTGGTTATGCGGTAAAGGGTTCGTTAGCACAGCTAGGCCTTGTGCTAAGAATCTCGAAGCTTCATCAATCCAAGGGCACAAGTAAGTGAGGTGATCATCCTTACATAACTTGCAAGGGAAATTAACCTTACGTTCAGCTTGCTTGTCCCCCCCAGCATTTCTACCGTTTTTGTCATTATTGTTAGCACTCTCATTCTTATTCGTACCCTTTCGATTATTATTTTTACCTTCTTTCTATTCTTTCCGGGCTGTTGGTTACCCTTCTGGTCTGACGATTGCATAGAAATTACATTCGCCGTTTGGGTGGGTTGAGACGAAGTCGTAGCTTGTCCCAAAGCAGATTGGTCGATTGACAATTTACTAGCTTGTTTTGCAACCGAATCCACAGGTTTCGCACTTGCACAACCCACAATGCCATTGGCATGTGGTCCAGGTTTGACTTTGGGATCGAAATTGGAATGAGGAGCATTGGGAATAATCTCATACAACAAACCGGACTGAGCGTAGATCAAGTCTAGTTCCTGCGCCCTAAAAATCACTTGTTCCTCATTCTGCACTTCGGATGTGGAAACATCATTCGCTATATATGGCAATAACGACTTGAGGAACCACTCGAGAAGGAATTCCAGCGGTATAAAGGCTTTAATTAATCTCTTCTGTCTATGCCACTCTTGAATATGATCAAAAATATGGGTGGCTTTATCTTGCCGAAATGTCGACAAGAGTCTAGTACCAATGTCATAGCGCACTGGTAGCTGGAAGTGATTAAGAAAAGTCATCGCAAGGTCGTCGAACAAAGTAAAAGTGCCCCTAGGTAACTCTATATACCATTTCGCAGCAGGCCCTGTGAGGGTGCATTGAAATAGTCTCAAACGGATTGAGTCCTGATGTAATGAATTCGAAGAGCACCATAGGTGAAACGTAGTAATGTGTTCACTCGGATCCTCTCCCGGTTTGCCTTCGAACTTAGGTATGTTCGAAGGAAGCTTGGTAGGGACAGCCGGCCAAGCCAGGTCATGAGCCACAGGATCGTTTGTAAGTCTCGATAAGTTAGGAAGATTAAGCGTCATGAGGAAAGGGAGCCTAGGATGATGAGGTCGATGGACCGCTCCCTGGTTCATATAGGGTTGATTACCACCATGGCCTTGGCCATAGTGTCCTCCTCCTATCTGACCCATATAGGGTGGCGTGGAAGTACCATAGTACGGTGGACCTTGACTAGTAGGAGCTACAAAGCCGTAATTAGGAGAGTAAGCAGGTTGTTGATACCCGCCTCCATAAGGCGAAGAAACCTGTCCATACTACGTCCCATAATAAGGTCCATAGGTCATCGCATACGACGCCCCATGAGACACTCCATAGGTAGGAAGATAAGCTCTGGAAGTAGGGATATATGCCGTGGAAGTAGTAATCTGACCTCTAGAAGCATGAACATAGCCTCCCGAAGCAACAGGCGGTATGTAAACTTGAGACACAATCGGTCTAGTAACCGCAGTACGGACCTGACTCGTAGCCATGTGCCAACTCGAAGGACCACATGAATAAGGTGGAGGATGAACATTTGAAGAACTAGGGGCTGAGGATGAAGGAATCTGAGTAATAAGATATGTACTACCGCCTATCGTCACTCGTCTCGAATTTGGTATCCTAATCGGATCGCTAACCCTAGACCTAGGAGGGATATATGATGTAGCTTCCACCACTGGGACAGAAGTTGCAATGTGACTAGTGCTCCCAAACCTCTCCACATGGTAAGGAATGAGAGTGCCCCCAGGCATAGTGTTAGGCTCGAAGTCGGATTCGACATGAAATGTCAAATCATGCATAGGAAAACCAGCCATACCATAACTACCATAACTAGTAGTGGCGGGTTCAAAATGAGTCTCGGCGTCCTCCGGCATGCCATACCGGTAACGCGTCAATGGGGAATCATCCCTAGAGTGAGTAGGTCTATCATGCATGGCTCCTATCTCAAAAATCACAGGACCCAACTCGGCTAAGTCGGGTGAAGGATCTTAAGTAGGTGTAAATTCCCCATCGTCTACACGAATGGGAGGAGGTGGTTCAGGAATACCTTCTGAAGAATCCCCCATGGTGTGTGAATCAATGTGTGACATAGTCCGCCTGGATTGTCTAGGTCTCTCTCCCAAAGGAGGAGGAGAAGTAGAAGGCGGAAGTCCTGCTAAACAACGAAAACGGCGCGGAACCGCACTCAAATCCACAATGACTCAAAAAATAGCAAAGACTCTCTATTTACGTAAACCCTAGGCCAACTATCATGCACAGAGAAATCACTAATAAAATCTAAAGCCAAATGCAAGCAAACAAGGGCTAGATAAGTGAGCTCCCGAATGAAGCAGGTATGTCTTGCCTAGGAGAGGCTTAAGACTCCCATACACAACAAGCGGAGGTACGTAACCAATTATTGTGGCCCTCAGCTTCAACGCATAAAGAGACTATGCTGTCCGACCCCAACCTGGCCGAGACACCTGCAGAATAACCTCTACAAGTACCCCCTCGATATCCTAGGTAAGGCCACTATGGTAACCTCAATATAATCAATGCTCAGGCGGACAGTCGCAGGAGGGATTGACCGTATGGGCAGGGTAGCAAAGCCCGAAACTCTCGAAAGAGCCCCCAGATATGAATACAACCCTGGAAATATATCTGGTGCTACTCAGTTATGACTAGGGGTCATCCCAATCAATAACCGCTCACACTGCCTCATGCTTAACTCCCTTTTGAGAGGAGGATCCTGAGAAACACTGGTTATACAAAAGATTTCACACACTCACCTGGACAGACACCTAGATGTTGTTGTTTAGTGATCTTGGAGAATTGACTTACAATGAACTATTCCAAGATCCTAAAACCTAAGCTTGTTGGTGCACCCTAGAAAAGAAAAGAGTGTAGTTCATTTTAATCAGCGTTGATTTTAGTTGGCTTTATTACTCAAAAATAGGATATGGTCGTGCAACTAGTGGTGTTATGATGCAACAAGAAGTAAAATGCACACCTAACAATCAATGCAAATGCATTGTGTCCATGAAAACTGGGTATGCTACTACGTGAAATGCACAATTTTTCTTCAAATGATGAATGCAACTTTTCCTATATGAAGTCCTGACTAGTACTCCAAAGCAAATCTAGATCTAGTGCAAGTACAATGCAAAGTGCAAAGTGCAATGCATGATGATAAGCAAATGTTTTTGGATTTTTTGAAAATAAAAGAGATGCAAAAAGAAAAAGAATGATTCTATGAACCCTAGACTCTGTAAGCACACGCAAACAACACTCAAGCAAAGCACTAAGGTAAAATAACTCTAATGCACTAATCTCAAACAAAAAATCGCAAATGCCATGACAAGAACTTTCCTAAAAAAAAATTTAGGCTAAAAAACCATTTCTGGTTAGAAACAGAGGTCTAAACAGACTCAGGTAGTGTCAAAGGAGACTCAGCAAATATCAGAATTCACCCAGCAACCAATTATCTTCCACAAAAAGGAAAAATCAAGGATATACGCGACTGTTCACAGTAAACCCGCGTGTATACACGGAAATTTCAGAGGAAACCGCGTGTATATGCGACTGTAAATAAAAAACCCGCGTACAGGAAGAAAAGGTGCATAAAATCAAGGAAAACAGACAGACTGAGACAAACTTCACACCAATTAGACTCTACCAGGCATACATGCCCCCATACCCGACACAGAAACAAGAGAGAAAAGAGCAATTCAAATACATTGAATGCCGAGAAAACAACCCCCAAAGGACAACTACTAGGAACTCCCCAGCGGAGTCACCAATTCTGTTATGGAGAGAAATTCCTATGGCTTGGGGTACCACAACAAACAACTTGACTCCAGAAATCAATCCTTTCCAATATGCAATAGAAATTAAACTTCTAACACTAAAGGATCAGACCTTGTACCTTATTCCGGACGGTTGAAGTAGATCCCCGTTGAGCTTTCCAATCTTCAGCTTGAATTGCTATATTACTTCCTCAACAACAAGTAAACAATACAAGCATTCTATATATCATGGTGTTAGATATATTCTAGCATATATAGTCAATAATGTAAAAGCATTTGACATAATCCCATGGATAAAATATTCATTCAAATACACATCATTGGACAGGAAAAGATATCTCTATTAATATAAATCAGAGATTACAAGATACAACCTCTGACGGCACGTCTGCGAACCGGAGAAATTGAATCCCCCACTTGGGCCTCCACCACTTCAATCCTCCATCTCTCGATAGCAAGCTCACAAGCAAAAGGCAAGATTGGGAAGAACACAAAAGTGCTCCAAGGGACAAAGGGATGTAGACTCAAGCATAAGTTCCGGCAACAATGGACTATAGTTTCTTTGCTCTCAATTCTCTCCTATGCCTTCAATGTACCAAGGGGTTCCTTATATAGCTTTTCAAAGGGGTAAAGAAAGGTCGAATCCGAGCGATCTCAATGCATATGGAAGGCCAAGAATCAAATGAGTCGGATCCATGTCAAGGAAAACTCCAAAAGGATTTGGACTATGCACACATCCCGATGTACGCGGCTATATGGGTCAAACCCGTGTATGTACGCGCTTATAGGTTTAAAAGTCGTGTATAGCATTTTTCATGTGTTTTTAGGGATGATCAAGGAAACATCAAAGGACAAAAAGTGGTCCATAGGGGCTAAGGAGTCTGCAGCGGGACAAGGGAAGGCCATACAAAGTGTGATTCACCTGGAGTGGTGAAATCCGCTATAACAACTATAGACCCTCCTTTGTGGCAGGGTCCTTAGTCATCAGTCCAAGTGAGATGTAGAATATGAGAATAGGTACAGTTGTCATTCAAGTGTATTAATTGTCTAACATCAACTTGTCGAAAGATCAAGATCAATACCTATTTTTAGAAATACTCCCCCATCGATCAGGGTTTCTTATTAAATTTGTTGCAAAGAAATAAGCTATAAAGATGAAAGAGAATGAAGACTAGGGGATCAACAATTTTTTTTTATGGAAACTGTGTCTATCCTTGAAGAGTGAAGAGCATAGAGCACATATTTGAAACCAAAGAGTATTATGAGTTGTAAATTGGTGATTCTTTAAAATATTTTTCCTTTCATTTGTATCATTCTGTGAACAAATATTAGTTATTTATGACTTTTTGTTATTTCCAAAAAAAATTATTCTCATTTGTCTAAGATCTTATGTTTAATAGTATATCTTGAAATTTTGCAATTTGGAATCACTTTCATTGTTTTGATAAGACTTATGTGGTGATATTTTGAAAATTCTCATATTTCGTGTGTAAACATTGGTAGTGTTTTTCATGAATTTCTAATCGTTACAAGGAACCCTAGTGTTTTACTTTGTTCTTTAGAGAAATCTAAATAGAGGATTGATTGTTTCATTTGAATTCAAAGTAAAATATTAAAATAGTGAGCTATAAATATGTTTTCGAACAAACTTTGTGTTGGTTATTGAAATATTATTCCATTCAATATGGCTTTCCCCTATTGGTGACAATGGGAAGCTAGCTCCTTTAAATATCATTGAAGGTTACCCCCTCTAGCCCCAAGAGCCAAATTGAGGTCTAAAGTAAGGCTTAGATGCCTCAACATAGTTCCTTTACATAATATAACATCTGAAGGAAAAACACCCACTACATCCATCTCTATTGGTCATTGTATCCTAAGACCTTAGGTATCTACTCAACTCTTGAGTGACTTTAGGGAACATTCTAAACTATAAATGATTGGATTATATCCTACCCATTTTACAAACATGGATTCCTAGGAAATTAAAATTCATTTATGTTCTAGGGTATACTTACAAGCTTGAGAAGGATGACAGATTTTAGATATTATTTGTTAAAGTTACAACATCTCGATTCATTCTCCAATCCAATCTTGTGTGTCAGGAATGGGCCTTGTGTGTTAAGGTATTGCCTTAGGGAGCCTGATTTGTACTCAAGAAACTTGGAGAAGGTTCTTGATTTGGACTCAAGAATGACTAATCAACCTTATGTGTAAGGTTAATCCTCATGTGTTTAGGAATGTATTTTGTGTGCCAAAGTAATGATGTTGCATAGTCTTGTCGGACAATACTAAGGACTTGTGTGTCAATTAAGATCCTCGTGTGTTGAGGTAATGCTTTGCATGTCGAAGAATTAATGGTGTGTGATTTGTTACTAACCATGGTCACTCAAAATGGATGAGCTATTAAGTCTCCTCTAGAGACTGGCTACCTTTAGATTGAATTACTTTAGCATGTGACCACTTTGAATGATAATAAAACAATATGATCACATTATTGGAAGATCTCCTTAGTATAATTGATATGATAGTAAAATTAATTTTGGCACATGTGGACCATGCATATAAGATAAGAGATAAAGATAAGATTCATTGAGATTAGAGAGAATAAAGACTTGAGTTAATTAGGGAGAACTCAAATTGTTAAACTCTAGTGATATTGACAAGGAATACTCATCTAATTAAGGAGAACTCAAATTGATCACTTCAGTGACACAATCAAGAACTATTTCAATTAAGAGAATAAACTAAGTGTTAATAAAGAATATCTAGTTAACTAAAAGTGTTTTGTAG
This sequence comes from Pseudotsuga menziesii, assembly GCA_001517045.1. Taxonomy (NCBI): domain Eukaryota; kingdom Viridiplantae; phylum Streptophyta; class Pinopsida; order Pinales; family Pinaceae; genus Pseudotsuga; species Pseudotsuga menziesii. Next base: position 504,362 of record LPNX011186470.1, read on the forward strand.
GATGAAACTTTAGTTAAACTAAAATATGACACTTAAATTGTGGCATTTGAGTTAAACTAAAAGACAACACTTGAGGTATGACACTTGCATGACGACAGTTGAGTTAGTATCCTAACTAAGTGGTCTAGCATCTAGTTGGAAGGTGAGTTCATCTTGGAGTCAAAAGAGCAAAGATATATCCCAATAATGAAAATGTATTGCACAATTGTTATGCATGATTGATGAGATCAAGGTGTGGATCTATTCTCCCATGTAAGCATTCGTTACCTTTTGCATGAGACTACTTTCACCCATGCAGGAAATCACTATCTCTTGCATGAGAACTCAACTAGTGAATTGGATATGTGTTGGATACATTGCAGAGTTATTTGATCGATCTATATTCTCTCTTGCTAAGTGATTGCACATGGGGTGCTTGTATTTCTCTCTTATCTTGCATTAGGGGTGTCGAATGTAATATGCAATTGTAAAATACATTATTTACTATCTATCATTGTACAAAGGAATATTTGTTGGGTTTTTCTCCCTCATTGTTTTGAGGGTTTCCCTAGGGTACATATTGTGCTATATGTGAATGCTTATGTGTATGATTGATTCATTGATTTCAAGTACTGATTACTTCCACAAATTAAGATTAAATATCAAAGGTCATCAAAATTCAACATTATTTTGGCAACTTGTGACCCTATGTGTTATACTTTGAGATGTTTGAGTAAGTGCTCTTATTTTAATAGACTATGCGTCCATGATTTATCTAGTTTATTTGTAGTGGTGGTTATATGTTGAGAGAAATAGCATTCCCAACATTCCTTTGATAATAATAAAGGACAATATTTCCACTCATAATTCAATTCAAGTGATGACCCTTGGCACTAACATTTTGCTCAATGGCCATTTGATTTCTCTTAACAAAGACTAAGCGAGTGTAGTAAAATTCAACACAAAAATAAATATGCATATGAATGGCTCTACGAATTTAGTAAGAGTATTAGACAAATTAAGTTAAAGGCTATCAAATCATTAAGTAAGCATCACCTTGGATTTTGGAGAGTGCCAATGTTTGTTAGAAAAGAGAGTTAACAAATCTAAAATATATTTGTAACAATTAGTTATATACATGATATGAAGAGTAAAAAGTGTATAGAGAGGGGTTAAATGTCAATGTTGTATAGAGGTTGACCTAAAAGGCCATAGGAAACAAAATCATAGGAGTACAAATGTGAGGGTCAATTCCAAATGAGAAGAATTCGCATGGTAATAATCCATGTTAGAATTTGTTGAAGATGCAAAAAACATATAAAATTCCATTCATCATTGCCTCTAGAAACTCAAATTTATTTCATATGATGAGGTAACTATATCCCCTCCAAGATGGGTAACTTTAGGTTCATACTTTCCTCTCTTCTAATGAGAATAGAGATGCCAAATCCTGCATACCCGAATATGTTTCTATCTATCATGAGGATGTCCAATCTTAACTAGACATCATGTCTAATTTATTTTCATACTCTCTATCTAGTTAAGTTTAATGATGAGTTAAGTTTAATGATGGTTCCATAACCTTCATCAAGATTCTATTACCTATTTTAATAAGTTTGTTGAAGCTTTTCTTTATATGTTTTGATTATCTCTAGTTAATGAATCCATTCTAGGTAGTATTATGGCCATAACTTTAAGAAGAATGTGGATATTATATACCTACAACATACATTGAAGGAGGAGGTTGGCATTGCTATCTTTGTTTGTGGCATGTATGCTACTACTACAAACCACCCAAAAAAATAGCACTTGACATATGATAAGAAAGAAAAGGCATGACATTAGAAAGGGACATGCATGTTGCTACTCTTGTCCAAATGAAACCATGCACAACATAATAAGAATGGGCACAACATTTAGAACCAATGCATATGAAATAATGCATTGTTGTGGTGTTCGATGTTCAAACTTGTTTCTTCTTAAAATAAACATCATGCATACCTATATTGGAATATTTCAAACATCAAAAAAAAATTCCACTACTCAATAGGCATTTGGTTATGATAAAATAAATATTTATTTATTTAAGGCTACTACAAGGATGATGATGGTTGATAGTTAGTAGTACTCTAGTTATTTAACTACTCTTTATCATCTCCATTAAAAGAACTCAAATGAACTCATGTTAGAATTTATATTTATTTTAAAATAAAGCAAGAAATAAATAAATGATACCGCATTTAGAGAAAATACTCAATATAAATTCTCAATACTTGAATCATCCAAACAATTGTAGAGATGGAAACTAATGTACATAAGGTGGAGAACACTCTTGAAACATCAAAATGTGTTGTCTACATAAGGGCACATAAGATGTATAATCAAATAACCAATACTCTATTTATTCAACCATTTTTAACATCCTATCCATAAAATTAAAAATGGAAGATGCCAAAGTACATACGTGCTTGAGCTTCACTTGGTTTCAAGAATAATTTATTCTTTTTTGAACAAGGTGAACCACATGAAGGTGGAATTTCATCTAGCCCTTCTTCCCCCTTCCCCTCACACCACTTTCAACTACCCATATCCCATATATCTAGTACAAAAGAAATTAAATGAACATTAAAGAAGTAAAAATATAGATCTCATAAGATACGTCACTTACAAAATGGTACCAAATATATTCTATTAGCAAAGTTCATTATACAAAAAAAACATAGTACAAAATGGCTTATATAAGACAAAGTTCATTGTACATCACTTTCTACGAGATTTCTTATCCTTAGACAAAATCATAAGAGGCATGTCTTCCTCTTTTGTGTTTGGTGGTAGCTTATTCGACTATGTTGATTCCCACTTCCTAAGATTGGAATGCAACATACGTCTCACGGTCACATACAAGTTGAGTGGGACCAACATCCACTATAAAAAGTGAAAATATATATAGTCAATAGTCATGACTGCATTTTCATAATCGTTCAATGTTAATATTAAATCATTGTTTATTACCTTCTTGACATGGAGAGGCCATGGTTTAAGGCGCAATCATCTCCTCTTGTCTCCTAGTTTTTTCTCTATAGCCTATGCCCCTAAAACAAATTGAAAGATATAATTACACAAAATGTAATATTAAAATTCAATATCCTATACATCTGATAATTATACAATCATATTATCATCATGAGGTTGTTGATCTCCTCCAACATCAATACTGCTCGTTCTCTCCTACAATAAAAAAAAATGAAAACATTGAACTATATGTGGTTGATTTTGTGGAAAACAACATTTCTCTTTTTTTAATGACATCAAGCATAATTATCATTTTGAAACCTAAAATTTCGTTGGTCATCACCTTACCCCCCAACTTGGACATGTTCAAGCATAGTTTGAAATCTGCATTTGAACGTGAGCTTCCTTTGTTCTTTTATGGGTTCTCTTTTCTCAGTATCCTCGTGCATTCCATAACATATAAGTGATGAATTGGTTGCATCTTTTCAATAATAAGATGGTAAAATGCTTTTCATACTTACAAATTGGGCATACTATTTCAAGTATCCACCGTGGCCAAGTTTGTGTTGGTCATGCTTATCTAACCTTGTTTGGGTGGCCTTGGATGTATCTTTAAGTCTGTAAGAAGTTTTAAGGACATCAAATAATGCAACTGTTATGTTGAACTTTAGAAAAATATCACATTGAATAAGATTCCAAATGTTATACCTTCCTCCATTCATAGGTATCTTTCCTTGTCTTATGATATTGTTTTCCTTTGCTTCCTCTAAAAGAGCCTTCCACTTCATGATTAGTACACAGAGAAATTTTTGTGTTCAGAGAAAGTTGTGTTGCCATAATAGTTATCTCAATGTTTAGAGCCTCATAGTAGGGCTTATCATCATAAGAAAAGTGACTCTAGAAGAATGATCAAAGAATAAAAAGGAATATTAATAAAGCTTACTTAATTGGATAATTCACACCAACATTGAAATATTTAAACTATAATTAATAATTTAAAAAGAAATCAATTGTTATGAGTGGAGAGGCTCATTTCTATAGTCCTAATGAAGGAAAAATGTTTATTTATTCTAAATATTAATTTAATGAAAAAAAAAAAATTTCTTAGAAAGGTAGATATTTATCTATTTCTATTTTTTTAAGAAAGCAAATACAGATCTCATTTGTATTTATCATTAAAAAATTAAAAAAAATTAAAAATTAAAAAAAAATTAAAAAAATAAAAATAAAACGCATATACCTATCTAGTTATACCTAACAAATTTAAATAAATAAAAATAAAAAATAAAAACGCATATACCTATCTATCTATACCTTGACAAGGAAACCAAAGATTCTTCCTTTGTGCAGTGTAACTGGCCCCGACAGAAACAACTAGCCAGTCGGGATTGATTCAAATTACTAACAGCAGGTAGTTGAAGAATTAAAAACTTTTTATATTGTTTTGCTCACAACCCGTGTGGGTGTGGGTGTGGGTGTGGGTGTGGGTGTCGATCTTTCGAGCTCTCTCTATTCACGCTGGCATGGCCCATGCCAAGCCAATTCCATGTCTGTTAACAACCACAAACGAACCAAACCAAACCATGTAAGTCGAAATTAGAGGTGACAAACTGAATTAAATTAAACCAAAGTTACATAAATAAATACTATATAAGTTGATACTGTGCCTCTTCACATTCTTTTTCTTTGATCCATCATTATATCTCTCTATCTCTCTCTATCTGTATTCAGTACAACAGGTTGCACATTTCGACGTGTGGGCAAGGATCTAATGTTCTAATTACGCAAGTTTACTTTGCACCTAATCGACGTATACAGTTTTAAGAATACAAAGCCTAGATTTAGGGGTCGTCATTTTTCAAATGAAAGACCCAAAGGCACTACGGGGTTATATATATATGTTTTCGTGTGAATTATATATATATATATATATATATATATATATAATATCCTCGGTTCTATAATTTTAAATTAAACAAATAATAAATTTAATAAAATGTGTTTATGTTTCAACTTGATGCATCTCCATTTATAAAACACTTCTTTCTCATTTTATCGAAAACAGTATAGTATTAAAACAACAACATAAGTCTTCATTTGGGATAAAGTATTTTAAGTTTATTAAATGAAATAGTAATAATGGAAAAATAATGTATTTTGAATATTTAAAAATACAAATTTAAATATCATTTAAATTAGCAAATAGCAAGTGAGTTAAATAATAAAATTAAGAAGATATTGTGTCAATAGGTATAATAAGTTTATTTTATAACAAGTATAGACTTTTTAACCTTTTTTTTACAAAGTCTTGAGAGCTAGATCATATTCTTTGAGATGCAAATCTTTTTAAACATTTTCTTCACTTTTTCACTCAAAAAATAGGTTTGTAACTCAAGGAATTTAATCTTTTGAAATGGTTTATAAAACAAGAGTTAGAATCATAATTATATGGGTCTATACTAGTTTATTATTATATAAAATCTTAATATAAAATCTAAAACAAGCTAACTATATAAAATAACTCATTATATAAATTTATAAATATGCAAATAGATTATTAATATACACATCAAAAGATTTAATAAAATAATATGGTAATATAATAATGAATAATGAATAAACTTAAAACTAGTTAAATTTGTAAATTAAAAAAATGTAAAAAAATTATTAATACAACTTAAATCATTCAATAATATACAATAATCTTTGTTGCTAGATTTCTGTGGTGGTAAGTTATTGATGTTGTTGTCGGAGGAACCACAGTATCGAAATGACCAAGTCGACGTTTCGGATCCATATCAGGATTCATCATCAGGACAATATCGAAATTTTCTTAGGTTTAAAAAAAAATTTAAATAAAGTCTTAATATAGCATTTGTAAAAAAAATTAATAAGCTAAACAAATTGTAAAATATAATTGAATAAAATTTCTTCCGCACATTCAGAAAATAAAATTAATAAGTTTTTTAACCTAGCAAACCCTAGCTTCCAAAGCTGACATTAGACGTTTTTTTTTGTTTTCTTCTACTCAGTTCCAGTATTTATCATTGTTTATCGCTCTCTCCACATTCGACATTGTCCTGATGATGAATCCTGATATGGATCCAAAACGTCTACTTGGTCATTTCGATACTGTGGTTCCTCCTACAACAACATCAATAATATACAATAATATTTTATGTGATATATAAATTTGACTTTTTAAATTGGTTAATTAATTTTATTATATTTTAAAATAAAAATTGTACATATAAATTAAATCCATTAAATTTGTTAAATATATGAAATGAGTGGGCCTAATGGTTAAGAGCATGTGTTTCCTCTTAGGAGGTCACGGGTTCAAATCTAGAGGGGGGTAGCGTATGTACACCTCTGTAGACTTTAGCAGTTAAATCGCTGCGCAGAGGGGGGTCCCTTGTCCCACAAACAAGGGCGTCTCATACACCAATTTGGTGTCTCGCTTGGCAGTGACCTTAAAAATAGATTATTGCAAACCTCTTCTTACGTATAAATTGATTTGATTCAAACCAAAAGACACATCTTTTTATTTAAGGTCCACATATAATTTTATTATTATTAATATTTAATATTATTTATGGCTGACATATAATATTTTTTATTTTGTTAGGAATGAACATTGCATTGTTTCCCCACTCCTACAATCATGGGTTGTTTAGGAGACCTTGCACATGGTCTTAAAACCATTTGCGAGGCCCTCCTAAACCATGTACAATAAAACCATGGGTTGTTTAGGAGGCGTTGCACATGGTTTTAAAACCATGTGCAAAGCCTCTTAAACCATGTACAATAAAACCATGGGTTGTTTAGAATGCCTTGCACATGGTTTTAAAACCATGTGCAAGGCCAACATTTTTTTGTGTATAATTCAATTTTGTGTTTTTTTCTTGACCCACATATTTTTTTTACGCATAATTAAATTTTTACTTTTTTATTGTTTTGTTAGGTAGGAAGATTACAACGTCTACCCCATATTAGATTGTTTTTGTGGCGACATTTATTTTGGCCTATTAGAAAATTTAGTTTTTATTAATAAAAATAACTTTTCGAAAGTGATATTATTTTTTATTTTGTGTTACAAAAACTCTCCGATAATATTCACTATCACTATTATTTTTTGCCGGCATGTTACAAACATTACATCACGTCACAAGATCTCTCCCATAGTATTCACTATCACTATTATTTTTTGCCGACCCCCATACTGAGCTGTAGAGCGCCTCTCGGCGCAACTAGATAAAATTCATATAAAAAAATGTGAAAATGTCAATTTAAAATTTTCAAAAAAGAATACAAAAGATATTTTAGCTATAAAAATGAGGCTTTTTAAGAAGTAATATCTCTTTATTAAAAAATTGTCAAAAGTTTAAAAAAATTTATTCAAATGTTTTTGTTTTAAAAAAAAAAAATGGTTATGTTCGTATTAATAATCTGCAACAGAGTAGAATCTCCAAGTGTATAGATTTCATAAGGAAATGCCTATTCAAACAAAAGTTTAAAAGAGTTTCAAAATTATTTAGTTGAAAATAAGAAACTAAAAACAAATGCATTTGCAAAACATTTAAGCTAGTTATTATTGATTTGATTGATGTTTGGATTTGGTTGGTTGAGAGAATTGTCAATTTCCATATTGTTTTGGGACTATTGCAGTGTCTCATTCTCACCTGGGCTCGATTCACCTTTCATTGCACTATCATGATTGGAGGCAGTTGATGTGGAGTTTTGGGACAAGAAATTGGTGGTTTGTAAAATAGCTCTCTAACAAATAGTGAACCACATTTAAAAAAAAGTAAAATGTGTAAAATTTTTAATAAAACATTATATAAAATAATAATAATAATATAATTTAAATTAATAATGAAATATTATATAAATTAATAATGATAATATAATTTAAATTAATAATGAAATATTATTATTTATGTTGTTGATGATTGAAATTATTTTAATATGTATATGATTAATTATTTTATTTGACAACTTAAATTATTCAATAATATCTAAGTAACTAATAAAATATTAAAACTAAAAAATATGTAAGATTTTTAATAAAACATGATATAAATTAATAATGATAATATAATTTAAATAATAATGAAATATTGTTAATAGGTATATTGTTGTTAGTGTTAATATTATTATTATATGAGTTTATATTATTATTATTAATGTTTTTGTTTTTTTTATTTTAAATATATTTAAATGATTAGTCGTAAGTATTAATTTACTTTAAAGCTATTGTATTTATTTAGATTTATGAGAAGTTTTCTTTATAGCTATAGTTTCGCCAAAAAAATTCCCTACAATGCAATTAGTCTTGTGTCTTCAATACAAAAGCAATGGTTAGAGAAGCCGGCATGTTCAACCAAAGCATATTTGTTATAGCGATCGAACATTATATTTGCATTGTGTTCTTTGAGTTTTATTTGGAACAACTGACCATCTCCAATATAATAGCAATATTATCACAAACAACCATATACATATTAACAATAACTTCAATCAATAATGCTTTTAAAGATGGATTTAGAAAAAACTTTTGATAGAGTTATTGGGTCTTCCTAAGACTTATTTTAATCCATATTGGTTTACACCTTCTTGTAACCAACTATATTATGGCTTGTGTAAACTATGCTCATTTTGTTGTTTTGATAAATGAGCTCCTTCTAACTTGTTTAAAAGTAGCAGAGGTATCAGGCAGGGTTTCCCTCTATTTCCATTGTTGTTCCTTCTTCTCATTGAAGGTTTGAGTAGGTTAATTTTAAATGCAAAGGTAGAAGGAAAAATTAAGGGTATAAAAGTTTCAGCTACGGTTTGTATTACCCATTTTCTCTTTGTTGGCGACGTTTTGATATTTGGCATAGATTCTCATGAAGAGTGGGATTGTTATCTGAGAATTATTAATTTATTTTTCTCTGCTTTTGGAATGAAGATAAGTGTGCAGAAATCTAGCATTTTCTAGTTTAAGCTGAACAATGACTCTTTGGAAAGTATTAAATCCATTCTCCCTTTCAAGTTTTATCATTTGGAAGATGGTTTCAAATATCTTGGCTATTTTATGAAGCATAATGGATACAAAGTTCAGGATTGGTTATGGTTTATTGAAAAAAATTAGCGCAAAATCAAATAGTGGACATATAGATTGTTTTCCATTAGGGGTAGGCTTACTCTTATCAAAGGTGTGTTTATTAGCATCTCGGTTTATTGGTTTTCCTTATCACAAGTGCCCGATTCTATTATTAATTCCATGAGAAAGATTATCTTTGATTTCCTTTGGACATGTGGGGTTGACAGAGGTAATTTAATTATGGCCGGTTGGTAAACACTTTCTATGCCAAAAGAAAGGGGTGGTTGGGGCATAAATAATTTATCTTGGTTCACTATTACTCTCAAATTTAAGAACTTATGGCATGGTCTTTTTGGAAAAAAAATGTGGCCTTTAGTATTGCATGGTAAATATATAAAATATAATCTACTTACATGGATTAGGAACCGTAAGCCTAGATTCAAGGCATTCCTCGCCTATATGGAGAGGCGTCCTTAAAATCTATCAATGGATGGGTAAGGATCTTACCCGGAGAGTGGGTGATGGGGAAAATGTAATGGTTGGAATCGACCCAATTCTTGGGTTACGAGAGAATTTTCAGCTTTCACCATACATTTTGGCCCTTACTTGGAAGAGATAGGCTACTTTACTTTGGAACATATCAGGAGACCCAAATGGTTGAACAAGGATTTTTCTTATTGGTACATGGCCAAAGATCTAGGTATTGTTGGAGATTTTGCAAAAGAATGAGCGGATTATACAAATAAACTCAATTATGTTGGGTGCAGGGTCACTGAGAATCAAGATTTTCTGATTTGGATTTCTAATCCTATGACAGGTTCAATTACAACAAAATATGCTTATCAAGTTATTGTTAAACATGAAACAAGTAATGTCCAAAAATGGTGATATAAAATCCTTTGGAAATGGGAAATATCGTTAAAAAATAAAAAGTTTCATGTGGTTTCACTACAAAATAGTCTGCAAACTTGGTATAATTTGTTGAAAATGGGATGGTGTGGACCAAACATATTCTATTTATGCAAATTAGATTCGGAGACTGCTAATCATATCCTGGTAAACTGTTTTTTACCAAAAAAGTTTGGGAAAAAGTGTGCTCTTCTCTAAACATTACAGAGGTTTGGGGGAGGAAAACATTTGATCAAAATTGCTACATGATTGGTATAAAAACTGTAGCGATTTCTACTATCTTCCTGTTTTTATTTCCTAGGATATCTAGAAGGTTAGAAATGTATGTATTTTTTAAAATCAACTTCAATACTTGGATATTATCTGCTTGCAAATTGTAAATTTGGTAAAAGAATAGTCTTCAAGGAAGGTTAAAATCTGCAAGCCCATCATACTAAAAGATATTGAACATTTCAGTGGTTCCTTTGGTTTCTTTGGAGGAGATGCAAAAGATGGATATTGTGTGCCAAGTGTAGTTTTGTTTCTTAATGAATCACATAGGTTTACTTTCATATTACATTGTGGTTCCAGAACTAATATGAAGGTTGGGTTCTTGGCCTTGTGGTGCATTTGCAAAGTTGCTTCAATTTTTGGTATCATTACTCTTATGGTGTATGGAGACTCCATAGTAACTTTATAATGGGATCGAGGTGATTTTAATCTAAATGTGGTAAATTTACTTCCTTGGTTAACCAAAATTCAAGAGAAATTGAAAATTCTCATTCATATTAACTTATTCCATATCTATCAAGCAAAGAATCAGATAGGTGATAGTTTATCAAAACTTGCTATGGAAGGAGAGGAAGGGATCTTATTATGGGATGAATATCTAGATAATTCACCATTTGAATTTGGGTCTATTTATATTTTTGGCCTTAAAAAAAATTGTATTGTTATGGATAGTTTGTTTCCTAAGAGCAGTATTTATATTCTTGGAAAGTATAGGCCTCTTAGTTTTCTAGATATCTTTTAGCTTCAGACAGTTTTTGGTTTAGATAGTCAGATCTAATATTGCTTTAGAAAAGTATTTTTGATTCAAAAATGAATAGAAAGTATAGGTCTCTTAGTTTTCTAGATATCTTTTAACTTCAGACAGCTTTTGGTTTAGACAGTCAGATCTAAGATTGCTTTAGAAAATTATTTTGGATTCAAAAATGAATAGAAAAAGTATGGGTCTTTTCCTATGAACAAAAAAAAAACAAAAAACTTCAATCAACAACAACATAAATAATAATATTTCATTATTATTTTAAATTGTATTATTATTATTAATAAAAATTCCACATATTTTACTTTATTAATATTATAATCTCATTTGAATAAAACAAATCTTTAAGTCTTAATAATTTATTATTATTAGCTACCTAGATATTATTGAATCATTTAAATTATATATTAATAATCTATTTGCATTTGTTTCATGTGGTTCACAACCCCGGAAGATAGAGGGTTCTTTACGTCCATGATAATGATTCTCAAGAGGGGCACTCGAAAGGGCCTCGCCCAGTCAACTCCAGGTTCGAGAGTCTAACCCCAAAGGACCCAGAGAACTAAACCTACGTCCTTGACTACTACGGTCTTGGATTCAGAAGATCCAAACAACAAAGTTGCCCTTCAAGACTAATGCATTTTTTGAATGTATGTATTTAGCTAATTTTAGGTCTTTTGTATTAATAAGTAATCATTCACTATATATAATTAAATCATTTATTTTGTATATTATTAAATCTTTTAATGTGTATATTAATAATCCATTTGCATCTTTATGAATTTAGATAATTAGCTAGTTTTTGTTTTATGTATTTAGCGTGTTTGAGGTCTTATATTAGGATCTTATATAATAATAAATAATAATTGATTTTTTTTAATCTGTATCATTATTAATTATATTTTAAATATTTCAATGATGGTGTGAATTACCTAATTAAGTAATATTTATTGATCTTCTTTGTTATTCTTTGATTTTTCTCTCTTCTCGAGTCACTTTTCTTTTGATGATGAGCCCTACTATGAGGCTCAAAACATCAAGACAAAATTTCTAGCAATGCAGCTTTTCTTCTGAAAATAAATATCTCTAAATAGACCAACCATGTAATCCAGAAGCACCTTCTTCAAATGAGAAGGTTGTTGATTAAATTTGGTTCAAATGGTTGGCCCAAAAAGATCTAATGTCTTCTCTTGTAGGCGCTTACAAAAAATATTATTTCCTATCAAACCATTAATATTACAAAATATTAAAAATTACCACAATTATATCATGATATGATATATCATTTTTAGTATTATATTCATAGTGTAATTCATTAATCTATGACCCGTATCCCATGAGTATAGTCGCAACTAACTAATTTCTCGTGGTGTTTTTGAATAGCCCACTTAGAACTCATTACATTGAGTGATCCTCATCGGGGTGAATAAGTGGGATTGAGACTAGGAAAATGAATCGCATAGCATCAATCATCACCTTTGGGGCTTGCACCTAGTAACCATGACTTCTTAGGAAGGTCACCCATCCTGAGACTCCTTTGGCTCAAGCACGTTTAACTATGGAGTTTTCTCCATAATCAAGCCTACTTAGCTTGATACCCCAAGTATTGTACCTTATGAATTATTCACTTGGATCTCCCTTGACTCTTTTGTTTAAGTATGAGGGGTTTTCGCAATCCAACATATGATATATCAATGTTGGGATTATCTGCATAGTGTAAGTCATTAATATATGACCCGTTCCCCATGAGTATATTCGCAACTAACTAACTTCACATGGTTTTTTTAATAGTCCACTTAGCAGTACTCATTGTATCGGTTGATTCTTAAAAAGGTGAATAAGTGGGATTAAAATAATCAAATGAATTGCATAGCATCAATCATCACCTACAAGGATTGTGCCCAGTAACCAGGAATTCTTGGGGAAGGCTACCCATCCCAAGACTCCTCTATCTCATGTTATGGCAGATAAATGCATTGTTAGTTACCTGGGAGTTTTTGTAGCTTCAATAGAACTAGCTCTTCATCTTTGTATTTGTTTCGGTGAGTTGGGATCAAATAATTAAAACAATTCTTTATTAGTCATTCAAATCATCTTATGGATACTTTCTTGCAGGTTTAATGGGCCATCAATATAGTTGTCATCGTCATTCAAATTAGGATCATGGGTAGAGTATTTCCCACATATAATATGTACAGTTTATTATAACTTCAATTCTTTAAAAATTACAAAAAATTAAAGAGATGTTAAAAATAAAAATGAGCTATGAATTTGCAAGTGGCTCTAAGGTCTTTGTAGATGCCTTCCCATGATCATCCTACCAAAATATTCAAAATAATATTATTTACATCAAAATACGGAGACAGATTTATGTAAGAAATGAAACATTTCACCAATTCAATATGTAAAGAGTAAAACATAAGTCTTAAGTACCTAAATAATTATAATGTTTGGCACTTCTTGGATTCAACTCATAATTTATCATCAACTCTTGTTACCTTTTGACCTATAGCACTTGATATGATACTATTATTATCCAATCAATGTCTTATGTACCCCATTCATTGTAATCTATTCTTTCTCTCAAAAGAGAGATCTGATAGATGCTTGCTTGGTTGTACCTGCAAGTGTGAATCTACAACCGATCATATTGATCCCATTTAGTGTCATAAGTATAATATCTTGAACCAAATGGCATTTGATTAAGACTATGAAGGTGTGTGCACACATAGTGTACAACATAAAATGACAATTCAATAAAATATAAAAGATTGAAAAGAAAAACAATGAACGAAATAAACTCTCCCCTATTCCAAGTCATTTTTCTAACCAAAACAACTCACTGAACTTCATGACCAAGATATGAGAATTATTTAGATCTTTATGAAGACTATTCTTAGTTGGTTCATATCCAAAGTAAATTTGGTGCATGTCTTCATCCATAAAATGTTTTTGAGTATTATATACATGACCCTTAAACCAAGGTTAAGAGCATTTACAATATATGTGTGATGATGAGGGCATAGGTTTTTTTGTGTGTGGAAAGAAAAGGGATTTGATTTGTTTTCATAATTAACATGACTCTTTATTCGTATAGCTATAGTAAAGGTATTTTCAATTTCAGAATTTTCAGAAATAGTTGTACTACTTCACATCATACCAACAAAAAGGAAGAGATTTGATTGGGGAAACAAACAAAAAAATACCTTTTAAGAGCTGAAGAGAAAAATTAGTCAAGCACCAATGGTTTCCATGATTAATTTGAAACAACCTTTTCAAATTTAAGTCGATCAAAGTGGGTAATAATTCCATGAGGCATCCCTTATACAAGGAGGAAGACCCATTTTCTATCATTAGAGTAGTTCAATGGAGTCATCTTGAACTACCCTACATATGAAAAGATATATTTGAGCTAGTGTAGGCAATCAAGGCCACCCATGTATAATATTGTAGCCTTGGGAGTGATTTTGTAGCCCAATCCTTTCACATATTAATTATGGAGTGAATATTATAGGGATGATGTTGATTTTGGAGATGTATTTCAACAAATAAAGGAGAACATAGTTGTTGATCTAGATGTCTTTCAACAAATTAATTACCTAAATTACATTGCTTAAGATGTTGGACTTGACCTCATTTGATCCATAACTTTGTATTCTCTAAGGACTATTTTTCAAATTACTAAGGCACCATTTGACACCTCTGAAGATAATGAGATATTATTCCATACCTAAATTCTAGGTAAATGAAACTCCTTTCCATTCCATGTAAACAATGATTAAACATAACTGTTGTTGGCACCATAATAAGGGTCAACTTAACCAATTAAATAGATTCACAGCCATCCTTGCTTGTCTAGTTGCGATAAGCTAAATATTTAAGGGATTCCAAACCATGAAGGTCCCAATATGACATTAAGTCAATGAAGGATTAAGGCACCTACAATGTGGCACCATTAGCTACTTGTGATATTTTGTTGGTCCAATACAATATCTTTGACATAATCAAATTATACTAACCTTGATTGAAACAATGAGAATTCACCATTAAGGGGTATAAGTAATCCATATTAGATTAATTTCCAAAGAAGAAAACCACTCTCATTTCTACTTATGTTGGAGACTTATCTTCCACATTTACAAGTTCATAGTTCTGATGTTTTTCAAAAACAAACAAAATGTTTCCTTTAACTATTAAATTGTATAATTTAGACTGTGTAGATACAAGGAAGTGTGTGTGTGTGTGTGTGTGTGTGTGTGTTTACGTGCACACACACACATGTATATGTGTGTGTGTGTGTGGTCACGTCAAGAAACCACATGAGCTAGTAGTCTCTATAAGATGTATACCTAATTATCTGTACAAAAATTCCTTGAAGGATTACACAACAAGTATATTAAAAAGTTAATAAATGAGGCCATCTAGTCCACATATTGCATCCATAAACCACACATAATGTAATAAATAATAGTAATAATGTGTGTATAAAATGATAGGTTGTTTTTATACATTTGATTCATCCCCCATCCTTGAACAATACACTATAAATTAGTGTTGATGGGGTCCCACCCCTCGTTTCCTTGCTTGAGTGCAAGAGGAATTTTAGCCTTAGATATGGATAGTGAAATCCATTAAAATTTTCTCTTATGCTAAGTAGTTATGATGCATTCAAATTGATCACCAAGAGAAATTTATCTCCTAAAAGGTTAACTTTCATCTCACCCCACATGCTCCACACCAACCAATACATAAAAGGGTTGAAAGATGGGATATTAATAAGAGGATAATGCAAACAATATTCCCTTACCTTTCATGCAATATCTTTTGGATACCTAAATCAAATATTTGTTTTATCTTAAATGTATTCCCCACCCAACCCCACCCTATTCCATCCATCATTATATTAATGGTATCATCCCTCGATAATGACCTTCCTGAATATCCAAACTACTTCCTCTACAACATGGAGCATGCTATGTTGAAAAATAGATTCGACCCACATGATTAAGGACCTCATTCAATCAACTTCTTCTCCTTATTACCCATCATCATTTATAATAATAAAAAATTGTATTGTCACATATTACGACGATCATTAACCAGCTTGCAGCAGAATAATGATTGATGTTGTGGGCTCATTGTTGGTCATTAAATCTCAGCTCCTTGAGATCCAACGACCAACAATGAGCCTGCTGCAACAATCATTGCTCTATCACTAGATGATTAATTTTCCTCCACATATTACTATGACTTTCATAAAAATCACAATACAAAAATGTTTCCCTCTATAATGTATCAATGATATGGTTGATCAACTTAAGGGAACTCAATATTTCACCATGGTGGACCACATTTATAATGAGGTGCACATGTAGTTATGTGATAGATGGAAAAATTTTAAAATCATATTCTATATATATGAATGGCTTGTAATGTAGATGGGAGGGTATTTTAAAACGATATTCAACATGTATTAATGGATCATAATGACTTTCGGTCATTATAACGCCACAACTACTTTAATGAGGATTATCAATAATATTTCTAGGCTACATATGGGTAAGTTAATGTGTTTACGCCTTAATAATATCATTATATTCCACCAAAGCTTATATGACTATGTCCAACATGTAAAGATTGCACTTGACCTCCTATGTGCTCATCAATTACAAGTCAAACTAAAACAATCCTATGTTTTCTACACGCCCATATCCTACTCGGTTTTTCTCATTGATCAATGCAATATTGACATGAATCTTGCTAACATTTTCTCTTTCACTTGATGCCCCATTCTTACTTTCATAGCTGAAATAAACAATGCAAAATTCACATGGATCTTTCTAACATTTTCCCTTTCACTTGATAACCCATTCTTACTTTCATAGATTAACTAAAAAAAAATCAGTGGCCTCAATTACCATTGGCAATCCATATATCATTTCGCTCTTCTTTCTCAACCCTTACATCAACTCTCCAAGAACATATATTTCATTTGGTAACCCATGACACAATAAGATTTTGGGTAACTTAAATCATTGTTATGTGGAGAGATACTTCTCTATATTTTGAGCCTTAAGACATTGATTTGAGATTGGGATGGATGCTTTTCAATTTTCATAGGTGCCATACTTAAACATGAAATTCTAAACAATCCAACAAAGCCACCAAGTTATTTTCAACAATAAGGGGGTTGGTTACTCATCCAATTCTTTGGGCATTTTATCATTCAATAAAATATAAAGAGGCTTGTCTATTTTTGCACATCCCGAGTTCAATTAACCCACTCAATAATTCATTCTCTCCAAGTAGGGTCAATCGGTCTAAACAAATTCATAGACACAAATCCCTGCAAATGTAGTGTTGGAGCAGGGTCCCGCAACTACAGAAGAAGCTTCCAGTTTAGGGGACAGACAGTTTTGGTGGAGAGAAGATAAGATAGAGCTATGACGCCGTAGCACGTTTCCAGCTACAAAGCAGAGCCGAAAACCATGAATTTTAAGATAGAGAAGTCAAGAAAGGAAACGGTACCTGAGCGACTGAGAAGAGAGAGCTCACCCACTGCATTGAAGGCAGCGACGGAAGACAGGAGGGCTCAGCGACCCTCATAAAGGAGAAGGAGAAACGAGGCTGAAGCATTGAAGACGAAGGACAGAAAAGCGAAGCGGTGCACAGTACCCATGATCAGCGTCGGGAAGCATGGAAGACTGCAGAGAGCTGTGGTGTGACAGAAAGCAGCTACCTCAAGTACAGATATGGTCGACTGTCACTAGTTAGGGTTTTGGGTTACTGTTGGGACAGGCCCACAGTGTTGTAATGGCGAGACCTTCGGGCTACCTATAAAGGGATATACTTTGTATTGTAAAAGGGTTGGTTCATTCAGTTGTTAGTTGTTTTTGTAGATTATTAGACTGTTGTAAAAGCCTAGCTCTGGTTCTGTTATTAGGGGTAGCAATCTTACTGTAACTAGTAGCTGGCTTATAGAGCATGCATGTAACGATCCGCAGGGATCGACAGAGAGGGAAGAGTATATTGTAGGAGAGAAATATAGAGAAGAAAAGAGATCTAAGAGAGAAGATCTTGAGCTACATATGCGGTGCAGCAGAACTGTGTTTTACCTTCCCCTGAGCTATAATAAAAACACAGTTCTGTGGACGTAACTTCCATCCTGGAGGTGAACCACGTTAAAATCAAGTGTTATGTGATTGTATTATGTGTTATATTTACTTATGAATTTCTCAGTCATTTCATGGACTTTGTTTACAGTTTAATGAATGAATGTGTTAATCAGTTCATAGTAATATAGAAGGATAAACATAAGTCGAAGTCTTTGGCATGTTGTATGTGGTTCATTTATGCTTTGCGTGAAACAATCACTAGTTGCAGTATTGAATAGCCTTGTATGTTAAGTCTTGCGTGTCAACACGAGCAATGCTAAGTGTGATAAACCGCGGAGATAGGATATCACAGAGAGGTGATACCGCACCGACAGAGGAGCTGCGGCGCACGATACCGCAGGTTGAAGACTTAGTGTTGGGCAGGAGCTGCGTGTCGCACGGTGCGCGGCGACGCGGTAAGGCTGGAGATATCGCGAGTCAGGGAAAGTGCGCGATGTAGAAAGGGACCGCACGATGGTATAAAGGAATATCTCACGGATAAAAGAGCTGCGAGACGAGGAGATTGCGCGACGCGAGAAAAAGGTCGCGTGACACGCAGAGAAAGAGACCTCGCAGCTAGGGGAGCTACGAGTCGCAAGTAGGATTGCCACAAAAACTGGTCCAAGACACTTGAGTCCTTGTCCAACCCATTAGAATCACTTCGGGTGAGACTTCAGGCCGCGTTGCGGTCTGTCGCCGAAAGGGCCAGTGAGCTAGGGGTGTTGTTGGTTGATTATAGTAAACCCGAGTCTGCCCAGACGACCAACAAATGGTTCCGTTGCCAGTTTTGAACAACTGAGCGCTAATGTTCTGTTGGCATCCTACTAGAGAAGAGTTTCACCAGTGGCTAGAGTCAAACTTAAAGGAGTTTTCCAAGAAAGAAAATCGGATCCCTAAATTGAGCACAGAGGACTGGTTACAAAAGCATATCTCTTCAGATATACACACGATATTTTTTGCAACCTATGGAAACGAGCTTTATGACTGGTTATCAAAGTTGACAGATAGGGACATATTCAAGAAGAAAAGAAACATTGTCTGGACACCGGAGCTGATTCAGACCGTGCAGAGCCTCGACAATCCCATTACAAGAGCAGCGAACTTCTGGCTTGCGAGTGTGCTAGAAGGCTTTGTTACAGAATTTGCAGTTGACCAGAGAAAAAGCTTCAGCGAGGCTGAGCGGTACTTCTTCAAAGGATATCGTGGTAAGTACCTAAAATCTCTAAACTTGTCCATCAAGATGTTGCTACATGAAAAAGGAGTAATGGACATGATTTCAAATGAATAAGTAAAGATAGTAATGTCACAAGAGTTTGAAAGTGATTTTGATGACATTGGACGAACACGTAGTGGCAAGAAATATAAAGTAGCTTTCGGCTCTCCTGTATTTGGAGACAGTTCAGACAATATTAGGCAACTGAGTCCTAGTACCATAGAAGAACCAAAGGGGGGTATCCCTTACCATCCCTATACCCCACAGAAACAGACCGGGACTCAGAGTAATCCCATAGGTACTCCATCCAGTAGCTCACATACAGTACCTACTACCGCTACATCACCTTCACCTACATCGTTGAGTGTTAGTAATCCAGTCAATCAGAACCCACCGCAGAGAAATAGAATGGGAGATGATATGAAGCTACCTACCTTTAAGGGTACAGGAGCGGAGGACCCGGAATAGCATTGGTTTATATGCGAAGCCATGTGGACCATTAAGCAAATTCACAATGATAACATTAAACTTGTACAGTTGGTCACCACATTGAGAGAACGAGCTTTAACATGGTATATGAAGTACGCTACCACACCCATAACACTCGTCTAGGTCAGGACTGCCATGATTAAAGAGTTCAAGAAACCTAAGTCTGAGTCTCAGTGTATAACAAAGCTCAAGGATATTAAGCAGCTACCATCAGAGTCAGTATGGGACTTTGACCAGAAATTCAAAGCTCTTATAGACCAAGTAAGCTTTGATTTTGCACCAGAGCAGCATAAGGAATGGTTTATTGCAGCGCTGCTCCCTCACATCAGACTGCCACTAATGCAGCAGAAACTCCAGACGCAGGATGACGTGTTGGAGATGGTGATGAAGCTAGAAGCTTCACCTTTAGCTGAAACCAGCGCAGGCATGACAACTCTATAGAACCAGTTGGCCAACCTCACGTTACAGATACATGAACTTAAGAAAGGGAAAGAGGTTATGCAAGACATATGGTGCTTACGATGTAAAGCACAAGGTCATACCAAAGACAGCTGTCCAGTCTTTGTAGAATATTTAGCGTCAGGAGCTCCTAACCCCTTACCACAAACGCAAGGGCCATGGTGTGAAATATGCAAGACACAAGGACATCAGCCTCAGCAATGCCCTTTGCTTCAGAAGTATGTACAGACACCTAAGAACCTATACTGTTTCTTCTGCAAGTCCGTCGGACATGATGAACAGGATTGCCGAGCCTATGATCTCATGTTAGATAGAAAACATGACGTGTACATAGTCCAATCAGACTCACAGGGTCCAGCAACAGGACCACAGCTTTATCCGGCTTACGGTGGACATGGAGGAGGATTCAGAGGACGAGGACATGGAGGAGGCTTTGGCCGAGGAGAAGGTTTTGGCCGTGGTCGCGGACCAATCACTTGTTATAACTGTGGAGTTGTAGGACACTATGATAGGGACTGTCAGAGCCCCACCACCACTTGTAACTACTGCAAATATTATGATCATACTATAGAGGAATTTCCTACCTTGATAGCTAAGATCAGAGAGCCTAAGCCAGCAGCACACCAGAACATCCAGCTTATTGTTGCTGAGCAGGTAGAGCCAGAACCAAGAGTCAATATTGTGACTGATAGCGGTGCTTCCACCAGTGGGACATCGCAGGATATCGAAAAGAACACAAGTCAGCAGTGGGTGCGCAGAGCTCCTAGTAAAGCAACATCATTTGACTTGCAGAAGAATAAAGAGACATTTCACGAAGCCAAGGCTTCCTTTGATGAACCTATGCAATCAGGATCGTAGGTACCACTGTCTAGGGGCGTACCGCAGCAAGCACCTTGTGGCGATAGCCCTGAACAGATACCGCATGCTACCACATCGGGAAGATGCGACGAGGATGAATCGACAAGAAGCGTACAATCCTTCCTGCGCAGTTGCTTGAAACTCATGAGAAATGAAAAAGGTATCAGCAAGCTACAGCGCATCATAGATCAGTGTCAGCAACCTTCTCTCTCGGGAAGTGCACATCGCGCTGTTCATAATATTACAGGACATACAAGGACCGGAAGAGAGATGAAGCTCATAGCACGGATTGGAGAGTTTGAAATGGATGAGGTCGTCTTAGATCTAGGATCAGAGGTGAATTTTCTGACTAAGCAGACATGGGAACAGATGGGTAGCCCTCAGTTAGTCAGATCGCCTATCCACCTGAGATTAGCTAACCAACAGCGAGTATCACCATTGGGTCGACTACCGCAGGTGCCAGTCGACATTGACGGAGTTCGCAGTTTTGCGGACTTCGAGGTTATAGAAATCATTGGAGACATTCGACCGTATCCAGCATTATTAAGTATCGATTGGGAAATCAGTAGCAAGGATGTCATCGACCTAAAGAGAAGACAAATGACCTTTGAGGATGTGCAGATCCGAGTCATTGCACTGTTGGATCCTCACCAAGGTCCTAGATATATTGAACCTATCCGAGCAAAGGAGGAGGCACATAACATGGATATCCTCTACCAGATGACTGTGAACCAAAACGACTACATCAATCCAACCGCAGAAGGGAACATTACTTGGTGATGCGACAGCTCATGCGCATCGAATTCCGATGTTGGTCTAGAGAACTGGCAGAACAGACTTTACGAAGTCTCAGCGCACAGATGTGCATTTATGAGTAATTCACTGCGATGGATTGGCGCAGAGATCACTGAGATTCCATCATATCATGGTCTGACAGATATCCAGGACTTCCTTGAGCAATTTGAACAATAGATCCCCTATGAGTAGAGGATCGCAGCTATGGACCTTGCAGTACAAGCCACACCTGCAAGATGGTAGTATGCGCACAAAGAGAATATCGCATCATGGGATGATATTAAAAGATTGATGGTGATCAGATTTTCTGACGACAGAGAGTATGTTCAGCAGAAGTACACAGGAGAAACTGATCCCAGGACACACATTCAGGCATGTGAACAGAACTGGTCAGACATTCCCGAGGATGAATGGGTTCACCGATTCATTCACACATTGGACACAGTTCCAAGGAACTGGTACACAGAGACCGAATTGCGCAAGGAGACGACCACATGGTCACTTATGGCAGACAGTTTCCTACTCACCTTCACGTTTGAATCAGAACATCCAAGTGTTGCTCAGGCCCTAGACATAATCAAGATCAAGATATTTGAGGACTGTACCATCTCAGTGCAGGCTCAACCTGAGTGGGCCATCCAGTTGCAAGCCGCGCTTGAGTGCTATAATTTCGCAGCAAAGTCAGACAATGAAGATAAGGATGAGGATGAGGATCCTCAAAACACCAACATTTCGGAGTCAGAAGGGACTCGTGATGTTGGGGGACCACAGTTAGAGATTCCAGCAATCACTGAGCCCATTAAGATTAAAAAGATCAATATTGGCACAGACGCAGAACCTAAGTTTGCCTCTATTGGAGACTATTGGAATGATGAAACAGTCGGACAGATTGCAAATTTGTTACATGACTATCAGGACCTATTTCCCACCAAGTTCACAGAGATGAAGGGAATAGTTGGAGACCTGGGAGTTATGAGGATACCATTGAAGGAGGATGCTAGACCAGTCAAGCAGTGCCCATATAGATTGAATCCGCACTACAATGAAAAAGTTAAGGATGAGATTGATAAGATGCTAGCAACAGGCATCATCGAACCAGTGGAAGAAAGTGAATGGGTTATCCCCATGGTCGTACAAGAAAAGAAAACCAAAGGAGACATTAGGATCT
Organism: Pseudotsuga menziesii; assembly: GCA_001517045.1. Classification (NCBI taxonomy): domain Eukaryota; kingdom Viridiplantae; phylum Streptophyta; class Pinopsida; order Pinales; family Pinaceae; genus Pseudotsuga; species Pseudotsuga menziesii. The sequence goes on from LPNX011186470.1 coordinate 527,510, forward strand.
GTGTCGATCTGCGTAAGCTCAACGATGCATCGCTTCATGATCCATTTCCGACACCGTTCACTGATGAGGTATTAGACAACGTGGGAGGACAGGAGGTCTACTCCTTCACTGATGGATTTTCAAGCTACCATCAGATCAAAATACATCCAGAAGATCGATCCAAGACCACCTTTGCAACAGAATGGGGCTCGTTCCAGTATACGGTAATGCCCTTTGGTCTTAAGAATGCACCAACTATATTTTCTAGAGTAGTAGTTGCTGTATTTAAAGAATACATCCATAAATTCTTAGAAGTATATTTTGATGATTGGACTGTATTTGGACTAATCGACAAGCACATAGGAGACTTACGACTGATGTTAGAGAAATGTAGGCAGTACCAGATTTCTCTAAACTTGAAAAAATGTATATTTTGTGCACCATTCGGTATTTTGTTGGGTCATATTGTGTGCAGACAAGGCTTGATGGTAGATCCTGTGAAGATCGCCATCATTGTAAATCTTCCAGCACCCAACTCAGTCAAGCAACTGAGGATAGTACTTGGTCATACCGGGTACTACAGAAAGTTCATCAAGGGCTATGCAAAGATTACAGCACCAATGGAGAAATTGCTAAAGAAATATGTAAAATTCCTATGGAATGAGGAATGTCAGCAGAGTCTAGACATACTTAAGGAGAAGAAGGTTACAGCCCCCATCTTAGTATTTCTAGACTAGACTAAGCCATTTCATGTACATGTGGATGCGTCTGGCATTGCACTAGGGGTTGTTTTAACACAACCAGGAGAAGGAGATATTGACCATCCCATCGCATATTCCAGCAGAAAATAACTACACCAAAACAGAAAGAGAAGGCCTAGCTATGGTGTACGCGCTGTAGAAGTTCAGGCACTACCTATTGGGTGCCTTGTTCAAGATGTTTATTGACCATTCCGCCTTGAATTATCTGGTCAATAAGCCAGTGTTAGGGGGGAGAATCTGCAGATGGTTACTCCTCTTTCAGGAGTATGATTTTGAAATCATTGTGAAACTAGGAAGACTAAATTCCGGACCTGATCATCTGTCGTGGATAGACTCAGGAGAAGAGCCAAGTAACCTAGATGACAATCTGCCAGATGCGCCGTTGTTTTCTATCCAGATCGCAGATGATTACTATGTCGATATTATTCAATTCCTCACTACAGGATTAGCACCTGATGAGTTTACTAAGCAGCAAAAGAAGCAGTTGGTTGTTAAAGCAGCAGACTTCACCCTCATCGCAGGACACCTATACAAGCTAGGTCTGGATGAAGTTTTGTGCAGATGTGTGATGCCGCATGAAAAAGATGTTATTATCAGAGAGGCACATTTAGGAACCGCAGGAGGTCATTTCGTAGGAAAGCCGACTATGTAGAAAATCCTGGAGGTAGGATTATGGTGGCCTACGTTGCATAAAGACACCAAGGACTTTTGCAGATGCTGCGATATCTTCCAAAGGGTAGGAAAACCCTCGCGACGTGATGAAATGCCACTGCGACCGCAGGTCACGCTGCGCACATTTGAAAAATGGGCTATAGATTTTGTGGGTCCTATCAACCTACCAGGAAAGCGCACTGGTGCGAGATATATTATCACTGGAACATAGAACCTCACCAGATGGGTAGAGGCCAAAGCAGTAAGAAATTGTGATGCTGCTACAGCCACACAGTGCCTTTTTGAAAACATCATCAGTAGATTTGGATGGCCAGTAATTTTGATGAGTGATCAAGGCACACATTTCTTGAACAACACTATTCAGGCCTTGACAGAAGAATTCCAGATTTAGCACCATAAGAGCACTCCCTACCACCCACAGGCTAATGGCACGGTGGAGGCCTTTAATAATATTTTAGAAAATGCTCTTACTAAGATCTGCAATAGCCAAAGGAATGATTGGGACCTCATAGTTAACGATGTATTATGGGTGTACAGGACCACATGCAAGAAACTTATGGGACACACACCTTTCAGCTTGGTGTATGGACAGGAGTTTGTTATTCCTATGGAGTATATTCTTCCCAGTTTAAGAATTGCTCAGATTACCGGGATGACTGATACAGACACAGTGGAGGAAAGGCTAGCACAGCTGCTTGCCTTAGAAGAAGACAGATTCATCGTCGGATTCCATCAGAAAGTGTAGAAGGCACAAGAAAAATCTTGGCATGAAAAACACATTAAGAGTAAGACTTTCTAGATCGGAGACCTAGTGCTCCTCTATGACAGCAAATTCATTAAGTTTCTAGGAAATTTCAAGACGCATTAGCTGGGGCCATATCAGATACAACAAGTTACAGAGGGAGGTGCCGTTCGGCTCAGCCAGCTGAACGAGGATCTTCTTCCCACATGGATTAATGGCAGTAGGCTTAATCTCTATAGTGATAGACACCCCACCTCTCAGCCCTAGCTTAGCCAGTTTATGTGGTGCAGATGTCCAGTGTAGTTGAAAGGAGGCATCGTACTGGGAAATAGTCTACACCGGCAGGCATTTTCTAATTATGAGGAATTGCATAAGGTCGGTTCATTTTGTGGGAAAAAAAAAGGTATTTTTTACGCAGGTGATGCGGAGTCGCATCGCGGCAGTGTGATGTTTCCCCATGCCACGTACTCAGTTTTGCAACCGACAGAGGGCCAGTCAAGTCACCCTCTGACAAGCAATTAATGAGGAAATGACTGGTATACCTTACCGTAGATTTGGCAGCAGTATAATAAATTTTTCCAGATTTGGAAAATCTTCAACGAGACCGGCGCCTGTACACACACACTTCGAGGGAAATTCGATCGGATTTCCGCATTTATTAAGGATCGGCTGGCGAGTGTGGTCTTGTCTAGGCATTTATTACGACCGACGAGTTCAGTTTAGATGACCGTTGCGTCCGGGATTATCGTATTGGGCATAAAAGTAGAAAGTATTCAATTGGGACGGTTATGTTTGCGGAAAAATTGAGAACTATAGAGTAAGTTGTTAAGAATTCCCTGTGAAGAGCTAAGTTTGTTGCAGAGTGCTGTGATTTTCAGAAGTTGCAGCCATTGCACGTCCACCGTTTTGTACTGAGTGGGTTATGTCCGAGGACGAACCTATAGAAAATGTTTTGAGAAGGTTTCAGTGTCATGGCCTTGCAGGTGCTATGACGACGCCATCTAAGGGTGCTCCGCCATGTTCGTCACAGCCCAGACAACAACCACAGGCAAGGAGCCAATCTTAGGTTAATGAGGAATCCAATTCAGAACAGGAGGAAGAAGTTCATAGCACAACAGACTACATTATACCACAAGTTGAACGCGCACCAGAGGTAAAAATTCCTAAGAATGCTAGGTATACTGTTCCCATACCACCCATTGATTCTCGAGTAAAGGAAAGTGGAGATCTAGTAGGATATGCTGCTGTTGTTAAATTTGTAGATTATAACCTGGGAGATGGTAAGACATATCCTCAGTTCAAGCCAGAAAACTATCTAAAGATTGAAAAGAACCCGAGGACAGGGAGAGATGAATATGTTCCCCTGCCACATGTCCAGATTCTTGAGCGGTCAGGTCTGCTCAATTTGCTGAGATTACCTCATTTTGGACGGGGTGCAGAGGTTAATGCCATGGTGCGCATCTTACTTTCTTGTGTACACGGAGGGTACCTCTGGCTAGGAAACAAGGTTGACCTAAACGTCGATTTGATACATCGCATCACCGGCCTGTCCAAGACTGGTAAGCACCCCGAGATACAGACAACAGGAAAAACCAAGGATTCCAAGTTACCGCAAGCCCTAGTAAATAAGTATCAGCTATAGAGAGGAGGACAGGCTTATGACATCTCAAGCATTACAAACGATACACTTAGATTCACCGCCAGTCTGCTCGCGGGCAGAATGTTAACCAAGGTTCGACCAAAGGAAGTTACAGGATCCATAATTCACCTTTCCATACAAGTCACAGAGGGGGAACAGTTCAATTGGTCCCTATTTTTATTAAATATGCTTCAAGCCGATTGCTTGGCAGCTCAGGATGAAGCAAACCACCCTTTCCATTTCTCGTGGTTGCTTATACTTTGTGCATTTATCGGATGGAAGGAGCCGCCCCATACCCAGTTTCCGCAGATAGCAGGTGGTGCGCCCAGAGGAGTGCGTTATGCCAGCTTATGGGAGACCAACAGCCTAGCCAAGAAAGTGGTAAATACGATGGTATTCCATGACTACTATAAGTTGTTGATGAAGTTCATTCAAGAGACACCACGGCTCAGCACGGAGACTGTGGACATATACGATAGCCGGCTTAATTTTATGGCAGACAACCATTTAATCTATCTGCGACCGAAAAGGACTAAGCGGGATGATTGGGCTCCTGGATCGTTTAGGATGACAGCACGGGACGTCGAAGGAGTCACAAGAGACTTCGATGACCAATGGAAGCAGGAATATGAAGATACTGCACCACTATCATCAGACACTGCACAGACAGAACCCCAGGACAAGGGCAAAGACAAAACAGATACCCAAACGCAATCTACAGCAGAAGCACCACTACCAGGGGAAAAGAGGAAAACCTCACAGCAAGTGCCATCAGAGGCACAGACGACAAAGGATGGAGAAGAAGGGCCACCAGAGACACAACAGAAGAAAAAACACAAAACTTCAAAACCACCTCTAAAGACCGCATTGATAGATGATGATTATGAACTCATTGCGACAAGAACGCATGACACCTTGAAAGACTCATTTGACGTGATACAGTCATCGTAGGAAAATATACAGAGTGCGGTAGAAAAGCAGCTTCTGGACTTAAAATTAATTACTGAAAAGACTGCTCTAATACATATTCCATCGTTAAAGGCGTCCGCAGGAGAAAGTTCAACACAGCCAATTTCTCGCGAGGAAACCTTAGCAGCGGATCGTGTCAATACAATCGTGATACCACCTGGGAGCATCTGATTCCCTGCGTCAGCGACGGATGCCCCGATCGAGATCAGGAAACCTGTCGAGGTTAACCTCGCAGAGTTTCGCATTGATCAGTTGCAGATGATCCAGCAGCAACTAAACATCGAGCTCAAGAATAGAGAGCTTGCGACTTACAAGCGAAACGTGCAGCTGAAACAGAAGAATGCAACACTCGCCACTAGCTATCAGAAAAAGGAGGGTGAGTTAATAAATTATGAAGAAAGAGATCAGGAACTCTCTCAAGTTCTACAGAGCATCGCCTTGGAACTTCCCTAATGCAACATTGAGTTCGCTTTACCTGTCCTGCAGAAGCTAAGAAAAGTTGCAGATAGAGCAAAGGCCCTAGAGGAAACAGTAGCCCAGCTAGAAGAAACCCTGGCTAAGAGGGAAGAATATCACAAAGGGCAGATTGCCGAGCTTGAGGCTCTCCCACCAGGCACACCCCAGGAAGAAAAGGAAGCAAGAATAGAGGCCCTCCGACTCACTTCCACGTAGATGAAATCTCGCATAGACGATGCACTGTTAGTGCTAGCCGATGCGATGAGCACATGGTCGGAGTTAGATGCGCCTCCCCAGAAAGTAGACTTACAGCAAAGTATTCAACAGATAGAGAATACTACAACAGTAATGAGGGAAGAAATTAAGAGCTTAGCAGCTCTCCAGAAGATGAGAAATACAAAGGAGATGAATCGCTTGCAGCAGGAAGCACAGCAGTTGAGAGCACAGGAGATACACATCAATGACCTGCTTCAACCATATCAAGAGCAAATCACAGAGATAGTCGATACGGTTGAACAGAAAGTTACGGAGTTCACGGCTACCAGAAATGAAATTGATGCAGCAGAGGACTCCAGTATTAGTCAAGCTATGCTTGACTCGGCATAGGACCGTGTCAAAGTGATGCAGAACGAAGTCACAAGACTTCGAGACAAGTTTAATAAGGCTTCGCAGGAAGCCAAGGTAAAGCTACAGCAGGAGAAGCCCGCTGGTAGTGGCTCAGGGACGAGCCACAAGTAAGTGTTAGGGGACTGTTGGAGCAGGGTCCCACAGCTACAGAAGAAGCTCCCAGTTTAGCGGACAGACAGTTTTGGCGGAGAGAAGATAAGATAGAGCTACGACATCGTAGCACGTTTCCAGCTACAGAGCAGAGCCAGAAACCATGAATTTTAAGATAGAGAAGTCAAGAAAGGCAACGGTACCTAAGCAACTGAGAAGAGAGAGCTCACCCACTGCATTGAAGGCAGTGGTGGAAGACAAGAGGGCTCAGTGATCCTCATAAAGGATAAGGAGCAACGAGGCTGAAGCATTGAAGACGAAGGACAGAAAAGCGAAGCGGTGCACAGTACCCATGATTAGCGCCGGGAAGCATGGAAGACTGCAGAGAGCTGTGGTGTGATGGAAAGCAGCTACCTCAAGTACAGATATGGCCGACTGTCACTAGTTAGGTTTTTGGGTTACTGTTGGGACAGGCCCACAGTGTTGTAATGGCGAGACCTTCGTGCTGCCTATAAAGGGATATACTTTGTATTGTAAAAGGGTTGGTTCGTTCAGTTGTTAGTTGTTTTTGTATATTATTAGACTGTTGTAAAAGCCTAGCTCTGGTTTTGTTATTAGCGGTAGCAATCTTACTGTAACCAGTAGCTGGCTTATAGAGCATGCATGTAACGATCCGCAGGGATCGACAGAGAGGGAAGAGTATATTGTAGGAGAGAAATATAGAGAAGAAAAGAGATCTAAGAGAGAAGATCTTGAGCTGCATATGCGGTGCAGTAGAACTGTGTTTTACCTTCCCCTGAGATATAATAAAAACACAGTTCTGTGGACGTAACTTCCATCCGTGAGGTTAACCACGTTAAAATCAAGTGTTATGTGAATGGATTATGTGTTATGTTTACTTATGCATTTCTCAGTCATTTCATGGACTTTGTTTATAGTTTAATGAATGAATGTGTTAATCATTTCACAGTAATATAGAAGAATAAACATAAGTCGAAGTCTTTGGCATGTTGTATGTGGTTCATTTATGCTTTGCGTGAAACAGTCACTAGTTGCAGTATTGAATAGCCTTGTATGTTAAGTCTTGCACGTCGACACGAGCAACGCTAAGTGCGCTAAACCGCGGAGGTAGGATATCACAGAGAGGTGATACCGCACCGGCAGAGGAGCTGCGGTGCGCGATACCGTAGGTTGAAGACTTAGCGTTGGGTAGGAGCTGCGTGTCGCACGGTGTGCGGCGACGCGGTAAGGCTGGAGATATCACGAGTCAGGGAAAGTGTGCAACGTAGAAAGGGACCGCACGACGGTATAAAGGAATATCTTGCAGCTAGAAGAGCTGCGAGACGAGGAGATCGCGCGACGCGAGCAGAAGGTCGTGCAACGCACAGAGAAAGAGACCTCATAGCTAGGGGAGCTGCAAGTCCCAAGTAGGATTGCCACAGAACCTGGTCCAAGACACTTGAGTCCTTGGCCAACCCATTAGAATCACTTCGGGTGAGACTTCAGGCCACGTTACGTTCTGTCGCCGAAAGGGCCAGTAAGCTAGGGGTGTTGTTGGTTGATTATAGTAAACCCATGTCTGCCCAGACGACCAACATGTAGAAACATAATACCACAACCAAGGTCTTGAGGGGGAAAGAGAAATACTTTAGAGAATCTTAAAATGAACCATTTATTCGACCCACCAAAATTGCACTAGAAATTTGAACAGGAAAATGGGTGGAACAAAAGGAAGGAAAACAAAATAGGGAGAAAACAAACCCCCAAATATTCACGCAATATGGACAAATTTCATAATAAAGATAATAAAACTCACTTATTTAGGTAGAATTGCTCAAGATTGGTGTCCCCTACTATTGTGCTAAGATTCATCATTGCCTATGTCACCTTAAAGAATCCAAATAATCATCCTCATGTGTTTTTTATCGCCATGGTGCCTCTGTGGATTAGGATTTCCTTCCTGTGGGCTAAGGCTACACTCTAGTCAAGATCTGGTCATGCATCTATTTTTCTCTTGCACAAGTGATTTGGTTGATCTCAAGTTTATGAATATGATTGAATGTAACAAAAACACACACACACAGGTTGGTTAATGATCTCTATAACATGAGGATTGTGCACTCATACACAAGCATTAATAAATTTTAAAGAATTAGCTTTTATCTCAGTGTATTGTGTCAACGTGCCATTTTTTTCTACTTTCATTCAAAATGTATACATTTTTTCCTAATAAAGGTTCTAAAATTTACACATGTAATTTCATGATCTATTTTGTTTTGTACTCAATTTTTCTAAGGTAAACATAATTCCATATGAAGATCTATTTCATGACATTTAGACAAAATAGAAAAAAAATCATGTTTCCTTTCCTAGACCATAGTGGCTCTTATTGTGACACTAGATTTCAGAAAAATGGATTATATTTTAAAGGTTTCATACCTTACTAGGGTCATAATTTGCATTTACCATCAATACTATATATATATATATA
>LPNX011186498.1:3052-85251 GCA_001517045.1 Pseudotsuga menziesii
GAGTGAGGTTGATCCCACAACCTTTACTTCATTGTGGTTGGGGGAGAATCGCTCATTCTTTTGTTGTATGTTGATGATCTGTTCATCACAGGTGCTGAGCGTCTCATTGCACATTACAAGAGAGACTTAACTTCGGAGTACGAGATGACCGATATTGGGCTGATGCACTATTATTTGGGGATGGAGGTGTGGCAGGAGCCTGGGCATATTTTCCTTGGACAGGGAAAGTATGCAGCTGATATTCTGAGGAGATTTAGGATGGAGGACTGCAGGCCTATGAGTACACCTATGATCACCAACTGGAAGCAACTCCATGCTTCTGAGGGCCAGTTGGTGGATCCCACTGTATATCGTCAGCTTATTGGGTCGTTGATGTATCTGGTCAACACCGGGCCAGATTTGTGCTTTGCGGTGAACACTCTTAGCCAGTTCATGGTTGAGCCTAGGAGTGTGCACTGGACAACCGCAAAGCATATTTTGAGATATCTTGCAGGGACAGTGGACTATGGTCTGGACTACAGGGGTTCGGATGGAGTCGGATTGGTTGGTTTTACAGATTCAGACTGGGCAGGTTGCGTACGGGATCGGAAGAGCACTTCCGGTTGTTGTTTCAGTTTGGGCTCGTCAGCAGTGTCGTGGTTCAGCCGGAAACAGAGGTCCGTTGCATTGAGTTCGGCTGAGGCTGAGTATATGGCAACCAGTTAGGCTACTTGTGAAGCACTGTGGCTTCGCAAGCTTTTGGTAGATTTGTTTGATCAGGAGCTTAGGCCTACGGTGATCTACTGCGACAATCAGAGTTGCATTCAGCTCTCTGAGAATCCAGTGTTCCATGACAGGTCAAAGCACATAGAGATCAGATACCATTTCATTCGAGACTACATTCAGAGAGGGGCAGTTGAGCTTCGGCATATTTCCACTAATGAGCAGGTAGCTGACATCTTGACGAAGTCTTTGGGGAGGGGCAAGTTCGTCTTCTTCATAGATAAGTTGGGAGTGGTACAGAACACCTTCCTCGGTAAGAGGGAGTGTTAGTTTTTGTACCTAGGCAGATGTTCCCTAGGTGACTTTAATTTTTGCCTAAAGTCACTTTAAGAGGGAAAAAGGTGACCCTCACATTAAAAGTCACTTAATGAGACTTTATAACAATAAAGTCACTTTTTGATAAATTTAAGTGGGTGAGTAATTTTATTCATGAGAATTAAATAAAAGGGATTTTTACTCACACTCAATCTCATCCATTGGATTGATTCTTTTTCCACCGTTGGATTAAGATGGTCACTTAGGTTAAACAAAAAGGCTGAGGGAGGCAAAAGGGCATTCACTTTTTCATGTTTTCAGGAGAAGAGAGAGAGCTGAGCAGGGAGGTCGAGTTTGCTGAAGGAGGGCACGATTTTCTGAGTTTGCTGAATAGATTTTTGTGAGCACAGAAATCGAGACTGCATTTATTGTTTATGCATTGAACCTGAGAGTGGTACGGACTGCATTTATTGCACAGACGGTTTGCATTAAATGCTGTACGGTCTGCACATATTTCAAGGGTACGGCCTGGAGTACGGCCTTCATTAATTACAGCACAGAAATCAAGGTATTGAACAGCTTGTATTTGGCACGAATTTCGAGGGAGTACGGCCTGTATTTATTACGGTACGGCCTGCATTAATTTGCTGGCACGCAAGTCGAGACAGTACGGTGCATTTATCAGCTGGTACGATTTTCTGGGTTGTACGGTCTGCATTTAATTCAGGAAGAAGAAAAAAGGTGTACGGCTGGTTTGCTGGGCACTGATTTCCAGACTTTGAGATAAAGTTTGCCGGTGGAGATAAGTTGTATTTTTCACCATTTTCTGTCCTGTACTTTGCTGAAGAATAATAAAATCTCTCCTCTCTCTGACTGGTTTTCCCCGTGGGGGTTTTTCCAGGGCTGATTAGCCAAAAAATCTCTGAGTCAAATTTATGGTGTGCATGTTTATTTGTTTCAGCCTGTTAGTATTTGATTTTACTGTGTGTTTAAAATTGTTCGGCAAAATTTTAAGTAGCTTCAAGCCTATGCAAAACCGGCTGAAGTGAGAAACACAAATTGTTCATTTAAACCAGCAAGCAGTAGAACTCAGTTTTTCTACAGTTTCGGATCATGCTTAAGGAATACTATACTATAATGAAGTGATAGTCTGTTAATTAAATCTATCAAATAAATTGGACTATATTAGAAGATTTGAGACTTGTCTATGTTTGTATTAGATGCTTTGAGACGTCTATGTTTATTTTGATTTTATTAGCTTGGACTATATTAAAAGCATTGAGGCTAGTCTATCTTTATTTTGATTTTATTAGTATAAAATTAAAAAAAAAATTGCTTACAAGGATTAAAATTGACAACATCAAACCTCCCCAACATAAAACCCTATTATCAAGCCTTCTGCCCTCAGACATAATTGAAGGCATAGTTAAAGATCAGAAATCGGATATATAATACAAATTAAAACAGTTATGGGATCATTAACACAATCTATACAAATTTTGTATTGCAAGAATTTTATCAAATAGGAGCATGAAATAATGGAAAATAGTCCTTGAAAGTGTCCATCCATTAGAAACTAATGCAAAGCACCCAGTTAAAATATTAAAGGATTAAAATTGACACTCATCAATACTGAATAAAAATAAAATTCACATGACCTCCACAACATTAAAAAAACCTCCTCTTATTGGCCTAGAGCATCTAACTTTCTAAGTAAAAAGGAAGGCAGGAGCGGACGTGAAATAGGGTTTGACAAACACTGAGGAGCCCAATAGGTTTCAGACGTCTGCACTCATGGATCTCGAATCCTCCGGAGGAGGAGAGGAGACGCCACTTAGATGATGCCTTCAAGGCTCTGCTCGAATCCTCGCCTCCTCCTCCAGCCTCAGAGAACCATGCATCCAGCTTTGTGAGGCATGATGCTGCTCTTCTCGCATACAGATCATGTCGACAACTTCAAGAATGAAGGATCTTGCCTTGAGTGAGAAGGGCCTAATAGGTCAATTCACGGGGATTTGGCCCTCACCAAAAACCATGGAGTTTTGGATATCTAAAAATTGGATGCCTTTGACTTTGGAGGCTTGCAGAATTGTTTCTATGGAAAAAGGTTTTTTGTGTTCTTGTTTGAAAACAAAGCTGACAGGGATCTCATTTTTAGAAGCGGGCCTTACTTCATGGAACTGAGAGGCCTGTATCTAAACCACTGGAGTTTATCTTTTGATCAAGAGAAGGCCTTTCCCTCGACAATCCCAACTTGGGTTCGTCTTCCTCATCTCCCTCTGCATTGATGGAACGATGAAGCCCTTCAAGCTATTGGAAATACCCTAGGAAAATATATCGATAAGGCAGAGCCAAAGGGACCATTATTCTCATGTGCAAGGATATGTGTGGAAGTCGATCTAGAGAAAGGTTTACCTGAAGCAACGAATTTGTTCATGGATGGGTGGGAACACCTGCAAAAAGTTGATTATGAGCAACTTTCTTTCAAGTGTAAAAAGTGCCATGAATACGGTCACTTTGTCAAAAAGTGCCCAAAAGAAGCATCAAAGGATTCTGGAAAAAACCAAGAAGGATGGCCATTGGCAGCAAATTAAAAGAGGGAAAAAGATGCCTTATATTCCTCCTAATGCAAACACCGATTCTCAACCAGAAAAAACTAAGGAGCATGCCCCAACCGCCAAAGGAACATCCACCAGCAATCAAAATCTGTCTCTTCATATAGAAGGAGGAGAAATCCCCTCAACGGATATCCCTCCTGAGGGCAATGAAACAGAAGAATGTGGGGATCTCACACCAAGCACACTTCCTAATGCAAGCAAAGAAGGGACAGAAAGAGAATCTTCCTCCCTAAGCGGATCTTGGGCAGATGGTAAAGAAAAGAAAAACCAATCCATTGGTAGACTCCCCAGGCCATTCCTCTTCGCAAGGATCTCAAGAAATACCAGATTGAGCTCCACCTTTGTCCACTAGGGAAAGAAAAACTGACATGCACCATAGGGATAAGGAAGCGAAAAGAGAACTTGAACTTGGGAGGCAGATGAGCATTGAGGAAACTAAGCTTCTACAAAACACTAGAACTGTCGGAGGATTAAGAGCGGACAACAGGTCTCGAGCAAGACCTCAAACGACAAAGAAATAATTTTAGTTGTCTCTTGGAATTGCAAAGGTCTAGGGAGCTCAATCAAAGTGGAAGTGATTAAGAATATTATCAAAACGGAGAGGCCAGACTCCTATCCCATTCCGTTTTAATCCTCTTTGGTTGCAAGATACAAAAGTTCTAGAAATTATTCAAAAGGATTAGAATTCTAACATCTTTGGCTCTCCTAGCTATATATGGGAGTCAAAGCTAAGAGCATTACGTCTCGCTCTCAAGAATTGGGCTAAATTGTCTTTTAAAGGGCCTTCTTTCCACAAGAAACAAACTCATGATGATCTCGCAACTCTCCGGAAAAAAAAATGAAAGAAAGCAACAAGGTATGGCAATAAAGTTAGACATGGCTAACGCCTTTGATATGGTTAATCATTTCTTTCTTTTCGAAATTATGTCTAGGTTCAGCTTTTCGAAGAGGTTCATTAGATGGACTAAAGCTTGCATTAGCAGTACTCGGATTGCTCCTTTAATAAACGGTAGACCAACCAAATTCTTTCACGCTTCTCGGGGTCTCAGGCAAGGTTGCCCCTTGTCCACTTTCCTCTTATATTAGTTGTTGATTCATTGAGCAAAAAGCTTCAAGCTTTACAAGAAAATGGGAAATTAAAAGGCCTAAAGATCGCCAAGGGAACCAAAGCCGCTACTCATGCCCAGTTTGTAGATGACACAATTCTAATTAGGGCGTCTTCCACTGTAATTGGAGAGAGATTTAATGAAGTGTTTTCCTCTTTCCTCCAAAGCTTCAGATGGCAAGGTAAATTCTATAAAATATAAGATTTATGGCTGGAATTGTCCACCCATGATGTTGGCAAGGATAATAAGGGTTCCAGGCTTCAGAGTCAAGCTAAATTGGAAATCTTTCAATTATTGCCATGTCCCCTCCCCTCTCTCGTCGAGGAGAGGACGTGACTCAACTGCTCTACCAACATAACCGAGGATTTAGCCCCATGAACATAAACAGAAATGCATTGAAATAAAAGACATGTACAGATGCATAATACATGTAAATAGAGCGAAAGTAAATACATTTCAAGCATTCATATGTTCATAATAATTCTTAAACAAATACATTGCAGAGAATATACAAGAGAGCACTTATCTTGAAAATGAGCTTCCCCGCAACTAGCTATGTCACTGCAACGTTCCACCCAACCATAGGCCAGTTGCGCTCATCAATCTCTCAGCACAACTGCCCCCCCTGAGCTGGGCATGATTTCCACAAGGAAAAAGGGAACTACAGGATCAAACATAAGCCAAATACACACCAAGATTCAGCCAAGCCAATCCACAGTTAGGTTTATCAGGATGTTAAGGCAGTGGAAAGGAAGAATTGCTAAGCTAGTGAGCTCAACAACAGAGCTATGGACACCTGCACAAGATCCATCTAGCTTGGCCTCCACAATACCTACACACCCAGCACAAGGAAGTATCCCCTTCACTGACACAGCCCCTCAATCCATACCTTCCCTTCCAGTGCTCTTCAGGGTGTGCATAGAAAAATAGCCAGTCCCTCTTGATCTTTTTGTGAGGTTCCTCTCTTTGCTAGGTTTATTAAGCCAATTCTGGGCCTCTTCCACTCCTAAGTCTTACATGTTAGAGATTTAGCTCTGGAGGCACTCTGCATGTTTTTGTCTTGTATGTGGAAGTGACCATGCACTAGCTAGGCTACTTTACTTTGTAATGTTGTTTTATAAAGTTTAAAGTGACTCTTATGTAAATGGGACTTTTTATAAAGTATTCCCTTGTTTTAATTTTATAAAGAGACTTTATGAGATAAAGTGCACTTGGTTCATATAGTAAATGTGACTTTATTAAAATTAAATGTAACCGCTTTTGGGGGGAAAGTTTTTCAACCCTTGATCTTGAAAAGCCAAGATTTAATCTTGGACTTTGGATTTAAGGATTGGGAAGGTGAAAAGTCACTCCCAAGTTATAAGAGAGAGCCTAGGATAGTGTACAAGACAAGTTGAAGGAAAGCATTTCCAAGAGTGAGCATTTGGCTGAGTTATTTACAGAGAGAGAGAGATGCAATTTTTCTCAAGTGGGCACAAATCCCAAGGAGAAAAAAATTCTCTCGAGGGCACGAATCCCAAGGACCTGGGCAATTTTCTAAGACATTTACATTCTGTTGAGTGGTATTGTTTCGTACAGTCTGTACGGTACAGCAGTGGCACAAATTTCGAGAAAACATTTTTGGGCACGATTTTCGAGAAGGAAAAAAATCAAGCACATAAATCCGTACCGTCCGTACTATTCTGTATAGTACATACAGTCTGTTGGGCACAAAATTCAAGGTGGACATGGAAATCGAGGTGGGAACGAAAATCAAGAAATCTGGTACAATCATTAATGCTGAAATAAATGTTATTGTCAATTATTTTTCTGGCTGATAAATGCTGCAATAAAATTGTCTTGGACTGGTTTTCCCTAGGGTGGGGTTTTTCCAGGGTCACATTGACCAAAATTCTAGTCTTTTATGGGTTTATCAATCTGCTTTTTTTGTGTGTATTTTCGCTACTACAGACTTAGTTTTTTAGTGTTTCAGCTTCATGGTTGTTGCGTTTTATGCATGTGAAGTATTTTTACTTAATGACAGTTAAAGTCTGAAATCTGGGTTTAACCAAGTGTTTGGCAAAAGTCTGAATTTTTTGTCAATATTTCTACATTTCAGACCAAAAGAAGGGTGCACATAACAGCAAAATACAAATGTTGGGCATGAAAGAAAATGTTTTGGCAACCAAAAACGAAATTGAAGATGCAAAAATCACCCTGAGAGAGCAATTCGATTTCAGAAAACATTCTTGCACATTGCAAGAGCAAAAACGACCTCTACAAACCCCAAAATCGTGAATCTTTGCTTCCCAACCACTAAGTAACACAAAAACGGATTTCCTAGCATGGATAGATGAGGAAAACAAAAGAAAAACATGAAAGACAACGCCCAGCTACATGAGGAAATGAAAAATGTGAATGAGGAATGACAAGGGCATGCATTTCTGGGTATTTACTTGCCCTATAAGCAAAAACACAATTTTCCAAATTGATGGCTTGCCCCAATACGAAATTGACTGCCATACTCTATAGAATTTTCAGCACTTTCCCAACCCGGTTTCCAACTCCGTTTTAACACATTGTTTAATGCCCAACCCAATTTGTTTTACTGCTGGAAATTAGATTTTTCTCATAAACAAATATAGGACTGAAACACAAGAAAAGTTTCTACTGCATTTTCGCTAACAGCAAATAAAACACATTCAACCAAAAATTTCAGACACAGTATTTTTGGTCCAATGACACAGGAAAAACCCCAACCTCCAAGGAAAACCTGTGAGAGAAATTTTTATTATCAAGAAAAATTGCAACAATACTCGGAAATATTTTCAAACCAACTTATCTCAGTCGAATGAGAATTTTTTGCCTCATTTTTTGTGCCTAACAGGAAAAATCAAACCCAAAAATTTATGGTGTAGCTGCCTCAAAAAACGTGTTGTTGTATGAACTGTCTATACAAACCACGAAAATCGTGCTTGTAATCTACCTCAAGAAACATGCCCAAAAATATGCCTCAAAATCTATGCCTGATTTTTGCCTCGAAAATTGAGCCTGTACTTTGCCCCGAGAAACGTGCCCTGTGCGATATCCGTACAATACGGATAGGATGCAATAAATGTTTCCTCCTCAAAATGTGTGCCCAACTCCCTCCTCGAAATTCATGCCCTGCTCTTATTGTCTTCTTCCTCGATTTGTGTGCCCAAGAAAAATTGTTGCTGTTGTTTTTTCTTCTCAGAAAAAGGCTCTCTCTCTTCTGTCTCAAAATGCAAAGTGCCTCTTCACTTGGAAACTTTTCCTTATGGTGAAAAAATTAGGGTGAATGAAAAGTCACCTAATCCTAGGGCTTAGATTAGTCTAGATGAGTGGTCGTGATAAAAATCACTTTTCTCCACAAAATAATTAATTTCACTCACTTTTTAAATATTTCACTTAAAGTGCACTTTTTACCTAAAGTGCAATTAATGCTCATCTCTAGTCATTAATATAAAGTCCAAGTGACTCAAAACCCCTTTTCTTAGTGACTTAGGCAAAAGTCACTTAGGGGAACAATTCCTAGGTAAAAATCAACACTCCCTCTTATCGAGGAAGTTGTTCTTCACCACACCCAACTTGTTTCTGAAGTGAATAAACTTGCCTCTTCCAAGAGACTTTGTCAGAATGTCTGTAACCTGCTCATCAGTGGAAATGTACTTTAATGCCAGTGCTTCTCTCTGAACATAATCACGAATGAAATGATACCTGATCTCAATATGCTTTGACCGGTCATGAAATACTGGATTCTCGGAGAGCTGGATGCAACTCTGATTGTCACAGTAAATCACCATAGGCCTTAGCTCCTAATCAAATAAATCAACCAATAACTTGCGAAGCCATAGCGCTTCGCAACTGACCTGGCTGGCTGCCATATACTCGGGCTCTGCAGAACTCAAAGCGACAGACTTTTGCTTCCGACTAAACCACAACATTGCTGTTGAGCCCAAAAAATGAAACAGCATCCGCAAGTGCTCTTCTGGTTTGCCACACTACCTGCCCAATCTAAATCTATGAAGCCAATCAGTCTAATCCCATCTGATCTTTTGTAATCCAGACCATACTCCACTGTCCCTGCAAGGTATCTCAACACATGTTTTGCGGCTACCCAATGCACCCTCCTAGGCTCAACCATGAACTGACAGAGAGTGCTCATTGCAAAACACAAATCTAGCCCGGAGTTAACTAGATACATCAAAGAACCAATGAACTAACGATATAGTGTAGGATCCACCAACTCTCCCTCAAAAGCATGAAGCTTCCTCCAATTGGAGACCATCAGTGTAGATATCGACCTGCAATCCTCCATCCGTAATCTCCTAAGAATATCAACTACATACTTTCCCTGTCCCAGGAAAATATGTCCAAGCTCCTACCAAACCTCCAATCCCAAAAAATAGTGCATCAACCTAATGTCCGTCATCTCGTACTCTGAAGCAAGATCTTTCTTGCAAGATGCAATAGGTTTCTCTCTTCCTGTGATAAATAAGTCATCCACATACAACAGAAGAATGAGTGGATCATCTCCAACCATGATGAAATAGAGATTCGGATCTGCTTCACTCTTCTAAAAACCCATTCGTTGCAAGTAAGAGTCGATCCTGAAGTACCAAGCTCTGAGAGCTTGCTTCAGCCCATACAAGGCTTTCTTCAGCCTGCACACATGAGATTCTCCCATGAATCTCAAAGCCTTGAGGCTGCTCAACATAAACCTCCTCCTGTATGATTCCATTGAGAAATGCGGTCTTCACATCCATCTGATGGATCTTCCAACCCATTTCAGCAGCAATGGAAATCAATGCCTTGATATAAGTATAACCTGTGAAAACCCCCGCGCCACAAACCGAGCCTTGTACTTCTCCACACTACCATCTGCAGCATGTTTTAGCTTGTAAATCCAATGAGAAGTCACCACCGACTTCCCTTCATGTCTCGAAACTATCTCCCAAACATCGTACTTCATGATGGAATGGTACTCTTCTATCATGGCATCTCTCCAAACATGATGCTGAGAGGCCTCCTCAAAAGTAGAAGGATTTGAATCACGAAGAGTGGCCACTAATGCCATACGCAATCTGTTTGGCATCTTAATAGCCATGACTGGCTCCATGGGAATCCCAAACTCCTGTGCTTCCTTCAAGGTGTCCCAAAGTCACTTAGGCTTCTTCTTCCCTGAAGACTGCTCCCACACTGGTATGTCCTCATCTAATGAACTACCAAAGGTAGAAACCCCAGTAACCTATGAACCAGAAGCTGGAGTGCCAACAACTGGTGAACCTTGTGATCCTAAAGCTCTCTATGGTGAACCTGTAACCTGAGACCCAAAACTTGTCCCCGAAGATCCTACTGGCTGAACCACTGAAATTGGAGAACCTATGCCTATATTATGTGGTCCAGTAACCTCGAAAACCTGTGAACATGTCTACTGCACTGATGGTACCTGTGAAACTACCTGAGGTGTGGGAACCTGCTGCTCTCCCTGCTCTGACTCTCTAGACTTACTAAAGGCCCGCTCCTCTTCAAATCTCACTTCCCTCCTCACAACAACCTTCCCCTGAGAAGGAAGATAAATGCGGAAGGCCTTCGAAGTCTCATCATACCCCACAAAGATGCCTCTTTGCTGTGGGCTCAAGCTTTGCCCTCTTCTCAGAAGGGTCATGTGAGTAAGTCAGGCAACCAAATATCCTAAAATGACTCACCTCAGGCTTCTTGCTTGTGAAACTCTCCTCAGGTGTCTTGTTCCCCACAGCACGATGGGGACTCCTATTCTGAAGATAAACAGTTGTACTGCATGCCTCTGCCCAAAGGAAGAAAGGAAGTGACTGATCATGTAACATAGCTCTCGCTGCTCCAACAATAGATCTGTTCTTCCTTTCTGCCACTCCATTCTGCTCAGGAGTGTATGGAACCATCAACTGTCTCTTAATGCCCTCCTGTTTGCAATACCCATCAAACTCCTTGGAGATATACTCACCCCCGTTATCCGATCTGAGAGCCTGTATCTTCCTCCCTGTCTGGTTCTCCACAAGAGATTTGAACTCTTGGAACCTCTGCAAGACCTCCTCAAATTTCTTGCTCTTCAAGAAGTAGATCCAGGTCTTCCTGGAATGGTCATCGATGAATGTCACATAATACTCAAACCCTCTCAGAGAAACAACTGACATAGGTCCACACAAGTCAGAATGTATCAAGTCAAGAACCTCTGCTGACCTGTTATCAATGCTCATAAAAGCAGTCTTGGTGTACTTTCCCAAAGCACACCCTCTGCATACCTCACTATACTCCGTGTTGAACTCTGGCAACCCTATAACCATATACTTCAATATACGCAAAGTTGGATGATGCAGATGAGCCATCCTCCTATGCCACAACTCACAAAGCTTGTTGCTGCTACTATGTGCCAAAGCATGCTAGAGCTGAAACTAGATCTTGTACAGTTTCCCACATCCGACTCCAATGGTGTAGGAAGCAAATGGTCTGGCAGTCTTGGGAAACACACGCACATGTCCATCCAGGAAGGACTATCAAGACCAAGATCCTCGATCATGGAAACTGAGATCGAGTTCTTCTTCAACCCAGGTACATATAGTACATCTCTCAAAATCATGGGACTCATGGACTCCCTCTGAAAGGTAATGGTCCCACAGCCAACTGCTCTAACAACTATGTCATTCCCCAACACTACCTCCACATCAATCTCTGACTCTGAAAGCTCAAAGAACATCTCTCGAGCACCTGCCATGTGGCTCGAAGCTCCACTATCAATATACCATGTGCTTGTGGTGGATGCACTCAAAGAATGACCAATCAACAAGGAATACTCCCTCTCACTATCAACATCTGCACTGGTGATGATGGATGCTCTCTCTCTATCAACATGTCCAGTGCAGAGAGAAAACTCTCCCAAATCTCCAAGAAGCTGTTGTTTGTTGTTTGCTGCTTCTTCTTCTTCTGTGGACACTGCCTAGCATAGTGCCCCATCTTCTGACAAGCAAAGTGCTTCACAGTGCTCAAATCCTTCTCCTGCCCCCCTGTTGCTTGGCCCCACCCTTCTTGGGACCCTTCTTGAACTTTTTCTTCCCCTTTGCAGTCAAGGCCACATTCTCCTCAATCCTCCCTACTAGTAGAAGTGATGCCATGCACAAGACCCCTCTAGGTCTCCTCCTGAACAAAATCATCACATATCCTGTCCCATGTAGGTAAGTTCGCCCTAGATACCAAAGACTCCACAAACACAGCCCAAGGCTTTGAAACCCCATTCATAGTTGTCCGCACTAGCTCTGCATTAGGAACAACCTTCCCCACTGCTGCAAGCTCATCTCTCACATGAGAGATACTAGCAAGGTAAGATATCACAACCTCCCCTTTGGCCATCTTGATACTTTTCAACTTCTCCCTCAAAACCATCTTCCTATTCTTGGTTGAGCTTTGAAACAAGTTGGTCAAAGCATCCCACATCTGATATGCACAAGTCTTACTCGAGATGTGAGGAGCACTATCATAGCTCTCCATGGGACATAATTACTAGCGCCATCAAGCGTATCCTCCATCCTAAGTTCAGTTGCCATCTTCTATGCAAAGTTCAAGTTTCAACAAGGTGTTGCCCACTGACAAAAGAAATCACTGAAGTCTGAAATTTTTCATTGTGTATAAATCTGCCCTCTTTAACAAAGCTCTGATACCATGTAGAATTTTCAGCACTTTCCCAACCCGGTTTCCAACTCCGTTTTAACACATTGTTTAATGCCCAAGCCAATTTGTTTTACTGCTGCAAATTAGATTTTTCTCATAAACAAATATAGGACGGAAACACAAGAAAAGTTTCTACGGCATTTTCACTAACAGCAAATAAAACACAGTCAACCAAAAATTTCAGACATAGTATTTTTTGTCCAATGACCCAAGAAAAACCCCAACCTCTAAGGAAAACCTGTGAGAGAATTTTTGTCCAATGACCCAAGAAAAACCCCAACCTCTAAGGAAAATTTGTGAGAGAAATTTTAATTATCAGGAAAAATAACATCAATACTCAAAAAAAAATTTAGACCAACTTATCTCAACCGGATGAAAAAATTTTGCCTAGTTTTCCATGCCAAACAGGAAAAAATCAAACCCAAAAAATTGTTGTAGTTTCCTCAAAAAACGTGTTGTCGTATAGTGTATAGACTATACGGCAATCGTACTGACAGTCTATACGGATTGTCTGTATGGACCTCGAAAATCGTGCATGTAATCTACCTCAAGAAACGTGCCCAAAAATTTGCCTCAAGAAACATGCCATGTACGGAATTTGTACTGTACGAACAGGCTGCAATAAATGGTGTCTCCTCAAAATGTGTGCCCAGCTACCTCCTTGAAATTCGTGCCCAACTCTTGCTGTCCTCTTCCTCGATTTGCATGCTGTCCTCTTCCTCGATTTGCATGCCCAAGAAAAATTGTTGCTGCTGCTATTTTTCTTCTTTCTCATAAAATGGCTCTCTTCTCTCTCAAAATGCAATTTGCCTCTTCACTTCAAAACTTTACCTTTGGGTGAAAAAGTTAAGGCAAATGAAAAGTCATTTATTCCTAGGGCTCAAATTAGTCTAGATGAGTGATTGTGATTAAAATCCCTTTTCTCCACAAAATAATTAATTTCACTCACTTTTTAAATGTTTCACTTAGGGAACAATTCCTAGGTAAAAATCAACATACTCTTCCATTCAAATGCCTCAACCAACTTCTGGAAGAAATAAAGAATTAGGTGCATAAGACAAAATGGGTAGGTGAGAGTTTTATGGGTTATCTCATTGACATTTGGCTTAAGGGTTTAAATAATTTCCCTTCCTATTCCTTGTGAAATCATGCCCCCATCTCTTGCTGCATTGCATAGGTAGTTGTAATTATTTTAATAAATTGTATATTTACATGATGTCTCAATTTATAATGTGCCTGGATAGCACAAAAACCACATGCATCGATTTTAATTGTTGATATATAAAACGCTAAATCCATGGTGGGGCCTTGGCCTTGAGCTCCTCACCATGATTTAAATAACAATATTTACATCGTGTATTTTAATGCAATAGGGGTCAAAATCGAGATATTACAAACAACCATCTTGGGACCCCTATCTTTAAAGGGAAAAAAACTACAGCAGATTGGCAGGGCATAGTCAACAAGATAAAAAAAATCTCTTCTTGGGGAGTAAGGTGGCTCAACCCAGCGGGAAAGCTCATCGTTATTAACCCTATTCTCTCAGCCTACCCAAATTATACCGTTCCATTTCTCAAGCTCCAAAAAAAATAATGCAGGATATCACAAAGGAGATTAGACAATTCCTTTGGCAAGGTGGGAAGTCAAATGGTTCAAAAAAATTCTACCTTGTTAATTAGGATATTGTTTGCAATCCGAAAAATTGTGGAGGGGCTGGAATAAGAGACCTGACACCAATGAACCTCGCACTAGGAGCGAAAATCCTTTGGAGAATTGTCTCTGGAGAGAAGGCATGGTGGAAGGAGATTCTTAGGAAAAAATATATGAATGGAACAAGGAAAAGATGTGTTGATGAGCTTCCTCTGACAGGGAATGGATCTCCAATATGAAATCTTTGTAAGAAGGCGGTCCATATCATTAAAAAGAACTTGTTTTGGATCCCCAGAAATGGTAAACAAATTAGGATTTGGTCTGACAATTTGGGGCCTATCTCTCCCGCAAAACACTTGGTTTCTTTTGCTGAATTGAAGCAATGGCTAGACCATTTAAATATCTCCACCCTATTTGATCTCTCCTCTTTGGAAGAATAGGAGAAAGATGGGACGGATGGAAACACTTGGAGACAAAGTTACATATATCGTGTCGACGAATATATCGCCGGGGGTCCAGAATGAAGCTTATCGGTAGCAACGGCGAAAATATCGGAAAATATCGGCAAATGTCGTTTTGCATTAAAGAATACAAAAATAAACATTTTTTTCAATTTTTTTAACATCTAAAGCAACAACAACATCAAATAAACACATTTCCACATAAATATTAAAATACAACTCATATATAAGATGCATAATATGTCAAATGGTGGATCATGATCAAATATCGAGTTCGACTATATAGCATCAAGTATCAAAATACTGAAAATATTGAAATGTGTTCTTGATGGAATGATAGAAAATCACATCAAATGATCAAAATAAATGTCTCTCAAGAGATGAATCATCATGACTCATGAGGCATGTAGATAGTGTATAGAGTCTAGACATAGGACACCAACATAGTATGATAGTACAATGATAAATAATAGGAATCAAGTCATCGACTCCCAGAGGATGATCCTCTAATCAATCTACCCCTTTTACGAGTCAACGGCACTGGCACCACTCTTCTTCTAGAAGCAGTAGGTGGTCGTGGAGGTGGTCCAGATGAGCCTAGGGTGGAACTAGAACCTCCAACTGCTCGAGTAGATGTTGTGGATGAGGGGGAGTTGAATGTGAGCTATCTCCTCCCAGTCCCAATTGTATGACTCTGTGGAGGTGGTGGGCCACCTGGAGCTGGTCGACACTGCAAATGAGTATCAACCTCCTCCTCAATGTCCTCATAGTCATAGTCATAGTCATAGTCATCCTCTGGAAGTGGAACATCAGCATCCCCCTCTTCCCCCTCCTCCTTTGACGGATCTGCATCATCATCCCCCTCTTCCTCCAACCATTCAGGTGCCTCGTCCATCACAGGATCCTCCATCTCCACCCTCCATTTGTTGGTAGTGTCAATGTCATCCAATGAAATGGCATCTGAATTGGGCACTTTCTCAATTTGTTTCACCTGCAACCTTAGATTGTAGTAGACATAAACCATGTCATTAAGGCGCTGAGAAAGTAACCTGCATTAGTATGAGATCCATAGTTAGGGAGTGATAAATGATGATAAATTCAAATTCAAAATTGTAATAAATTATATTTAAAATTAATAAAATTATAAAGAAGCAAAGATTATAAATTTAAGTTTAAACTTTAAACTTTAACATTTCTAAATTGAAAATTCTAACCTTCCGCACTTCTTGGAGTATACCTTCTCAAAGACACTCCAATTGCGCTCACACCCTGATGAGCTGCAACTTTGACTTGGCACTCTAATGGCAATTTTTTGCAACTCTAGGACTCTGCGACCATAGTTAGTCCACCACACATCTACAAAGAAAACAAAGGAAGGTAAACGGAAAGACAAACTTCAAATTACAAATTACAATGTATTAAATTTTTATCAAGTAAAAAACACAGAAATGAAAGGGTAATTAATTAAGAATCTAAGAGATCAAAATTTGAAAGTTTTAAACAAATTGTACCTGACATCCTTGTGGTTCTATCCTGGACAGCCATGTCATAGCCAAAAGTGCCACCTGACATCCTATAGATCTCCATCTGTCTAGAAATCTCTGCGCGCTCAGAGGGAGTTAACACCATCCTCTGAACACACTCGAGAAAGCCATCCATGACCTCAGCATCAAACTGAAAGCCACATGCATAAGAGAAAGCAGGGTTGAGGTAGAGCCCTGCTGCATGAATGGGACGATGGAGAGTATTATTCCATCGTTCATCAATCACACTCCATAGTTCAGCTCGTCTTGTGAGTCCCACCTCCCCCTTGTCCTCATAGTAATGATGGATAGCTTCCTTGGCCCTATCCATGGCCTCATACAAGTAGCCCATTGCGGGGTTTTCACCATCAACCAAACGAAGAACCTTTACCAAAGGTTCACTAATGGCACATACCTCCTCCAATCGTGCCCAAAAAGTCAAATCAAATTGCACCATTCGAGCAAGCAATGGCTTGCCCATCTTGTTTGGTGCTATAGACACAAGATGCCCACTCATCAGAAAGAAACATCCGCTGCAACTCCATCATAACCTTATGCATAGGCTGAAGAGAAATGAAGGAAATGGCGAATCGTGTGATTGCAAGCCACATCAACTCCTTGTTTCCCGTGAAGTGTCTCACGAGTGAAAGAACATATGTATGATTGTATATATTTTTTGTCACACTCCAAGCTGAATCAATGACTTCTTTGATCAAGGAAGTTTTCCCATGTCCTCTAGCATCAAATCAATGCAATGGGCAGCACAAGGAGTCCAATACAAGCTTGCATACCTCTCCATAAGCATCATAATTGGCAGCGTTGTCCGTAATGACTTGGACAACATATTGTGGACCTATCTCTTGGATAAACTTATCCAGTAAATCACATAATAAGTGTGCATCTTTAACATAGGGAGATGCATCGACAGATTTGATAAAAACTGTCCCCCTGGGACAATTGACCAAGAAATTGATAATGGATCTGCCCTTCCCATCAGTCCATCCATCTGACATAATACTGCAACCGGTGGCTGCCCATGACTGTCTGAGCTCATCTAATCTCCGGGTGCAATCAACCTTCTCTTCATCAAGGAGTCTTCCTCTCAAATCATTGTAAGAAGGCCCCCTATAATCTGGACCAACAGCGCCAACAGCTTGAAACATGGCATGATAGTAGGGGTTGTTTTTGGCGATGTTGAAAGGCACATCACCCCATAGAAAACATTTTGTCACAACTCTATCCGCCTCTTCCTTCTCCCTTTGTTTGAGCATGGTTCGAACAAAAGGTTGCCTCGAATACGATGCCACATAAGGTGAGGTTGAAGAAGGCACAATGGAATGTGGGGGTCGTGTAGATGAGGAGAAGGAATGCATGTCACTTGTGCCTCCCATGGTTCGTGATTGTGTTCTAGATGCAAGTTCATTTCTGAATTCCTCTTTCTCGTCCCTCTTCTTAGCCATGTCAAGAATGGATTGGTTTGCAATACGCATCACTTCTAGGGTAAGAGCAGGACAAACATCCACTTCATGCCCAACAATTTTGGCAAGGTGGTATTTCAAGCGGCTAATTCCACTAGAAATATCCTTCCCACATAGTTTGCAATTCAACCTTTGTCGATTATTAGGGTCAATTGGCTACCCATACTCCCACATTGGATCCAATGGCTTTGGCATTGTGTCACCTATGCCACAACAAACAAACAAAAATGAATCAATTTTAAAATGTTCTTCTTTAAAATTTTGATTCTTGAAAACAATGAAATTATTAAAAATTTAAAACATTCAAAGAAATGGGAGGGTGGCCTACTTAAAACCTTTTAAAACCCTATAGGCTCTGATTGTAATGGCAAATATACACCCTACACTAAATCTAAACCTAAACCGTACATTAAATCTACATTAACCAACAAATCTCAAGCAAAAAAAAAAAGAATGAAAGTTCAAACTTCAAAGAATACATACCTGATTAGATGGCAAATGCAATGGAAACTTGATGGCTTGATTTTTCCCCCTTCCTCTCTTGTAGAAAACCGCCCAAGACGTCAAAGCTCGACTTCCTCCAAGCCACAATGTCCAAATGAACCGGAAAAACGCGTTTGCGACCTCTTTATGGCGAATTTTTTTAATTTTTAATGAGAAGGGCGATATTTTGCATCGACTCGCGATATTTTCGGAATATATCGCAATGTTTGAATGTGTCGCGATATTTTATTGTATCGAGAATTTATTGCGATAGTTTAGCGACGATATATCGCCGGCTCCATTGACTCACGATGCCGGCGATATATCGCCGATATATGTAACTATGCTTGGAGATCCCAGAGCATATCACATTTGACTTTTTGCTCTACTCTCTCTTCTTCAAGGGTCTGCGCCTATCCACCGTCATCTTTTGTATGGCAGAGGGTAGGAAAAATCAAGAATCTATACTGTAAAAGAAGGATATCGAATCACCTCCAACAACAAAGAGAATAACAAAACAGACACAAAGTTGAATAAAATCTGGTGCAAGGATGGCCTTCCAAAAATAAATGCCTTCTTCGGGATTTTAGTGCACCGCAAAACCCTGACAGCAAAGAATTTGACAAAAAGGGGGATCGAAGGGCCATTGCGTTGCATCCTTTGCAAAGAGTCAAAAGAAACTCTCGATCATCCTCTTTCTGGATTGTAAGTTCTTTCAACACGTCTAGTCTCATGCTCTACAAAAGATGCATGTGAATTTGATCCTTCCAACCAACTGGAATGACCTTTTTGCCTGCTGGGAAGACTATTATCAAGGTTCTATTTTCCAAAAACCAAACCTCACAACAGCATGGGTTGCCCTTCCAAAAGACATTTGCTGGAAGATATGGGTAGCAAGAAACAAAGAGATTTTTGAAGGCGAGGTCTCCACTTTAGGAAAAGTAGTCTTCTGCAAAATCGTTGTGGGCGGAAGCTTTACTATCTAAGGGGATGATCCATATCCATAAGGAACCTTTGAATTCTGAAGAAAGAGCGTGGACAATTGATTTTCTATCACCTTTTACCCATAATTGGCATACAGTTGCTCGAAGGCCTAATTGTTTAAAATGGCAGCTGAGGCTGAGCTCAGAAGATTTTGCCAGATGGTGGTCGAATCTCGGCTATAACTCCCTTTTCTTTGATGGGGCCTCCAAAGGCAATCCAAGGTTGGCAGGTGCAGGAGGAGTCACATTTGACTCTGAAGGGAACAAACAGAAAGAATATGCTTGGGGCCTAGGCAAAAAATCCAACAATGGCACTGAATGGCTTGCCTTAATCAAGGGACTAGAGATAGCAAGAAGTTGCAGAAATGAGGAGTTAGCAGTTTTTGGAGACTCTCTCATGGTTACAAGGGATGGAAGAAAACTGAGCAAGAACTACAAGAGTCTATGAATTAAACTGCATTATATCCTTAAATGCTTAGGAAGTGAGTTTAAATCTCTTAAGTTCTTTCATTTTCTGAGAGCAAATAACAAACAAGCGGACTAAATGGCTAACAAAGGAGTTCTCTTAGACTATGGAATATTAGTTTGTAATGAAGAAAGACACGATAGAAGCTAGATACCTTGAGCTCTGGTTTATCCTCAGAAAGGGTGTGTCTTCCCATGGACCTCATAGTAATTGGCAAGAAAGCAATCAATTGGCAAGTAAGCACTGTATGGTCTTAAATGGTGATTGGTTTCATTTCAACTTAAGGGCTCCCCTGCCCAAAATTGATGTATGTGATGTATGGAGAAGCAATGCTCGGAATAGGAGTCTTAGGATGGTGGATAACAGGAATGCTATCATTGGGATGTTCAGATCCCCCTCAAAACAAACAAACCACTCTCTCGTTGGGTGTGGGAAGGTTTATCTGAATGGTGAGATACATCTCAGGCGGATGCAACATCCTCACGCAGAGAGGTCTTTCGTTCGAAGTACTGGGAGCTTCATGATCATGGAAAAGACTCTGGCAAAGAGAACTGCAATAAAGCCCGCGTTGAGGGCAAAATCATGATCAAAGGAAGGAAAAAATGCCTCTGCACTGATATCAAAATCAAAAACAAAAAAATAGTATCTTCTCCCTGGCTCCAGCAGCAGATTCTGAGGTCAGTAGCAGGGGCCATCTGAGCTTCGTCAGTAGCAGCAGATTCAAAGGTCAGTAGCAGCATACTGCGATTTGGCAATGGGTTACGGTCCATGCTTGAAATGGCCCAGTCGAAGGATGAGACATTGGGCTGTCAGCCGGTCTACATAATAACAGCATTAGCTCCCAGCTCAAACAGTTATATGCAAGTTCTTAATGTTGTTAGAGATCACTCCACAGAAGCGATTGGGAGTCTTTTGGAAATTGAAAACAATAGGTTGAATTCAAATGAAATGTGTTGCACTGACTTGTAGGAATTCAGCCTTTCATTTGCACAGACTTAATGTAGGATATTAGCCTCTGCAATGAATAGCTACTTTTGTGATAGCTACAAATATGTTAAAGACAAACAAGGAGTTTTGGAGGCTACTAGGGAACTTTCGTGATAGCTACAAATATGTTAAAGACGAACACGGAGTTTTGGACGCTGTCCTCCTGTGGGATCAGTCACTTCTCGACATGATGTAAATTTTATTTTTATTTTTAGTCCTTATTAATACAAAAACTACTCAACCGTTTCTGTAAAAAAAGAAAAAAGTTCTCCTCTTACACGGAGTTTGTCCTCCTGTGGGATCAGTCACTCCTCGGCATGATGTAATTTTTATTTTTATTTTTAGTCCTTATTAATACAAAAAACTACTCAACCGTTACTGTAAAAAAAGAAAAAAGTTCTCCTCTTACACGGACATGGAGTTTTGGACGCTGTCCTCCTGTGGGATCAGTCACTCCTCGGCATGATGTAGTTTTTATTTTTATTTTTTGTCCTTATTAATACAAAAAACTACTCAACCGTTTCTGTTAAAAAAGAAAAAAGTTCTCCTCTTACAGCCTTCAGACGATTGGAAAAATGAGGTTATGATATAAACATTTAAAATTTAGTCTCATCCATCTAATTGGCTAATCATTCTTACAGATTCCATACGCTCTATATAGAAATCAAAAGAAAACAGAAGAAAATAAATGAACAGAAATAATTGAAAGCATCATTTAAAAGACCAAAAATCAAACAGAAATCCATTGAATCACACCCGGGATAAGAATATCCTGTCCTCGGCTCTAGCTATCCTTCATCGGTAGCATCAATGTAAATGCCTTCAATGTAATCCCAGGTATTAATTTAATTTAATAAAATATTAATGTCCACCAAACTCTGACAGAGGGACTGGTTTAAAAAAATAAACAAAGAGAAAGGGAGGAGGACCTAAAAAGAGAGAAAGGGAATACAGATGACAGGTTAATAGAAGAATCCGATATTACAAATACTAGTTACAGAAAAGAAAAGAGAATGAAAACAAACTGCTTAATAAATCCAGAGTTAAAGACAGATTTGGCATAGAGCTGACAGATTTACAAATACATAGAGTTAAGACGGATTTCGCATAGAGATGACAGGTTTACAAATACAAATGACAGAAAACAGAGAAGGGAAATAGACTATAAATCCAGAAGCTAAGATGGAGCTGGATCGGTGTTCTGGGCTTACAAAAAAGTACAACCTCTCTTAACCAATTATGTTTACATCATTGAACTTAAAGCTTATGTTCAAGTCACCGGAAAATTTAACCGACTAATAATAATGCAAATGTTGGACAAACACAAAACCTAAACTAGTACATAAACCCAAAAGACAAAACCTAAACTAGTACAAATTTATGGGGGCAAACTAAATGGCGATCGCAAACTAGATACTTGCCATAACGCGGTGTTCTGGGCTTACAAAAAAGTACAACCACTCTTAACCAATTTATGTTTACATCATTGAACTTAAAGCTTATGTTCAAGTCACCGGACAATTTAAGCCCGACTGATAATAATGCAAATGTTGCACAAACACAAAACCTGAACTAGTACAAACTAGATACTTGCCATAACGCGGTGTTCTGGGCTTACAAAAAAGTACAACCACTCTTAACCAATTTATGTTTACATCATTGAACTTAAAGCTTATGTTCAAGTCACCGGACAATTTAAGCCCGACTGATAATAATGCAAATGTTGCACAAACACAAAACCTGAACTAGTACATAAACCGAAAAGACAACCTAAACTAGTACAAATTTATGGGGGCAAACTAAATGGCGATGCCAAACAAAGATAAAGAGAGATTCAAAACAAAGATACTTTCCATAATGCTGTGTCAAATATTTCTGCAGTCAAATACTCTTTTAAATGTTCTCTAAAGTTGAAGCAAGAGACACAATAGACTCATCACAAGATAAAAGAAACACACATTGTCCGACCATTTCTTTGGAAAAAAAACCATAAGAAACGAAGGATATATACTAAGACGCAAATTCACAGAAGATATGATGTACACGTCATATATCAAAGAAATATAGATTGACAAGACGATAGTACTCTTGAAACAAGTCCATATAATGAATAATGTACAAGTCATATATCAAAGAAATATAGATTGACAAGGCGAAAGTAATCTGGAAACAAGTCCATATAATGAATAAAAGTTTATATACAAACTACAAGTAAAAACAAAACTAGATTGCAAGAACCAACATAGAATCCGTAACATCGCTATAGGCATAGAATGCTATAGGCAGACCCACTATCAAGTCAAGCCTACATCACGGTGAAAAATTTATAAAGGAAGAACTTCTCAAATAGAAGCATCAAATAATGTATGATCAAGGAGAGCCTCCAACACGGTGCAATTAATACCAAGCACCTTTACCCCCTAATTTTATAACCCTGAAAGTAAGAGAAAATCCACAAAATCTCTGTAACAAAAAGTTATCTTATAACGAAAAAAGGACAATACAGAGATAATCCCTCAAATCTATTAATGCCAAACTAAGAAGATTGAAAGATGATACCTCAATTCTATTCATGCCAAAATAGAATATAACCGTGGAAAAGTCAGGACATAAAACTATTGAAAGATATAACTGAAAACATCCATTTATGATGTCAAGCATGGAAACCCATTTAAGCAAAACTATCTATTATCTAATTAAGAAATTAAACATAGAAACCTATAAAAGAAAAACTGATGAGAATATCATGTCCTCAGCTCTCACAGTTTAGCCTTCATCGGCGGCATCAAAGTAAGTGCCTTCCATGTAAACCCCAACATTAATTTAATATGTATGCCCAGAGTTAATTTAATTATTAATTTTAAACGTTAATGCCCACAAGTTATCAAGTCCTCAGCTTTCATAGCTTAGCTTTGATTGCTTCCGTAAAAGTAAGTGCCTTCAATGTAAGGTGATGAGAATCTCATGTTCTCAACTCTAATAGCTTAGGTGATGTAGTTGGCAATGAAGCAAATGCCTTCAGCGTAACGCACAGCATTAATTTAATTACGGGTCTATACCAATGAAGGCTAAGCTAATTTAATTATGGGTTCTCAGTTCTCATAGCTTGGTCTTCATCGCTGGAAACGAAACAGATGATTTCAACGTACAAGGCACAGCATTCATTTAATTATGGGTCTATACCAATGAGGCTAATCTAATTTAATTATGGGTTTAATAAATTAATTGTGGGTTTAATTAATTATGGGTTCTCAGCTCTCATAGCTTAGCCTTCATCGTTGGCAAGGAAGCAAATGCCTTCAACCTAAGACACAAAATTAATTTAATTATGGGTTTATACCAATGAAGGCTAATCTAATTTAATTATGGGTCTAGTTCTTCTCAACTAATTATGAGTCTACCAATAACATGTGACATGATAAACTCCAAGCAAGTCAATTTACTTAATGGTCATAAACAACTAACCTACTTTGGTTCTTGTGTTATACAGTTTAACCTACAAATCGAAGAACGAAGGAAGACCAGTTGGTTGCCAAGAGGGAGGAGGGACGGAAGGCCAGTGAGTGAAGCACTCGTTCACTTTGTTTTGACATGAATAACACTTTAGAAATAAATAAGTGTACAAGTGTCAAATGCATGCACCCATCCGTTGGTTGCACAGATTGTTATTGGATACGTCTAAAAATTCAGTTGCGTAGATAGTTATTGGACACGTCTAAAAATTTTACCGAATTCCACCGAAATCGTGCCATTGGTTGTAGTTTGGGTGGTTGGGAGGAATGAATGTTATCCTCCCCACCCAGGTTCAATTCTTATAAGTGACATGTATGCTCTTGTTGAGCCACTATGTATGAGTGATCGATTGAACTATGTAATCTTGATTCCTGTGTTGATATGAGAGGTGGATTAGCCCTCTAACAAATGGTGAACCACCTCACAAACTTTGAAAAAAAAATTTATTATAGGCACCTTAATACACATGATCAATCTTGTTATTATGTCACCGCACAGTGACATATATAGATGGTTCAGTTTGATCGCCTTTTGGAGGATCAGTCTGCGGCCATGCGACCCTGCGAAGGAATAAGGTGGGAGCCCACGGGGGTGCCACGGAGGACGGGGGTTTTTTAGTTTTTTAATCTTTTTCGGGCAACCTGTTGCGGGCGGAGGTGAAACAGAAAGAATCCGGTAATGGAACCAGGAGCAAGGTCCGGGTTACCGGTAGACATGATAAACTACTCGGATGACCCGTGGCAAGAGCTCAACATCTTCTCCTCACCGGAAATTACCAGTATACCGTCCCCGGACACAGTGCAGAACACTCTGGAAAATTTGACAGCTGGAACCGAGAGTAGGGTTCCGGTTTCTCCGCCAGATGAAGAGCTGCTAGGTTTGTTCGCAGCACGGCCATTAAATCCGGCCTTAGGAGGAGCCCCATACTCATTATTCCACTCCAGCCAACCTCCGAGCACAGCTGCCGAAACCCACTTCATCAAACTTCCCCAAGCGGAACCACAAGGAACCCCAAACAAGGAAATTGATCCTTCAGTGTCACAGGCAGCACCCACAGGAGAAGTCGCCGAACAATTGAACGGAATCTCGAACGAGAACTCCACCCTGAAAGACGAAGGCACCCCTTCTGAAAGAAGCACGGAAGAAAACCCAAATCAGATCCAGGAAATGAAAGAATCATTGTTTAAATCCCTCTAGAAGAGATTTTAACCTAATTTGTGGAGTCGGCATCTCCATGGAAGAAGCACTGGAGATGGACGGATTAGCCCTAGTCGAGAAAATCAAAGGAAGAAACCCCACCCTGGGGAAAATGAAGGAATGGGTCAGGACAAATTGGACAGGGCTTCAAGGTGAAGGCTCGGTTATTACTCCGCTTGCAAAGGGTTGGTTCGCCTTCCGGTTCAGATGTAGAGAGGATGCAAACCTCATACGCAGCAAAGTCTGGACATATGGGAAAACCCCGTTTCAGCTAAAGCAGTGGACCCCCTTGTTCGATGCGGAAACAGAGCGACTGGATACAATACCAGTCTGGGTTCGCCTACCAGGACTACCATGGGAATTCTGGAACCCGGCCTCGCTTAGTGACATCAAGAAAACGCTAGGGACTTTCATTGAAGCGAACCTCTCGTTTCAGCAAACGAAAATCAGAAAGGTAGCCAAGATCCTAGTCTCTTTGAACATCAGAACCAATCTTTTGGAAGCCTTTAATTTGGTATGGCAAACCAAGATAAAAAGACAGTTGTTGGACTATGAAGGGCTCTCGTTTCGATGCCACAAATGTCATGAAACAAGACATTTGGCAAGAAACTGCCCAAACTTTGTTCCCTCAACAACCGGAAGAAGGAAGTGGGTTAGGCGAACAGAGGCCCCGAGCTCCAAAGAAACTGATCCGAACACAAGCTTCAAACGAAAATCCTCTCAGGTCGGAGGCCACAGAACAACCATTGGATCAACCGGAAAGAGCGGGAGCAGTAGCAGCAGAAGGGCCTCCTCAACAGACAGAACAACGCCTAATCGCGTCTCCCCCACTGGGTATGAACACTTCTTCCCTTAGCAATCATCTGAATGATTTATCTTTGAATGAGGAAAAATATTTGCCTACCCCTATCACAAACAATCCCCCTCCCCCAAAATACGGCACCTCCTCCCCCGCATTCAAAAGTACCTCCAATTCAAACCAGGCAGCCTCCCCTTCCACCATAAAAAATGACTCACCCACTCAGTCCTCCTCTATCCGTTTCCACCTTCGTTCAAGGGACCTTCCAATCCCTCAAAAACCAAAAATCCCTACAAAAGGACTAGGGGTAAATCCCAGGATCACATCCAAAGGCAAAGGGAGAGGAAGACCATCTCACCTCTCTACAACCCAAAGCATGGCGCTCAGGGATCAAGCAAGTGTCAGACAAACAACCATTTTCGGGGCGCTTAGAGCAGTGTAAACTCCAGATGGGGTGCCCAAATGAAATTTGTCTCCCTAAACTGCAGGGGTCTGGCAAGCACCCGGAAAAAGCTTGCCCTAAAAAGGATGATGGAGGTTCTATCACCAAAAGTCATCCTTCTACAAGAAACAATGGGTCCAGAGATGGAAGTTGAAACTAGTTTAACATGACTTCTTCCGCAATACTCTTTCACAGCACAAAGTGCCATCAACCACTCTGGAGGTCTAGCAATTGGATGGAAGAAAACAAGCATTCGGTGCACAAACTCTTGGGGCTCCCCAATTGGGCTGGAAACCCACCTTTGCTGAAAAGATACAAACACAACCCTAACTGTTGTAAACATCTATGGGCCTTACTCAAACAGAGCAGAGTTCTGGGACTCTTTCAAAAGAGCGGGGTTTGTAAAGGAGAAAAACTTGATTATAGGGGGGGATCTCAATTTCACTCTTGAAGCCCATGAATTCTGGGGGCCAAAAGCACGAACTGATCCCCTAGCCTCTTATTTCAACAATCTGCTGATGGACTCCAAATTGATCGACCTTGACCGTCAACCCCTAAATCCAACTTGGTCAAACAAACGCCTGGGAGAAGAAAGAATTGCCAAAAGGATGGACAATTTTTTGATATCTGAAGAACTCTTGGAGACAGACCTCATGTTCAAGCAATGGGTGGATTCAGGAGCAGACTCAAACCACCTACCCATTTGCCTGGAAATTAGGAAGCAACCAAAGAAGCCGGCTAGCCCTTTCAAGCTCTACTCTGCATGGCTCAAGAATGAAGAAGTAGTACAACTTATCAAGTCAAATTGGATCCCATATCAGGCCGAGAATGGAACTAGGGCAGCCATTCATTTCACTCAAAACCTAACAAGAATCAAAAAACTTCTTAAGGAATGGGCAATAAACAAGAAGTTGCAAGATGATCAACACATCATCCAAATTGAGCAGGATTTGAAGGAGCTCCAAAACAAAGAAGGGGGAGGCTTCCTTACTCAGACTGACAGAGAGAAACTCTTCTCACTAGAAGCCTCAAGAACAAAACTCCTATTGGAGAGACAGGAGATCCTAAGATTAAAAAGTAGAGCAATTTGGATGGGATGTGGAGATGACAACACCAAATACTTCCAGGCCTTTGCAAAAGGCAGGAAACAACAAAATACTATATGGGAGCTAAAGAACGAAAATAATGAGATAGTAAACACTTTTGAAGATCTAGCTGATACAGGGAAGAATTATTTCGAAAGCATTTTTAAAGAGGACCACCAAACAACTATTGCAGAAGTAATCCAAATTTCTCAATTTTTCCCAGGAAGCATAAATGAGGAAGACAATATGGAGTTAATGGAAGAAGTCTCGGAGGAGGAATTAAAAGAAACCCTACATAGCTTTCAAAAAGACAAAAGCCCAAGGCCAGATGGGTGGACAGTAGAATTTTTCATAGCAGGATATGACTCCATAGGCCCGGATTTACTACAGTTGGTAGAGGAAACAAGGAAAAATGGTGTTCTCCATCCTCCCCTGAATACAACTTTCTTAACCCTAATTCCAAAAAAAGACTCCCCAGAACCTTTGGAGGACTATAGACCTATCTCTTTGTGCAATATAACCTACAAGGTGGTCACAAAAATCATTCCTCAGAGATTTGGAAAGGTCCTTTCAAAAATCATCTCCAAGGAACAATTTGGATTCCTGGAAGATTGCCAAATACATTAAGCCATAGGGGTTGCTCAAAAGGGACTTCACAGTGCAAAAACAAAAAAAGCAAAGGGGGCGATCCTGAAAATTGATCTCTCAAAGGCCTTCGATAGAGTAAGCTGGCTTTACCTTGGACTCCTACTCACACACCTAGGGTTCAACTACCCATTCATAAAATGGATTTTTGCAATAACAACAGCCTCTTTTGCAGTCCTCATAAATGGAGCAGCCTCCCCTTTCTTCCATGCTGAAAGGGGTCTAAGACGAGGATGTCCACTATCCCCCCTGCTCTTTCTGTTAATTGCAAAAGGATTAAGCAGAGCTATCCTAGATGCAAAGAGAAGAGGCTTGTTTGAAGGCCTCACAATAACCTCATCAACAAGCATATCACATCTATTATTTGTGGATGACATCCTCATCTTTTGCAAGGACTCTAAAAGAGAGGCAAAAAGGCTCTCAGAAATCCTAACACTCTTTTGTAAAGCTACAGGTATGAAAATAAACCTTCAAATCCTCCTTGAGAGAAATAAATCTGGAGGAAGACATGCAGAGATCTTTACAGGCTCTTTTTCCATATAAACAGTCCTCACTGAAGGATGGAATAAAATACCTAGGTTTCAGACTTAAACCTAACTGCTACAAAAAGGAGGACTGGAACTGGTTGCTTGCCAAACTGGAAGTCAGAGTCAACAATTGGTGCAATAGGTGGCTCTCAAGAGCAGGCAGATTAGTTCTGATCAAGTCAGTTCTAGAAGCAATTCTAGTCTACTGGATGGCACTGGCATGGATACCCAAATCAATCTTGAACAAATCCAGAAGAATCTGCTCAAACTTTCTATGGTCAGGAAAGAAAGATCAAAAGGTTCTTCCATGGATAAAATGGGATCAAATTGCTCAACCAAAAGCACTGGGAGGATGGGGAATCAAGAACATCCCCCTCTTTGCAAAAGCTCTCGCAGCAAAACTAGGATGGAGACTCATCTCAACTCAAAGTCTATGGACAGAAGTCATAACCCAAAAATACATATCCCCAACCCCGATTCTAGATTGGATCAGGGATATGGGATCCATGAAATCACCATCTGGATCCATTATCTAGAAAGCTCTGTACCACTCATTCACAATTATCTCAGAAGGATTGGTTTGGATGGTAGGGAATGGAACAAAAGTCAGAATAGGGGCTAACCCCTGGCCAAGTAGTGCCCAAAATCACATTCTTCCCCAACCTTGAATTCATCATATTCATCAAAAGGGGTGCTACCATTTAAATCAAATTACAAATCCTTCTTCAACAAACATTTGGCATCAAGGTTGGAGGAAGAGTCAAGACTTGGAGATCCCAGAACAATGGGTAAACATTTGGGATCACTACACTATGACACTACAATCCTCTCACATCCGAATCACTAATAGAGAAGATGAGTTGATCTGGAAAAAAGCTCAATTCAGGAAATACACCCCAAAGATTGGTTATCAACATCTTTGTTCTCAACTCCTCCAAGAGAGACAAAAGTGGTGGCAGAAAGGGATTTGGAAGACAAAATGCCCCCTAAAGGCAAAAATCTTTACATGGTGTGTTCTCGCAAACAAAATCCCAACATGGGAGAATCTTCAGAAAAGGCAGATAGCAGGCCCAGGATGGTGCAGCCTCTGCAAAGAGGCCGAGGAAAATTCAAATCATCTCTTCTTGCACTGTTTTTTCTCCAAACAGATCTGGGAGCACTCAAAATCTCTCAGATCCACATCCTTCAGCTAGAAAGGTAGCACAGTCGAAGAGGCTTGGAAGGATTGGTCAACCTCCCCACAAACAACCCAAATAAAAGCCCTACCACTCATCCACATTTCGGGGTCTATGGCTGGCTAGGAACAAAGCCATTTTCCAAGAAAAAGCCAGCTCACCTGAAGAGGTAGCAAGAAGGGGAATGGACATAATCTCATACTTTCCCCAAGCAAAAAACACACCTCCACCAAGGTATGTTATCCCTGAACTAGTGAACAGAAACACACCCTGGGCTTTCTTCGATGGCGCCTCCCAAAACTCGAAGTGTGGAGGAGGTGCATGCTTATATCTAAATCAAAGTCATTTTTTTCAAATTTCTTTGGGCCTAGGAACTGGAGCCAACAACTATGCAGAACTCATGACATTGAAATTACTTCTCTGTTTTGCCAATGAAAGAAATTGCAGATAGTTACAAGTATATGGTGACTCAATGGTGGTTATAAACTGGATAAAGAAGATACAGAAATGTAGAACTGCTTCTCTAGATGCATTATTTGAAGAGACAACCCATTCTCTCTCATTCTTTGAATCAATCTCTTTCACTCATGTTTACAGGGAGCGAAATAAGGAGGCAGGCAAGCTCTCAAAGAAGGGTCTAACATTGCAATGGGGTCAATGGAAAATTTTGGAAACACAGGACTCCAAGGCCACGAAATATCCGCACAAGCCTTTTATAAATCCATCCCTCTAAAACTTTTTGTAAATTCGAAATATATTTTTGAAAGCATAGCACAAAATCAGTCTTCATGCACAGGAAGGAAAAATTTTCTCAGCTGAACAGTCCATGTACAGTTCGATGAATGGAACAATTTTTGGTTGAGGAAGCAGGCCTACATGGGGTTTTTTTTCAACCATTAAGACAGTCTTTTAGGACTAGTCTAGTCTCTTCAGATCCCGGAAGGGAGGAATAGTTACATCAGAATAGATGTAAGAACATGTATGTAAAGCTGCTTATAGCAGGAACAGAACTCATACTATATTTTAGTATGCAAATCATGATTAATAAAAATCAGCTTTTTTTCTTTCGGAAAAAAAATATATATATATATATATAGATGGTTCAGTTCAATAAAATCTGGGTTTAATTTTTTCTATTGTCTAGTGTTTTTAAGAGTTAAAAAAAAATTAATTAAATGTAAATTTTAAAAACTATTTATTAAAATTGTGCTTGGTCTGGATCTCGGTGATGTCAGCCTTGGATTTCCCGTCCCCAAGGTTGGCGGCCCTAGAGGTAGTAGAGGTTCCCTATAGGTAGTAAAGGATATGATTACTTTCCTAAAGGTTCCCTATAGGTAGTAAAGGATATGATTACTTTCCTCTATCACTTCTGTTCCCAGGCTTATCCCTTCTATTCCAGCATACATACGTGGATTGCTTCATTTATATGTTCCCAAGATAGTTAGACCAACGGCGTAGACGCCTAATTTACCTAATCTGCCTAATCTGATGCCTAATCTGAGTGGTCATCGTGGTAGTCATCCCAATAAGTATCCTTCCAATAGAAGCATAAGTATCGTTCCATTAGAAGCATAAGTCATACCATGTTACTGTCTTCCGCTTCTGCTTCTTAAAATATATTTAAAAGATTTTCTCCATTCAAATTTGAAGTGACAAAAAGGCATCATTTCACTTTCACGTTAAAATGTACCACAAATTGAAATAGTAAAATATATTTTTAATAGAGTTTCTCACAAGCTTCAAACTTGAAGTGACAAGGCATCATTTAAGCGCATCAATTTAAAACTTGAAGTGACAAGGCATCATTTAAGCGCATCAATTTAAAAGATATTGACAAAGTAAACTAGCATACCCCCAAAACGAGGGAAATGAAACACCGAAGAAAAAACGAAATGAACATTAATGAAGACTTATCTTGCTCGAAATAATGCTAATAACATAGAGATACAGTGTTACACAAGGATGGGTCTCGAAGGGTCGAGGACATGTTTCAACGTTTCTTGCGTCCCAGGGACTTCAAAACTCCATCCGAAACATTTCGGGACGTCCCCCTTTTGGCAAAACTTGGCGAGACATGGACCAAAACGTTTCGGTGGGCGACGAAACTTGGCGAAACTTGGGGGGACTTCCTGGCGTCCCGGCCGAAACTCCGAAACTTCACCGAGACTTGTGGGCGTCTCGCCCTGAAACTCCAAAACTTTGCCGAAACTTGTGGGCGTCCCGCCCCAAAACTCCGAAACTTTGTTTTCTTAATTTAAAAAAAATTAAATAAATCATTAAAAAAAACCATTTAATAAAACTTAAAATTTTATTATTTATAAAGTTATAAACTTATATATTAAAATTTTAAATTTAAAACATAGAATATTAAAAACTAAATCTAATTTACAATGTCTAACCTAAAGTATATGATATAATTCTAAACTATCAATGGCCGTGAAACAAAATACAGTGTCTTACTATCTAGTATCATTGATTCATTTTTTCAATCACTTAAAAGTCAAATTTGAAGATTATCAAATATGATGTGCATGTTAATCATATGTTCATATTGATATATAATTATTTATAAATTATTATTAATATAATGATAATCTTGATGAATCATGTAATATGTTTGAACTTTGAATTTTGCATTTACATTACATGATTGCAGATTCCAAAATGATGAATGTTTGTTATTGCTGGGATTTATATTTTTCATATTTTTAATATTTTTAAAATTTTTATGACTATCGCGTCTCGTCGTCCCTGCTGAATTTCTCTAAAGTTTGGGGGTGGTCTCCACACGTCCTGAATGTGCGTCTCCCCGAACCCGCGTCCCGTCGTCCCGGAACCTTGGGGGAACATTGTAGAGATATGAATCGAAATAAACGATGCGCTAAGGATCCGGTCACCTTCAAGATAAAATTATGCTAGATGCAACCGAAATACCAAGTTAAATACCTAACCCATCGGTCTGGATTTAGTTTCATAATGTGATTAAAATTTTGACCCTATCAATCTCTTAAATCGTCTTGTATATGATATCGTAATTATAACTTAAAATCCTAGTCATGGCTAATTAAAAATTATATGATCTTGATCAACCATGTCATTTGGGCCTATGAAACTATGTATTTGCTCTTCGTGTTAATCGACTATGAATAGTAATGGGTTCAGTTCTTTACCAACTTTGAATCGATCTTAAGAAAAGACAAATTTCTTGATAACCGTGATCCCCTCCTGAGTTTTCCAATGTCTAATGAGTGGAGGATAATTTGTTTTTAACCTGCCAAAACAAGTTTGCAAACTCTGTATCCCTCCAGCAACTTCATAAAGCAATCTATCGAAAGTATAGCAAAAGCGCAATTTATGTTCAGGTTTCCCTGGCTATTGTTGACATTATATGGAAAAATTGAAAGTCTACCATTCTGTAAAAAATTGCATGTCTAAAATGAGAGTACGATGCTCTCTTCGACCATATTTTCTTGTTTAATCTCCCTTGAACAACACACATCCCATGTCTGTGCATTTGAATCATACATGGTGCTATTCTCCACCATAGTTGTCTTTTTCTCCTACAATGGCACATCATATGGCTGGAGGCATTGTTGGAGGGATCGTAACGTCATTAATCATATAATTACAAATTAAACTCTACTCGTGAAACTCCCTGGTTGCTTGCTTTTGGATGTTGTTCGTATTTGCGTGAGCTGGTTTTACAGATGATTTTTAATTTGTTGGTCGGTTTCAAGGCATATTATCACCCCATGTATTGATTTGGTTGTTTGACTGTGTTGGATCTGTCAAAACTTTGAAAGCAATTTTGGTTTGCATTTGGTTTAGAGATACGTAGATCTCTCCTGATCTTGCTCCGATATTTTGAAAGCAAGTCAACTGAAATGTGAGATTTTGTAAACAAAACCCTGAAGCTTTGCTTCATGGCATGAAGGCTTATGCAAGAAAAGGGCTCGAAACACTCCCTTTGGCAGAGAAAACGCAACCTAACCCCAGGTTCCAATTCCAACGAGCACCATTGGATTCCTTTTGAATTGAGGCTGGAGATCTCCTTGAGGCAGTCAAGATGAGAAACACCCACATTTACTTATTAAATTTAATTACAACGATAGTGCAGATGGTTGGTTCCCGATCTATCTAAATCAACCAAAGGCGTGTTCTCCACGATACAGTCATACAACCTCTAGATGAGGGAGATCTATAAAATCCTGAAATGATTAGCATGAGTTAAAAAATAAGCGGGTGAAATGTATCACACATGGCTTCACTGAGAATGACCGAATGGATCGACGATAGCCAGCTACCTATTCGAGGACCCCTGGAGTCGAACACATGCCCCCTGCTCTTTCTTCAGCTACGTTTCTCTTGAATGACATCAGACAGATAAAGAATTCTGTAGGAGGGGTATGTAAAGTACACCATATGCTTGCAGCACTAATTTTCATAATGCCTTATTGAAATAATGTATACTTCCAACTCTAATTTGATTGTTAATTATGTTATGCTCTACAAACAGTGAATGATGCGATCACCGCAGTAGTTTTCTACGACATGCAAAGTTACTTGCAGATTCCCCTGTTAGCTGGTAATCATTTTCCTATTACTTCATAGTATATCAATCTATCATTTCCTTAATACAAATTTTAATGAATGTAATAAAGATCCATGGAGAGGTTTGGAAAACAAATCAAGCATATGGGTCTAACGTATGCTTCTGAAATTACAGAGGCGCCT
Organism: Pseudotsuga menziesii; assembly: GCA_001517045.1. Taxonomy (NCBI): domain Eukaryota; kingdom Viridiplantae; phylum Streptophyta; class Pinopsida; order Pinales; family Pinaceae; genus Pseudotsuga; species Pseudotsuga menziesii. The sequence continues at coordinate 37,643 of LPNX011186498.1, forward strand.
TAATACGACGCATCTGCTTATACATGGGTATTGAAATACTTTTGAGTCTACTCAATGCTTTTATTTTAGCTTGCAGATTGGACAAGTGCATGGATAATTTTATTTTGTTTTGTAGTGTGAACCATATCCTGCAGCACCGCTTTACAATGGAGGGATTCTTCGAAATCATGGTTTTGATAATGGAACAAACAACTGGACCGGTTACAGAAGCGTGAGTGTCACCCTACGAATAGAGAGTCGAGATAATGGCAACAAATATCTTGTGGCAAAATCGACAAGAGAAATATCATTCACTCGCTCAAACTTTGGAAAATTTAAGTTAAGATGTCAAGTATTCTCTGTCAGGTAATAAATTGCTCACCAGATACTGTTGTGCGCAAGATAGATATTATTCAGATACCTCTAATGTGTGTGGGGTTCAATGTGTATGATGTGGGTGCAGATCAGATTGGGGAGCTTTGCTTTAGTTACAGCAATTGTGGCAATGGGCAATGTGAGCTTCACATGTGCTGGAAATGTTCATGCTACAAACGAGTGTTGGTGTTTTCTCAAGGGTGGATTTGTTCTTAACTGGTCTTCATCTCAATCTTTGGCTATACTTCGAGGTCATTTCTTATGCCTTTCAATGAAATCAATGCCTCTAATTTCGATTACAATTCTTCGCCCAAAATTAGAATGACCGAGCCCATTGCTCTGGTAATTGCAGAATAACAATACGAATGTTGAAATAATGCTCTAAATTTGATAGCGTTTCGTTGCAACCATTTACAGATGATGAATGGCATTTGCAGCAAGAAGAAAGAATATCAATGGTACTACTGCTGCTCTCTATGAATCCTTCGATGGACGAGTTGAAGTTGTTTTTATTCCTTCGATGGACGAGTAGAAGTTGGTTTTATGGTCTGTGAAAGTGGGTAGATTAGCGTTAACGGTGGATAGGGGGCGGCTCCTTATAGGCCGTCGACAGACGACGAAAACCAAAAGAGGACAGTCCCCTTAATTGATTGAGTAATTATTTGCCAGCTTTCTGGGTCTTGGAATCCTTCCAGTGAATAAGCATCGACTTGTATATTCTCTTCAAAGTCCAAACTCCTACATCTCCTCCTAAAAAAAGGTCTCCATCGAGAAGAATTCCAATATAAGGAAGAAATAAGCAAGGACAGAGAGACAAGTGTTGTTATCTTCTTCTCTTATCCCAAGTGATGATGCAGAAATCTACTAACCAATGCAACCAGTAGGGGTTTTTTATGAGGATTTATTTGGGTGGATGACCAAGTGAGATTCCGTATACAAGTAATGTAAGTGCCAATACTCGGAAGGTGAAAATTGAAATAAAACCTATAACTAAATAAAACCATTAACAATAATTTTATAATTTGAAGAAATATGGACAATGTTCAATTTTAACACAGTTAGAATATTTTACAATAAAGCTTTATAAATATGGTCGTACAAGTATCCAGGGCACGTTTGCGTGACCTTTTCGACGACCTTTCCAACGCTTAATCTTCCAGTTGTTGCTTTTATTATATTTTGACAGCCAAAGTATTCAAACAAGCACAAAATAACTTCTGGAGGTCTCTGTTGTTGCTACAATTTGGAAATTACTGGGTTATGTTCGAGTTGCTTTCTAATCTCGGTATTTTATAATAAAAAACCTGAAAGAAGAAATCCATAACATTTGGCAGTCGCGAGGCTAAGTGTCTGTGATTCAATATCAGTTTAATTTCAAAGTTTAGAATGTGTTGGTTTTACGTTAACCAACTCAAAAACTGATGAAAATTGTACCCATGGAGTCGATTTTCCTAACGGGTAGCCTATTCCATCATTTTGAAGAGCTTAGCACACCATGAATACGCTTTCTATAAGGTGATTTGTAGTCTTCTCCTCACCAGCCTTGAATTCAATGGAAAATATAATTTTTTTGCGCTCGAACGATGTGGGCATGTGCTCAGTGCCAAAGCCTTGAAGGAGTTGCAATCCACATCCTATCTTGTCTGCCATGCTGCCTTTTCTGAGTCAGATAAGATTGTCATCAATGGAAATGAGGAGGAAGTTGTTTCCCTGAGGCTGAAAATGGAGCAGGAAATGGCTAAGATAAGGGAAAAGAAACAGAAAAAGGCCAAGAACAGGGATGCATTTGCAGATTGGGTTGCTCTTAATAAAATTGGGCAAAAGGACGATGCAAAGGGGAAATCTATATATAAGGTGCCTAGAATTCATGCCAAGCGGAAGGGCAGAGAAATTAGGGACAATGAAGATGGCAACCGTGAAGAGAAGGCCAAAGTTGTGTTGAAGAAAGTCAGAGCAATAGATCATGTGCCGCCTTTCAGATCTTCAATCACAACAAAACTTCTATTTTAGAGCTGAAAGAAAAGCATCGTGATCCCTCAAAATGAGAATGCAATTACAACCCCAAGCCATACATTACAAATCAACAGAGAAGAAACATAGTGATTTAAGAAAAACCGCAACTATCGTGAGAAAGGAAGAGCAAGAAGTGTATGAGAAGAAACTGAAACTGAAACTGATTAGTAGGGCAGGTGCAGTAGCTCAAAGGAATGAATGATAAGCGACTCAAAGTAAAAGGTGGCATGAATGATAGCCACCACACAAAAACCAAAACGAGAGCACCACCGCACATGCAAAGCAAAAGCACCGGACGACAAAAACCACGGCAAAAACCTCGCCACCTAGAAAATAAAAATAAATATCATTCTAATATATTTACACATTGTAAGCTAAAAGTTTGTCAAACATTTTACTATATGATTAAGTAATCAAAATTAACATAAAACTATAAAATTTTCCAAAAAATTTGATGGTTGTTTTTTGTGTCATTCATGACCGTTGAGGGTAGATCGCCAATCTGAGCATAAACCGATGAAAATGAAATCATCGTTAAAGCTAGGAGAGATGCCGTGTCGACCCCATCTCACTCAACCTAATCAATTTTAATCAATTTGGAAAAATAAAAAAATATAAGTGAAGGTGTTACAAACAATGCTAGTGTCAACGCCATCTCACTCAACCTAATCAATTTGGAAAAATAAAAAATATAAGTGAAGGCATTACAAACAATGCCAATGTTACACCTGCATGACATTAAAACAAATGGCATGACATTGAAACAAGTGGCGCAGGGAAGAAATTCACAGTAAGAAATCAATATATAGAGAGATTATGTACTAATACTCTGCTTTGTTGATGCTACAGTTGCAATTGCTTCGATACAATCATACAACGCAATTGCATTAGTGCCTGCTTTGGAATTTGTGAGTTCTAGTCTGCAAAATTATATCAAATGGCAAGCTTAGCCATGGTTCAAGGGTTTGAAGACGTTACAGGCCTAAGGCCTTCCATTTCTTCCTCCAACAAATTACAGTTGGGCTTCTCCAAGCATCCAGCAGGTAAGCTCAAGGTCCATTTTAAACTAATTTACAGAGTACAAATTACAGCTGGGCTTAGCATCCAGCCAGTAAGCTCAAGGTCCATTTTAAACTAATTTACAAAGTACAAATTACAGTTGGGCTTCTCCAAGCATCCAACAGGTAAGCTCAAGGTCCATTTTAAACTAATTTAAAGAGTAAACTTCATTAGTCAGTAAAGTGTTGTTTTCCTATGGAGAACAAATTTAACTTAAACAATGTTGTTTTTGAAGAGGGATGGTTCAACCCGGAACTAACTCCTATCCATTTAGTTAACATAAGGCATTTATTTTCCTAATTTATTTTATGCACCCATTCATCCCCAACTCTATCAATTTAAAAGTGAATAAACCAAGGAGAAAAAAGAGGAATTCAGAGCAGAATATAATCAACGCCCATTAATGTTTGTTATTAGCTAGAATAACCAAGGAATGTAATATAATATCAATAAATCTGGAGCATGCTCAGTCATTCTAGAACACTTGCACTTCTAATAAAAGTAAAAATTCATCATTCAGTGTTCTCAAGGTCTCTGGAGAATTTAAGATGACAGATAAAGCATTGTGACAATCATTAAACTCAGCCTTAACCCGCCCCTTGATTGCTACCCTGTCTAATATTTACAACTCGAACAATATCCTATCTATAACACTGGCTAGATTACCAATAATAGTCGTTATAAAGGAACACATCTGAACCTCAACGTCCTAATTGATAGAGGTCCCAACATAGTAAAATCCACTTAGAAGTCCATGGACAAACCTAAAAGTATGCCAGCCTAGAACAGGATACTTGGACCTAATGTGTTCCAAAAAAAATCTTCGGAATCCTAGACAGCGGAAGAAATAAGAAATGAACATTACAAAAAAATCAGAGAACAATGGGAAAACGACAAACTTAAAAGCACTTTATCCATTTGAGGACTAAGCCAAAGGCAAAAATCCTGTCATTCATTAAAAAAACACTACCAATTCCCGTGAAGTGAAAGAAGAGAAGTAATGTGCATACCTTGGAAGCTTCAACCCATTTGTTATCTATGAATTCAAGAGGGGGGCGCAATTTAGCATGATTAAATATCATCTTTTCTTTTGTTTGCAAGAAGTATATTATATACTCACGATTGTTAAGGACCTTCGTGACCACACCCATTATTTTCATAAGCATCAACTTCCTCATACAGGATAAACTGATCTTTACTCTGCTCCGGAGAGCTTGCCTTATGTGAAACTCATCTAGTCTCTCCCTCAATTGTGTCATCCTCATCGTTCACAAGGTCTATGTACTCCACCAAGTACCCTGCCCCCTGCTTTTTTACAAGTTGTGCACAGAACCAGGCCCCTCTGAACCCCTCTTAATCGCTGGACACCTCTACCAGGTCACCATTGCTCAACTTCAATTTCTCCTCCTCACTCAACACTACAAAATCAAGGTATGTTCCCACTCTTGCACAAATTTCTCACTCAAACCTTCACCATCTTACAAGACCCATGTCTACTCTGATCAAATGATAGTCTTCCATTCCTCCATGCAAAGCTGAATTAAGCCATCATTCACTAAAACACAGCTAAAACAACAATAATTCAATGATGGGTATCACGATACGATGAGTAGAATTCATGCAGAAAGGAAGAAAAGTCTTGTCGATCGTCAGGCTGCGATGTGTTATATTAATTACCCATGTTAGGGCACATGGTACAATTCAAACAAAAAGAAAACCTCAAAAACATTCGTACATCAAATGTAGTTGTTGTAACTCCACTAAAATAAAACTCCAGAACAAGAAATAATCCAAACCCACCTCAAATAAACATCCATTACGCTAAATATTTCAAACCCAACTCAAATAAATCTCCAACAAACTAAAATATTCAAACCCAACACAGATAAAGCTCCAAGAAGCTGACATTTCCAAACCCATATCAAACATAATTCAAAAGAACGCAATGTACAATAGCAAACGCCAATTTTCAACAAAAATCCCACAGATAATTTGAAATCCAGTCCTTGAACACCAGAGTTCTTTAATGAATTTACAATTCAGCTACAAACGAATACAACTGCCTGAATTATTCAGAAAGTCGCCTCAGAGCTCTTACCACTGTGTAAAGAGATCATTGCAGCAGTTAACACTGATGACTGGAAACCGAGAAGCGAGAGGGAAGAGTTCATGAACACACAGTAGAGTGAAGTGGGCTTAGTTGAAATAGTAGATTAAATACCAAGAGATTCTAAGGTGGTTTACATCATTAAACGACACGATAGTTCTTATGAAATCCAACCCCCACTGTCCACGTCGTCGTTGACACAATCCTCCATAATACCCATTACAGCCATGCAATAAATTAATTGAGCAGGGAAAATCCATAATACCCATTACAGCCATGTAATAAATTAATTGAGCGGGGAAAATTAAATGCTAGTGGTACAAGATAAACTTCCATAGATAATGTTATAGTAGATAGAGCTTGAATACCAACCCTGTATGTGTACCAAAGCCTGTTGAAGTGAATTCCCAATCTGGTTCTATGGGTTTGTTATTGTGGTATCAAGAGGCTATAATGGAGTCCTGGTATTGCAATAAGTTGGATCGAGCAGCGATGTGGGTGGGATTGAGCGTGGTATCTGCATTCTTTGCATCTCTGGAGCGGTGGGTGGTCGTGCATCACCCTCAGCACCACCGACACAGAAGAGGAGGAAGAGGCCAAGGACATGCCCTTTATGTTCGTCAACTCCAATGGGGAAAGCAGTGCCTCGATTGCAATGCCATTAAACTTCACTCAATGCACGCCCTGGCTTCCATCAATGCGCGTTAATAAACTGCTTTCGTCACCTCCGCCACCAACGCTGGAGGCCTGCATTCCAAAGCCTACGTCACTCAACCAGCCACCAATCAAAGATTTTTAAAATTAACGAATTTAAATTTTTTTTAACTCCTGCAAAGTTAAACATTAGTTTTTTTTTAAATTTGAGACTTTAAAAATTAACGAATTTAATTTTTTTTAACTCAAACAAAGTTAAACATTAGTTTTTTTTTTAATTTGAGGGTTGCTACAGCGAAAATAATACATTAGTTTTTTTTTTTAATTTGAGGGTTGCTACAACCAAAATAATAGGGTTGAGTTCTAAGTGTGAATAATTAAGGGCTCCAGGCTCTAAAATTTGTTGTGTTTTGTACAAGTCCACGATTCACGGAGTCCACAGTCATAGGTAGAATTTAAGTTTATTAATGAAAACAATTAATGTGTATACCTTCTAGGTGTGAGTAATCAAGGGCTCGAGGCTCTAAAATTTGTTGTGTTTTGTACCAGTCCATGATTCATTGAATCCATAGTCACAGATAAAATTTAAGTTATTTAATGAACACAATTAATGTGTATACCTCTATGTCGAAACCATTTTCCATGCTGATGCAAGCCACTACCCTCTTTATTGGCTTACCAAAAGGCATGATAACGAGGAAGAAGACCTAAAATTATGGACTTCACCTTCAAAGAGTGTCTTGCAATCACATTGGTAAGGAGTGATAAGAAGATCAGACCAATCCAACGTGTCAAATCCCTCTTTATTGTCTTACCAAAAGGCTTTTGGCATGATAATGAGGAAGAAAACCTAAATTATGGACTTCACCTTCAAAGAATGCATTGCAATCACATTGGTAAGGAGTGATAAGAAGTTCACACCAATCCAACGTGTCAAATCTCAGTTGATAGTGTTAAGTAAAAACTTATATGGTAAATTGAATATAATACTTACTTATAGTTGTCTCTTACTCTTTTATGGTTGTCTGTGTGCCTTGACCCAATTCGTATTATAAGATGAGGATGTGCAGGCATAATAATCCTTAGTTATGATAAATTGAATATAATACTTACTTACAGTTGTCTCTTACTCTTTGGTGTCTTGACACATTTAATATTTTATGGTTGTCTATGTGCTTTGACCCAATTCGTATTATAAGATGAGGATGTGCATGCATAATAATCCTTAGTTATGACTATGAGACGAGGATTTGAAGGGAAGAGGATGTAAAGACAAGTAATTTTTATAAGTATTGTATTTAGGTGGTGTTGAGGACAAATGTTGTGAGAAACCACAAATGTTTGAAATGACGGAGGGAGATTACATCACGATCATGCCACCCATCAAATTGAAGACTATTCTTATTCTTGAGCCAACAATTGCTTTTTTAATTTTATTAATAACCATTGTTTCTCCATATCACCATTATTTGTATTTGCATGACATCAAGTGTTGTTTATAGTTGTCGTGAGTCCATGATATGCATGCAAGAAATGAAATCTTGTAGAAGAAGACTCATCAAACCAGCCTTTTTTATTTTTGAATTTCATTTTGACGAAAAAGACTGATCATTGGTAGCGAGGATAGGTAGTAGGCACAAATTAAATCTTGATGAGGAGGACTCATCAAACCCATGATATGCATGCAAGAAATGAAATCTTGTAGAAGAAGACTCATCAAACCAGCCTTTTTTATTTTTGAATTTCATTTTGACGAAAAAGACTGATCATTGGTAGCGAGGATAGGTAGTAGGCACAAATTTTTGAGCGCATTTCGAGCCTAGTAGTAGACTAATAGTTATTCTTTTTGGTTATAGTTGTAGTTGTTGACACATTTTCACACTTTAGATTGCAGCCCCAAGAAGGCCTGGAATTTGACGTTCCACAGAACGTTTTTTTTCATTTTTACACGTATTTGATATGTAAGTTTGTGATGAACACGTCAATATTGACTTGTAAAAAAATATTTGCAACATCTATTTGACATTTATGAATTTAGATATCCCCTCAAAAAATTTATTTCCAGTTATCCGAGGAACACATGAATACTAGACTTCTCTATGAACACATGAATACTAGACTTCTCTATTTCTGTTTATTTCCAGTTATCCGAGGAACACATGAATACTAGACTTCTCTATGAACACATGAATACTAGACTTCTCTATTTCTGTGTATGTGTATTGTATTTAATTATATTGTGTTTCCAGTAATTACCAGGAGTCATCGCGAGTCAGTGCCAACCGGTCGTAGATCATAGCTTATAGGAAATCATAGCCAGCAGGTTATAGAAATTGCCCGGGTTCTTTTTTAATCCAATCACATGCGGGTTTAACAACCCCTATGTATATGTAACACATGCAGAATGCACAGGCCAGAGATGAGGACCCCGAATCGGGATACCAAAATAGGAAGTTGTATTGTATTATTTCCTTATTGTAGTAGTTGCACATTTGAAATTAGTAAATTTCTATACAAATATTTTATTCATATTTATATATAATATTAAAAAATATTTTATTCACATTTATATATAATATTAAAAATAAATTGACACTCGGCAAAATTGGTTACCGTCCAATGATACGCACAAAACTAAATTTTCATTGACAGGCACAAGAAAATTGAATTTCCAGGATATCCCCTCAAAAAATTTATTTCCAATTATTCGAGGAACACATGAATACTAGACTTCTCTATGAACACATGAATACTAGACTTCTCTATTTCTGTGTATGTGTGTTGTATTTAATTATATTGTGTTTCTAATTGTATTGTATTATTTCCTTATTGTAGTTGTTGCACATTTGAAATTAGTAAATTTCTATACATATATTTTATTCATATTTATATATAATATTAAAAAATATTTTATTTACATTTATATATAATATTAAAAATAAATTGACACTCGGCAAAATTGATTAAACCGTCCAATGATACGCACAAAAAACTTGAAACCGTCATTAAATTTTCATTGACAGGCACAAGAAAATTGAATTTCCAGGCCTGGCCCCAAGTGACTCGGGAATTTCAAATGGCGGACACCAGTCAAAATTGCTGGTAACAATCAAAATCTAAAAGGTTTTTTTGTATTTTAAGCCAGAATTTGACGGCCTCCGTAAAATCTTCGCTGTATTTGACGGGTAAATTGACCCATGACGAGCATTTACCCGGCAAATTCCATCCCTGGTCAGAGTCACATCTCGACGGCTAGTGCCTCGTAATCATCAATGATTACTGGTCAGCTTCTTATGTCTTCTTCTTTATTTCTGTGTATGTGTATTGTATTTATTTATATTTTGTATTTCTAATTGTATTGTATTATTTGCTTATTGTAGTTGTTGCAAATCTGAAATTAGTAAATTTTTATATAAATATTTTATTCATATTTATATATAATATAAAAATTATTTTATTCACATTCGTCAAATGATAAGCACAAAATACTTGAAACCGTCATTAAATTTTCATTGTGCCATAAATTTTCATTGACAGGCACAAGAAAATTGAATTTCCAGGCCTGACCCCAAGTGACTCGGGAGTCATTGACAGGCACAAGAAAATTGAATTTCCAGGCCTTGCCCCAAGTGACTCGGGAGTCATTGACAGGCACAAGAAAATTGAATTTCCAGGCCTTGCCCCAAGTGACTCGGGAGTCAGAGTCCCATTTCGATAGCTAGTGCCTCTTAGTCATCAATGATTACTGGTCATCTTCTTGCACAGCTAAGCAGTGAGTGCATCACATGAGTGAGTGAGTGTTTGAGTGTTTATAATTTATCATATTTCCAATATTTTAAATAAAATTCATATTTTAAATTTTTTTTGAAAGACAATTTTAACTTTACATTATTTTAAATAAAATTCAGATTTTACATTTTTATTGAAGAGCAATTTTAACTTTACATTATTTTAAACAAAATTCAGATTTTACATTTTTATTGAAGAGCAATTTTAACTTTACACTTCTTTGGAAGGGCTAGAACCCTTTGGAAGGGCCGGTAAGGGTTCAGGGTCCAATTTTGAACGAAGGGCTGGTAAGGGTTCAATTTTGAACGACTGGAGAGGAATATGTTTATGCGAAATGTGCAGCTTGATGATAGCATAGAACGCAACGCTTTGTACCCTTTCCGGTTCCCTTTTCGGGCAGTGTTCCAGCTAAAATTCTATGGGGACATCGTTCCAAGGGGTATGATGACAGAGTTCCTCTATGGAACTCCGTCCCTATGATTTTAGGAGCGCCCATTTTAAACCGACCCAAACGCTTGAAAAATCGAGCATAGTTTTCGGATCAATCGGAACTCAACTCTGCTTTCCTTGAGTTGCCGGATTCCAGCCAGAAGGGCCCGCCTATCTCCATTCTGGAAGAAATATATAAGGGCTTACCCGAATTTGTTAGTTCCCATCCATATATAAGGGTCGAGCGAGCTATTCATCAGCGAGATAGGGCGTTTCATTAGATAGAAATATAATAGATAAGGCATTTTCATTAAAGATATAAAGATAGGACGTTGATCCCGATGATCCTTGGACTCTGCAAGCATTTTAGAGTTCTTTATATAAAGACAGCGGGTGACGTGGTGGTTAGCAGCTCTCCAGAATGATGTGGGGAAGTATTGCTGGGTTTCCCGTGGATCTTTCCATCTGAAAAAAAAAGGCTCTCCGGCCAGATAGTATGCCAACGGGCACTTGGCCCGCCGCTTTTCAGTAGTTCGAGGCTCTCCGACAGAGCAGTATAAGCGTTCACCAAATCGCCCCCGACTGGCCGGAATCCGGCAGATCAATTTTGGTGTAAACCATATTTTCGAGGAATTAAAACGTAATTTTAATCATTTGGGTAGTTTTAAAATGCCCGATTTAGAATAGAAAGAGTTAATAAGATTACTAGAATTCCAAAATAATGAAATAAACAATTTCAACATTTGACTGATTTTAATCAAAAATCGGCCGGAAAAACGGGGCGATTTGGTGGCTGTTTATCCTACGCGCTCTCGGACCAAATAATATGCTAACTGCCACGCCGCTTTTCAAAAGTAATGGCGGGCCATTCGCTCCTTGGAGCCTGCAGACATTTTAGTCTTCTTTATATAAATAGAGCGGGCATATAAATAGAGCGGGCGACGTGGTGGTTGCCCCCTAGCGAATTTTTTTAAAGACAACTAAAACGCCCCACTTTCCCTGCGGCGTAATTTTTTTTAAGCGTAATTTTTTTTATAGAAACTAGTTAAAGTTATTCCTGGAATTATGTTATTTCTGCAATTTGGCAATCAGAGATTTGCCTGTCCGAGACTAAATGATCGAATTTAAAACCGAGTTGTCTAAAGAGGCCTCTGTCTCCGGCTGGGTTTTACCAGCTTTTTTACTATGAATCTTCAAGGAATTTTCAAAAGTCCAAAAACACTGCTACTTACAGAGTGTGGATGTTGGGGTTTTTCTGTTACCTGATTTCATTCTGAGCTTCAGCCAGCAAACAACAACCAACAGAAATTACAGATTTTGTAGATTAAATTCACCGGATTCAGGTAGAAAATCAACCTGAAAGTCAAAAAGTCCCCTGGTCAGGCAGCTCCTTTTAAAAGGAGCCAAAATTGCGATTTAGGCGAGTTGGGAGCGTTTTGGTTAGCGCTTATACTGCCCCGCCAAATACCATGTCAACTGCCAGGCCGCCTTTCAAAAATCATGGCGAGCCATTCTATGCCTGAGTCCGTATACGAGACTATTAGTAAGAAAGATTAAATATGAGGTTTTCTCGAGCTTAAAGATGAAGTGAGATGGATTAGATATTTTGAATCTGTGCTCTGGGGCTTTAGAAGGAAGGCATCTAAGCTGGGGTTTAATAGGAAGGCACCTACAGCCACTCTGACCAGTTTATGCTTACATCATCGGACAAATTTATTTCCAGCAGATTGACATGACAAATATGATGATCTACATGACAAAAAAAGCATTCACGATTACACCTTTCACAAAAATAAAATAAAATGACAAAACAAAATAAATAAAAAATTATATGATCTATATGACAAAAAAACATTCAGGCTTACATCAAAGAATCATGACCGAATAATTGCTTTTAACTAGCAACATCAAAGTACTACAACTGATAATTAGTTTAATTAGTACTACTATGACCAAATAATTGATTTTAATTAGTTTATTTTCTAAAATAAGAAAACAACCAGAATCAGTGTAATCCATTCATTTAGCTCGTTCTGCAGAAGAAATACAGCTGCAACCAGCAATAAGCAGCTTATCACTACATCAGAAAGAATTACGGTAATTGATACGATTGCAACACGTAGGCCACGAAGCACCGAATTAAAGAAGTTGATGCAACTCAACACATGGAAAGGAAAATCGATGAAAACATATTTTGAAGAACCCTGAGCATCAATATCACAGCAACAACCTCTGGGTGTTTAAACCCTGCGCATCAATATCGATGTTTTCTTTCTCAGAACCCTTTTGTTCTCCGAGAACCTCACGGACTGTGGTGCTTAAAAGCATCAAAAAGCATGCAAGAATGAATGAAAAAGAATTTGTCAAATACTGTGCAATACAGCCAACTCCTAGCTTTCAGCTTTCAAGACAAATTTAGTGGAACTATTAATAATTAAACTAACCCTAACCCTGAACAGATTTTAAAAGCGCCACATCGAAGGAACCCTAAAGCCTCGAAATTGAAAATGAAAACCCTGAGACGAATAAACGATTTAACAAATATAATCTACTCATAAGAGTTAGCCAGGGATTAGAGACCTTCCAAGCATAAACCAAAACAAATTCAAGACAAATTCATGTAGGAAAACTAAATTCAAGTAGGCGAATTTGAAACCTGGACTCTGAGAATTATCACCTTGTCGAAAGCGCCCAGCAACGCGAATCGACTGCCTTCCAATCATGGACCATGCGACTTGCTACTGAATAAATCAGAAAAAGATTGTGGGTTTTATGTACTGGCATAGCTCTGAAACCTCATTTTTATTGATGAATTTCAAAATATTTTATTTACGAGGACGACATTTGTCACTCCCGAAGGGTTTAGGTGGCGCAATATGTTTTTAACCAAAGGTGGCGCAATATGTTATTATTTAAGAGGACCACATAACCGCTTATTTTGTTTTGCCAAACATGTACTTAAAGTGGTCATAGACATTTTCTTTAGGATAATGATGAATGGTATCGCCCAATAAGAGCAAGTGTTAACCCTTTCTAAGGGCTAGTCCTTCATCCATCAACCCATCTAATAAGATCCTTTTAAAAGGGTGGGTCCCAGGTTAACTTGGGCAATAAGGCCCTCATTAACATTTTTTTTGGTCATGTGTTTCATCCATCACCCCATTTAATAAGATCCTTTTGAAAGGGTGGGTCTTAGGTTAACTGGGCCAATAAGGCCCTCATTAACATTTTTTTTTGTCATGGGTTTTGAATTTAAGTGGAGATAGCCATAACAAACTGCCCTAACCATGTGCATGGGACAAATATATGTGTGCCTTGTTTCACGACCGAGGAGAATATCAATCATTTATTTGTTTCTAGTCTCTTCACTCAAAAGCTTTGGAGACAAATTGTTGGACAACTTAAGTTAAATCAAACTTGGGGAACTTTGGATGCTAGCTTCTACTCTTGGATAAAAATGAATTTGGAGTGGAAGTTTCTCCCCACTTTACTTTGTTGGGAAATATGGAGGACTAGGAATCAACTCATTTTTAAGGATAAGCATATTAATCCTTTTGTCACTGTTATGAGAACTATTTCCTTGTCTGAAGAATTTGAAGTTTGGTGTGATAAAAAACTTTGTCATAGACAGTTTCATTTAATTTAGGTGGAAAGAATGGCTTATGGTTTTTTTATGGCGATGTGTAAGATGGAATATGTGGAGCGGGTGTTATACTCAGGATAAATGAGGAGCATTATTTCAGACTTCAGCTTAACTATGTTAGGCTCTGACACCAAACTTGAGCTCCTTGCTTTGTGGTGTCTGTTAAGATTCTCCTATACACTAGGCATTGATACTTTAAGTATTTTTGCAAACTCTTTAGTTATCATCAATTTGTAAAAAAAAATGGCCATTGAAAATTATTTCCCTTAAGCAATGGTGTTCCATAATTCAAATTTTGTTGAGCTCCTTTAAATGGTTGAATTCGAGGGATATATTTCGAGAACAAAATAAGGATGTTGATATGATGTCAAAAGAGGCCCTTATTTTTGAAGTGGGGTTTTTGTCTCGGAAGAAATCATAGAAGGCTTTGAAGAAGATTGTGGTTCTTTCCGATATTTTGAATCTACATATACCTTGGGTTGATCCTTGCTACAAAGTTTTTGTTGTTGTTTTTTAAGTACAAGTGTTTTTATGGATAGGTGGAATATGAGGGTTTTGTTTTCTCATAGAATGGAGTGATGTACTAAAAGAATTTTTTGGACTAGCAAACTTTATCACTTTGTTTTCTTATAAGTCGTTTCTCATGGTGACGTACTTTTTTATTGTACGTTAATAACAAAAGTATAGGTTTTTTTTCTTTTTGAAAAAGGCCCTTGTCAACACTTTTCTTGGTCTTGGGTTTAAGTTTATTAAGGAGAGTTAGTCTTGCCTAAGTCGTTTTAAGGTATGGTCTTTAACGGTTTTGTTTGGTCTGGTGGTGATAACGAAAGGGATTAATAATTAATGAGAGGTTCATTAAGAATTTAATTAAGTATAGTTATATGGATTTGGTTGTTGTCATTGATTTGCAAGTTAGTGTAGTGGTGTTGGTTATACATGCATATTGTAAAGTTCAATATTTGACATAATTTAAATTTGGAAAATAATGTTATGTCATATATATCAATATTCTTTGTCACACACTTGTGGTGTTTGTAGTGTTAAGCTCAATAGTGTGCATGTGGAATTTTGTAGTTTATTTAATGTAGAGAATATGAGTAGACTAGAAGACGATACGTTTGTAGCCCTTAGCTATAAGATATTTAGCCCAACTTTAATTTGACCATACCTTGTACATTTAAGAATTTCAAGTTGATTCATCCAATGTAGATATGACAATATTTGTATGAATAAATATATTAATTTTTGTTCAAGTTTACTAAATATTTTGAACAAGGTAGTGAAGCATAATCTATTTATAGGTGTGCGTCATGAAACATGCTCCTCTGTTGTGTCACATCCGCTCCCCTCGTACTGACGATGGAGAGGACGCGACCCACGCACTGTTGTTGTTCATCAATTTGGGCAATCTAGCCCCATGTGCATAATATAAAATGCATTGAACATAAAATACATACACAAAAGAATAATACATGTAAATACACAGTGGAAGCAACATCATTCATTCAACACATTCATGCTATTCATAACTCATAAAACAAGCAACATTCATCATGTTCAAGCGTTCAACATATTCATGATAATTTACAAAGCAAATACAGTTGCAGAGTTAAATACAAAAATACTTATTTTGAGAAGAAGCTTCCCCGGAACTAGCTATGTCACTGCAACGTTCCACCCAATCATAGGCCAGTGTGCTCATTAATCTCTCATCATCACTGCCACCCCCGAGTTGGGCATGATTTCCATAAGGAACTAGGGAACACAGACTTACACACAGCAAGACCCGACACCCACAGTCAAGCCAATAATCTCATCCAAACATAGTCAGCCCACTAACATATGGGTTCCTTGGACTTACTCAGCCAAGGCAATACAAGGATGCACTTCACAGCAGAATACAAGTTATGGGTATGGACAAAAATGTCATGGGAACCAAAATCGAATATGGAAAATGGGGGAAACGACCCAATAGATCAAATCATTTCAGGAAATGTTCAATGGCTTCACAAAGGCAAAAATGACCTCTATTCACACCCAAAATGTGGGTCTATCTTCCCAACCACTAAGCATAACCAAAAACGGGTTTGCAACCAAAACGGACTGGTAAAATGGGGGAAAACACCTTGTGAGAGAAATACGATTTCACAAAATGTTTTTGGGCATTGTAGGGACTAAAATGACCTCCATACACACCCAAATCGTGGGTCTCCTTTGCCCATTCATGACACAATACCAAAAACGAAATCCTGGGTATGGAAAAATTAGGAAATGACAGAAAAACGTGGAGGTAAATGCACATTAAGCTCCAGCAGGGTGAGGAAGACAAAAACGCTTTAAAAAAAACTCAAATCGTGAATCCTTGCTACACACACTCAGCAAGACCAAAACAAATTTCCAGCCATGGAGAAAATGAAGAAAACTGCCAAAATCATGAAGGAAAACGCACAGGAGCTCCAGCTGCATGAGAGAGCAAAACCAATGGATGAAGAATGGAATGGGCATGCATTTCCAAGCATTTACTTGTCCAATAAGTCAAAAACATGTTTCCCCCAAAAATGGGTGGCTTCCCAATTCGAATTTGACTCCCATACTCTTCCCATCCCCATGCATTAACTAACTCAACCACTTCTGGATTATTGGGCACAAAAGACAAAATGGGTAGTTGACAGTTTTACGATTTTCCCTTTGACATTTGGCTTTCCCCCCATTGGCTCAAGGGTTTAAATATTCCCACCTATTCCTTGCGAAATCATGCCCCCATCTCTTTAATGTTGCATTGACATAGCTAGTTATGGGTATTTTTATTAATTGCATATTTACATGATGTCCAACATTATAATGTGCCTGGATAGCATGAAATACCTTCGGCATTGATTTTAATTGCTGAAACCTAAAACTCTAAATCAATGGTGGGGCCTTTGCCTTGAGCTCTACACCATGATCAAATAAAAATATTTACTTCATGTGCAATTCAATACCATGGGGTCGAAACCGAGGTGTTACATGTTGGCTCAACAAGAACAAAGATGTGTGTGTCTAATGAAAATGCAAGTTGGATTTTTCTATCTTAGTCAATTACATCTATGAAGCAGAGATCAACATAGTTCCATTAAATGTGTGGAGAGGTATTTTCACGTGTCCATACATGTGGTACCGAGATGCAAAAATTATTTACGGTCAGCTCAAGGGGTTTGACTAGCCATGATGAAATCATGTTAGCAAAAAGAGGTGACAAGGTGAAATCCACCTCAATCCTTTAGGGTTAGGCATACATGTTGTATGTCATAACATTTACTCAAGTGGTTTGGCTTGCCACAATGAAGTCTTATTCTCCAAAGAGGTGACAAGGTCAAATCCACTTCAATTCCTCATGGTTAGTCATACATGTTGTATGTTGACAACATTTACCCTAGCCACCATTCATGAAATGTGAAAAAGTGGTTGAATGGTTTCCTTGAGAAATTTTTCCATGCAAAATAAAAAATCAAGTTTCATGGCATTGTGTTAGTTCCAAACAAGGATGGCATGTGGAAGATGTGTAGTTTATTGACATCTAAATAGTATCACTATTTAAAACCAAAATGCATTGCCAAATGTCAACAACCTATTACATAATCTCTAGATAGTGGTTCTTCAACGATATTAACCTTTCTAAATAGTATCACTATTTAAAACCAAAATGTATTGCCAAATGTCAACAACCTATTACATAATCTCTAGATAGTAGTTCTTCAATGGTATTAACCTTAGCCACTATATACATAAATCTAGAGAATAAGTGCAAGGCAACTTTGAAGATGTGGCAAAGACCATTTGATGGTTGGTGATGTCATTATGCCATGTTAATGCCCCTACAACCTTCACAACAATGGTAAATAAAGTGCTAGGATTGTCTTGTCTCATTCATGATCTTGTATTTAAGTAAGATGCATGTTCTCAACAAAGTCACCTAGGAGGATCATTTACACACTTTAGACCAAGTATTTACAGTGTTGCGCGAAAAAAATTTGTTGGTCAACATAAATAAGTGTACATTCAAGCAACAAGAACTCAATTGTCTTAGATTATGTTTGAGTCAAAATGGATTTTAAGCATCGACTTGAGGAATATTTCAACCATTGTTGATTGGATACCATCGAACAATATCAATCGCTTGTGAGATTTCAAGGAAATGGTAAATTACCTAAGAGGGTTTATTACGAATCTTTCCCATGTAGCACATCCACTTAACATGCTAAATCACAACAATGTTTTAGTTGTGGGGTCATGCAACAAGAGTGTTCAAAGAGATTAATCATTGAGTGGTCATTGTTATTTTCCTCACAACGACTAGCATTAATCAAGGCTTCAATTTCAGAGTAGATGCTTCTAAATGGACACAACTTATATGCAATACATTATACTCACTACACACCACTTTGAGGCATTTTTAGATCTTGTCTTGAATTACTTATCGAATAATAAAATGTATGAATTGGTGCATGTCACTAAGCACTAGTCATATTATTACTTGGTATTAGACAATCGTGCACAATGACCAAAAGCCTCCCATCGTCCTCTAGATGTAAAGAAAATTCAAGAATGCATGCCAATTGACATAGATCATTATTTACATTAGTTTAATATTGTGATTACCATAAATGAATCATGAATAAAATTGTAGATTTCCTACTGTGAGCATTAGTAGTTTGAGTGAGAATGTTTGTATACTTCCAATGGTTTGGTTTTATGTTTTTAAAGAAGTTGAAACACAAGGTCCAAACTTCATGAATGCAGTCACGTATAACTCCTTGCCAATCCTACTATTTGAATTATATAGCTACATACTAATAGCCAAGACTTTTACCAACTTAGTTGTATTTGAGTTCCTTCGGTTCACAAACTTCAATTGTCGCACAATACATGTGTTGTGGCCTTTAGAACAACATAAAACATGTAATACACAGTCTATGGGTCTCGTGTTTGGTCTTATGGGTTTACATATAAGGGTTAGTTTATTCATAAGTAAATGTAATCAATCATTTAGTTCATATTATGTGATAAAACAAGTTGTTAGTCGTCCATGTTTGTTATGGTTAGTTGCTTCAACTATGATCACTAGACTGAAATGCATTTATAATCTAGATAAATGTCTTTTATAATCAAATATAATCATTTGACAATCAATTTTCTTATATCTTGTGGATTTCGAGTTTAAGTTTTTGTTATTAGATATTTTGGTAACTTTTAAGATGTTTGCACTATGTTTTGGGGTGCTTCGTGAGATTTTGGGTACATAGTGCATGTTCAACCCCTCTATGGTATGAGATGGCCTACGACATGAGAGATGTTGTGTGATGGATATGCACCGTTGAGATTGCTTGCTTAGTAGATGCTTGGCCTCATTATGGTGTTGGCTTTGTGTTCCTACACTAGGCAATATAGTTCTCTTACTTGACTGGTGGATGCCCTTCATGATGGCCACTTGCTTGGAGAGCAGTCCACTTGGGATGAAGAGAAATTGCATCATTGAGGAAGGTTTTGAACCCTACATGGCATCTAGCAGCTTGGATTCATGTTTGGATGATTGGAGATGGCTAGGAGATGCTTAGGGTTTTGGTAGCGTTCTTGTAGGATGTAGCTAACCTAATGGAGTACATTGCTTATAAGGATGATCGATGTAGTAGTTGAACTTATGTAGTTGCATAATATTGGACCCCTTATTATTACAACATTACCTTGGAGCATGACATGTGTACCTTAGAGTGGACATCTCAATTATGTTGGCCTACAAGGATCGTGTAGGGTGATTGTAAGGTATTGTGCCCACATAATATTGTTGGCCTCCCTTACCTCTCATATAAATAAAGGAAAAGAGTCTTTCCATTCATATACTCAATTGTACTATTTTCCTTGTACTTGGATTCTTAGAGGAAGTAGATAGGGTTTACTCATGAATAGTATGTGGAGTTATGAAGTCTAGAGGATATGTCTTCATTTGTAGTTTTCTCTTGTGGAGGAGATGTTCACTTGTATTTTATCTCTCTCTCTCTCTCTCTCTCTCTCTCTCTCTCTCTCTCTCTCTTTGCATTAGGTTTTCTTGGTCTTCTTGGAGGTTCTTGGAGCATCTTGGAGTTCTAGGATTCAGGTTCCACCCTTGGAGATTATAGATTAGGGTTTTAAGAAAAAAAACTAGAGTTGATTGGTGAAGAAGAAAAGAATAGGATGATTTCTTGCTTTGGGGGGTGTGTTGGAGAGATTATTGCACATAGGATCTTCTAACTAAGTTAGGGTTTGTTGATTTACCCTAGTCAGGGATTAGTGAATAGTTGGAGTTTTTGTACCATCTTTGAAAGAATACTATGGTATGTACTTGCACTTCAACTTAAAATTACAAATGAAGTTTCTAGCTATCCATATATTTTGTAGTTTTCATAATTGAATTTCGTCCATATATATTATTTATGAATTGTTTATGTCTTGTTGATTTGACACAAGGGACAAATCATTAAGTGTAATAACATTAAGGGGTGATTTTATTATAGTTATACTAATATAAAAGCACAAATTAAAATCTTGTTATTAGTTGATAAGTTGCTTGAGAAGGCATTCAAACTTATCTCATTGGTTGGTATCTTTTCTCCTTGAATTGTCGTGAAGTGTCGAGGTGTTTGAAATTAATTATTGTGATGTTTGAAGGTCTAAGAATCATTTTAAGAAGAATGTGCAATTTTAGTTTTGCATTAATTTCCCAAGTGCAAGAAATTCCAACATAGTTATAGATCTTGCTCTGGTTGAGACCACTCTCGAGTAAGATGGAGTTTGTATTTCAACTAGAGTTTGAGTGGGATAAGTACTTGACCTAGTTAAGGTCATCAGGTGAGAAACCCTAAGATGCTTCATGAAACATCTATTTATTTTGACAAAAAAAGGTATGTTTATATTAAAATCATAATAGGAATAGCTGAAAGAGATACAACCATATGATTTACAGAGAAATCAGATCTTAAAGACATGCAACTTCTTCTACCAACGTGCCCGAGCAAACCCTTAAATAATTAGTCAACTGTCTTTAAACAACTTGCTTCTTAAGGAGGTAAATATGAGGATAAAAAAAGGTTTACCAAAATCTCATTTTTGCTTAATACCATTGACTTATTAGCAGCCTGATCCGCCAAATCACTTAGTTCACAGAGAATATGAAAGAACCCTAACCGACGAAAGGTCTTAGAGACAGACTTAATTCTTTTAATCAGTCTAGCCAAACTTAAATTTTGACTCTGACTTACTTCGTTCATCGCCTGGATTATTAAGCGAAAATATCCCAATACAATAGCTTCCTCAACTCCTATTTCTTTCAGCCACTTGATTCATTGCCACAACCCATAGGCTTCAGCCATGTTGTTGGAGCCAGTTCCTATATTCCATAAATATTCCACTTCTATTTTATTTTCCCCCAAGGACCAATGATGACTCCTCCACCTCCCGCCATCCCTGGACTCCCCTTTGAGACACCATAAAAGAACATCTTGAACATCTTCCTCTCTTTTATCCAGTTTCCAAATTGGGATTTATCGAGTCTTATTTCCCAAATTTCCAACTTCTTCAAGGGAAAATCTATCTCTTTAGCAGAAGAGTTAAAGGAATGCATCCAATTAATCTCATTGGATGTGAGATTGGCTTTGTTTCTCGAAACCTGCTTGATATTTATAACCTCTCCCATGAGAGCTTGAGTCTTGGATACAATTTTCCATGGCGGTTGAGCATTGTTCAGGAAAATTATTTGGTTACGTTCTATCCAAAGATGCCAACACACAAGCTTTGGGAGCTTCATCCAACATTCTTTGATTCTTTTTTTTCTAACCAAATCACCTTTTTACACCTTTTCCCAATTAACGAACCAATTCTGAGCATCAACGGGCAGCTCAATCTTGTCAAACCAAGGGATAGTGAGATGATCCCACACAACTCTGGTGTAAGGGCAACTAAAGAATAGCTGTAGGATGGTCTCAGTGCTTTCAAAGCACATTGGACGTCTAAACTGACCCTCGATCCCTCTCCTTTCCAGGTTCTTGCTAGTAAGCATCTGCCCATGCACTATCGTCCAGTAGAAAACATCACTTTTTGGCAGCGTGAAAGCTTCCCATAGGTTTTTCCAAATCATTGGGTTGATGGCTGCGCTTGGGACCCCCGTGAACACTCTGTAACCTTGGGTAGAGGTGTACAGACCCATGTTGTAGCCCCATCCATGACTGTCTTTAATTTTTCTTTCCATCGGCGCTATACTTGTTAAATAATTAAGAAATTGTTTTTTTCTCCATCGAGCTCCACTAGACACTTCGAAAAAGTCCAACCAATCCACCAGAATGGAGGTTATTTATCCCACTGAGTTATATCCCACATGGTGCTAATTCCTTGCATTTCAGTCCATCTTCTGAATTCAGGGAGAGAGGGAGGGAGTGAATTCCCCATTACTGAGTCATGCTAGATCTTAATCTGTTTACCATTTCCAGGTATCTAGTGAAGGTCTTCTTTGAACCTGGGCAACACCTTCTTACATAGAGAAAAAATTGGAGTGCCATGCTTATTCCCAGGCACAGAATCAAGACACCAAAGTCTCAGTCCCGATAAATATTTTTTCCAAATCACCTAACTGCTCCAGGAAGGCTTTTTGTCTACCAGGTTCCAAAGCAGCTTACCACCCATTTCCAGGTTTTGGAACTTAATATCTCTAATCTGGAGACCTCCTTCCATCCAGGGCATTTTAATTTTCCTCTAGCTGATAAGAGCAAAAAAATTTCCCTCACCGTTTTTCTCTCCTTGCCAGAGGAAGGATCTCAACATGCTTTCAATCTTTGCTAAAATTTTGGGAGGGGCCATCATAATAGAGCACTGGTAGAGCAGATAGATATTAAGAACAACTTTTATCATTACTAATTTCCTGGCCAAATTTAACCAAACTACCCCCCATGCAAGAATTATTTTTTTGAATTTTTCAATTAGTGGATTCCAGTCCGAGCTCTTTGTCTTATTTTTGAAAATAGGTACCCCAAGATACTTAAAGGAGTGCCAGTTAGTTACTCCTTCAATTTCTAGTATATGATAGATTCCATACATCTCCCTCGGGTTGATATTCCAGCTGTAAATCAAACTCTTTCTAAGGTTTAATTTGCTCCCTGAAGCTTGGCAATAGTGATCCAATTCAGATTTGAATCTTCTAGATATGAGCTGGCTTTCCCCTCTGAGCAGAATTGTGTCATCTGCAATCTGTGCATGGTTGATATCCTTTGTTCCTCGAGCCATACTGATGCTGATTAACTCTTGATCCCTCCTTGCTTGCTCGAGTTATAGGCTGAGGACAAAGTCTTGGATTGCATAGAGCAAAGGCGAGAGCGGGAATCCTTGCCTCAATCCTGGTGGGAAGCCTTGCCTCAATTTCGTCTATCAAACTAGTGGTCTTTGAAACTAGTCAAGAATTATAAAACTCCTTCTACAAAGATGCACCACATCTTCAATAGCCTTGTCAGTGATTTGAATGTTATCAAATATTTCACATTCTCCAAACAAATAACCAATCAACAAATCAAATGGCGAACAAAGGAGTGCATCTAGATGATGGCTTTATAACTTGCAATGGGAACAATCCGGAACATTGTTGGGTTCTTTGATTTTGACCCAGAAGAACTAGAATTCATTATTACATTCAAATTTTAGGACAGCTGCAATAAATTTATGATATGTTCAACTTTTGCATTCTTATTCTTGGGAAGTATGTAAGAATTTACAGCCATACCAGACTTGGACTCTTTTGAGACAAAATTCATTATGTAACCGAAGAACATGAGGATATGGTCTTTGAATCCTTCTGGATTCAGTCCATGTTTCAGCTTTTGTAAATTTCCTTCTTTTTTTAATATAAATACTCTTCAACCGCTCTTGTTAAAAAAAAAGATATTCAACAAAGGCTTCAAACTCCGATTTCTACTTCAACCTTAAAAAACTGTGAAATTTGACATGTATTTTATAGTTAACGTTTTCTTATTATTAATTTTCATAGTGTGATTTTCTTTAAAAATCTGGATTATAGATGTATGCATCTGCTATATATGAATATATTGCTTGTTTGGATCATGGATCTATCCATGAGTTAAGAAAAAAATATATTATTATGTCCATTTAGGATTTAGATCTTGCTTGCACATATTTGCATGTTTACTAAGTAGTTTAGCCACGATCCTGAGAGGGTTGCTACATCCCCCCCATTCCTTCATTTCATAACCAATTACTAGATCCCACACACCATAGTTTCAACCTATCTATATTTGCTTGTAGTTTTCATAAATCTAAGATAGAAAATAATTGATTCATAACACAAGAAACAAGGTTCATTTCGTCTAATAGTTGAATTCCTAGTAACTTAGGGGTGGGGAGGTTCATTGATTGTTTAGGCCCTATCCGTCATTTCCTTCCCACCACCATGTCCCAAATCCTTTCTCATCCCTCTCAGTAAATGTAAGATCTAGTTAGGTGATCAAATGGAGGGGGCCAAGGTCGAATATGAAGAATGACATGTCTTCATACGATGATTTTGGACAAGCACTCGTTTAATTCAATAATTATTGCTTATTGAAAGAGGTGAGTGAGGCAGCTGTTTAATGGGAATATCTAGTCGGTCTTCTCAATTCAATTTTTCCTCTTTCACGACTTGGTATGGGACAACTATATCATGTTAAGGATAGACCATGGAAGGTGGAGAGTTTAGTTATTGGAAAGTATGCCCGTTGTTCATAGATGGAAATGCTCCATGCTCACTATGATATTATTCCACTAATATGTAAGTCATGAGTAAATTGAGCAATTTACTACAATTCATTAGAAATCGGTAAGTTTGTGTTGTTAATTCATAGTGTTTCCCGATCTTCTTCGAACTTATGCTATTGCAAAGTGTTATGGGTGGGACAATTATGTATTGTTTACTTGGATGCTTGTTATCAAAATGAGATTGCCTTTGGATCAAATTAAATTAGTTCACATATAATGCAAGGGTATTGATATATCTTAGTGAATTGACTTATTATTACCGCATAGATACTTAAGAGCTGATATATCATACTTTCCCTCCTATAGTATGGATTTTTTACCTTGAATGTCAAACTAATTATTTTTAATTAACTTTCACAACTTCAACATTGGTTCTTTGTTTTAGCTTTAGTTCCTTTTAACAGAACATTCACAACTTTGTCATTGGTTCTTTGTTTTAGCTCTAGTACCTTCTAATAGAACCACCATTGGATGTAGTGCCAAACTTTCATAGTTGAAAATGGGCAAATGGGTCAGTGGATGCTACTTTCACTCAAGAAACTGAGTTAAAAGCTAGCTCATCTGGGACAGGTTCAAATGTTGGGTAACACAAATATGTACATGCTTTCTCGTAATAACTAAATATAGATTTATTTGTAATAATGGATTTAGATTTTCGTGATATTTCAAATTAATTACAGAATTGAAATAGATATTTTGTAAATAAAAACATGTTTTAGTTTCACCTTTAAGCATCAATAATAGCCCCTCTCATTATTGCTAACCGAAAACCTATTTCAGCTTCTGCTCTACTTGACTTCTTGATTGCTCCAGGGTTAGAGTAGTGGGACAAGTTTCAAAGGAGCATCACCTGCACATATATACAGGTTGCATAGAAGTTGTTGTGGGTGGGAAAGCACGGGAAGCATGTCGTGAGGTAGTGAAGTGATGAGGCAGTGTAACTACAATAGTAAAGGCGCACAAAGATCAATGTCAGATATTGGTAAGTGGATCTTGTGAGAAATATGTTATAAGAATTAAAGGATGTCAAAGGAGTTATTATGAAGAGTTATGAAATTCACCGTATCTCCCAAGTTTAATTTTGAGCTGAGAACTTCCATAAAAAATAATGCAAAAGCTCTCAAATCTGGCCAATATCACCTCAATGTTAATGTCCCTGAGTTTAATTTTGGACATTTACATATGATTAACTTAGTCAGAACTAATATAAAAATTTAATAAATCGATGAAGAGTCCCTACAAAGATAAACTAATAAGCTCAATGTTTTATGTGCTTTCAACTTTTATTTCCCTTCTATTTATTTCTAGTTAAATGCAATGAAGAATTACACTTTGCATTATTCAATTTAATGTTTACTTATTATAATTTTCTTTTATTTTTTTATAAATCCATAATTATGCTAAATATAATTAAAATTTAATGTTTATGTGCTTCCAACTTTTGCTTCCCTTCTAATTTTTTTAGTTAAATGCAGTGAAAAATTACACTTTACATTATTCAATTTAATGTTTTTTTTTAAGTAAGAAGGAACCATTCTATTACTCCATAAAACTGAGAATATTTACAAGCACTGCTCCTAAAAACATGGAGTCAGGCTTCGGTCTGCTATCCAAAACATAAAAAAGAAGAGTATGTCCCAAATGGAAAGTCGCAGGAGCATGAGAGTCGCCCAGCCTTTAAGCATGGGTGCTCGATCATGGTTACAAGAAGAACAAAATACAAGTCGATTAGCATAAAGTAATAGACAACAAAAGGATAAACAACAAAGGGAATGACTCGACCAAAGCCACAACCTAGCGTCTTCGAGACGACTCGACTTCATCCTGAGCGTCGTTGTCTCCTTTCCCATTGTTAACCCCCGCTTGGCTGGACTCTGCCATGGCCACATCCGCCTCTCTCGGAATGCGCTAAAATGGTGGCCCAGAGAGACGCAGAAGGCTGCACATGTGATCGAGGTTATTCTCTGCCTCGTCTTTGAATTTCCGAACAGTGATATGGATGAGCTCCGCATAGCTCTCTCTCTCGTTTATGGAACGAGACAATATGAACTTGAGTCACCAATAATGTGACATAACCACTCCCTCTCTGAGTTTCACCCTGAACTCGCTGAAAATATCCTCCTCCATGACTGCGATGGATTGTCGGATGTGGGCAGGCATCTCCTCATTAAACAGTTGCTCCCATTGATCCTCTTCCCCAATTACTGGATCTGCCATTGCTTTACAGGCATGATGCTTGCAGTTTCTTTTCCTTCTGTGCACTCTGCTAGTATGCGAGTGTTTTACCCAATGTTTGCCTCTTTGTGAGTGCTTAACCTAGACTCTGTCTACTATATCTGTGGCAATGGATTCCCGTTGATTCCTGGTTAAATAGTGCGATGTCACCCAGCAAGATCTTTTGGCAATGCATACCCAGGTGTGTGAGGTCGCTCCTGCGATCATCCCACCGGATTTGCTTGTCATTTCGACATCCTTCACACTCGATGAAATATCTATTTTATGGCGTTCTTCCGTATTCACTGATATTGGCCTCTATCTCTTGGATACGCGAAGAGAGCAGTCCTTCCATGCAAGCCTCCTACAACATTATCAACTATCACATCTTGAGTTTGCACGAAATGTTCCATTCCCGTGATCGCAACGTGGCCTTGGTTCCTTGGCTCTCAACTCAATGGCCTTACTCGTGTTGATCCACCATCACTACATTTGTCAGTGTCTCCTCCTGACGCCTCACCCGCATCCGAGGTCAATTTAATGTTTGTTAATCTTTGATGCCAAGTATAATTAAAATTATAAAAAAACATAATAATAAAAATTATAGATTATAAAAAATGGAATGTATAAATAAAATTGAATTAAGTTATTATTTATTACTTAATTGCCAAATTATGTAATATTAAATTTGAGTTTTGAAATTAAAAAATATGAAAAAATCATTATGATATATTATTAGTCCCTGCCAAAACTATATGTTCCACTCTTTTCTATTAATTTGTACAAATACATTTAAAATATGTAATGTTAACTGAAATCTTTTCTTTAACTGTAATTATGTAATAAAATATTTTCGATGCGGTTCACAACCCCTGAGGGGGCTGCTACATCCACAGGAAGAGATCATGGGGACCCATCCAAAGGGGCATGCTCTAATTACATATCTAACCCAATGGGGACATCAAGTGAGGCCCTTATCTATCAATGTATAGCCACATATGGATTTGACCCTGAGACCTTTTGTTCACAACTTATAGCACTCAACCACTTGAACTATACCACTGAACTAATTATTTGATAAGATATATTCATACATGTTAAAAAAAATTTGCACCAAAGTCTTTAATTCTTAAATATGGATAATATTATCATTGATGGGAATTTAAAAAAATACACTTTTACAAATAGAAATATATTTTTCTTAGTGGAGTGACAATTTCATCCAACCTATACACATTTACTGGGGTTGTAAGTTCTATTTGTCCCATTAGTGGTCATTTTGATTAAAATATTAAATATACCTTTGTTTGTCGGTATTTGATGTGGGGTAGTGGCCTTCCCCTTGTGGGAGCTTTATAGGAATCCAACATGTTCACCGATTTCTACGGCACATTAATTTTTTTTGCTCTTATCATACCACATTAATCCAAACAGATTTCTACAATAATCGAAATCTATGCATAGGTGTACATGCTGCAAGCTTGGGCTCACAAGGGATGTGTATTCTACTTTAATTCAGACATCCATTAATTGAGTATTGGGAACTAGGGCATTGGTGTGCCTATCATTGTTCTAGTACCTTCCATGGAACGACATTCACACAATACTTGGAAAGCCCTTCACAAACAACGTTTCTTAAAACCCACACATCTTAGTTCAAGTCATAACAAGAAATTTAAACCACATTCATTTTTTTGCCCATGGAGCTATGAGTCTCTGTACATTTTCATTGTATAGATGGTTGAGTTTGAGACATTTTAGGGTTATGTAAAAGGCATAAAGGCATATGAGGAAAAATGATGAGATATTATTTCATATATTTTTGCTTAAATTCAAATGGCTAAAGTGCATGCAGCTTGTTGGTGTTCAAGCCTCCTTTCCAGTTCGAAATCTATAATGGAAACTATAAATGGTTCCTAGTGGGATAATTTTAAGGGCAAAATTTAGCCCATGGGCTATTTTTAGGGGTTTTTCTCCAAAAACAATTTCGCCATTTTGCATTTTTTGAAGCCTTGTTTCGCCCAATTTTAATGGGGTAAACTTTTTTCACCCAAAAAATCGCCAAATTATTATATAAACAATATAAAATCCTTGGAAATTAAAATATTTTTTGAAAAATATTGCCAAACATTTTATACTTGGAGTTTTAAGAATTGGTAATATTCGCCAACATTTATAAACTTTTAAATAAGTATGGTTCCTTAAAATCATCCATGGAACTTCCCTCCAGTATTAAAATGTGAACCCTTCCTAGCCTTTCCAAAGGGTTCTAGCCCTTCCTAGAAGTGTAAGCTTCAAATTTCCTTCAAAAGAAATTTAAAATGTGAATTTTACCCTTCTAATTAAGAAGGACATAATTTATATCAATGTTTCAAAAGAAGGGCATAATTTGAAATTACCCATCCATATAAATTTCTCAATATGTCTAAATCTCTATGCTATAAAGTTCAACTTGTTATTCAAAATTTTGGAAATATCATAAAATATAATCACTCACTCATTCACTCATGTCGCACTCACTCCTTAGTCGTGAAAGATGACGAGAAATGGCAAGCGACTACGAGGCACTGGCCACTGAGATGTGACTCTAACTCCTGAGTCACTTGGGGCTATGATCTAAGGTGTAGCATTATGTCAATGATTGCAACTCTAAGAATATAGAATCACCACTAGGCCTAAAACGATCCCAAAACTTTGTGCCTGCTACCTACGTGAACCTAGCTACCAATGTCCATCTGTTTTTTATCAAATTAAATTCAAATTGACAGTTTGATGAGTCCTCCTCTGCAAGTCTTCATTTCTTGCATGAATTTTACATAATCACGTCAACTATAAACAACACTCAACAACATGCAACTAGGATCAGAAACCGTGCAAAGGTTGATTTATGCATTGATATAGAGAGGTGGCACTAGGCACACTATATGAATAAACAATGAGTTAGAATGGACCAAAGTACAACAATGGTTATTAATAAAATAAAATAAAAACAATTTTTGGCTCAGGAATAGTCTTCAATTTGATGGGTGGCATGATCATGATGTAATCTCCCTCCCTCCTTCCAAACATTTATGGTTTCTCACCACATTTGTCCTCGTTGCTCACCACCAAAATATGTATAGAAATTACCTGTCTTTACATCCTCTCCTCTTTAAATCCTGATCTCATATTCATAACTAAGGATTATTATGCACACAAATACTCACCTTATAATATCAATTAGGTCAAGGCATTGAGACAACCATAAAATATCAAATGTGGCAAGATGCAAAGAGTAAGAGAACTATAAGTAAGTCTTATATTGAATTTACTATATAAGTCTTTAATTGACACTATCAACTGGGATTTAACATGTTGAATGGTTGTTATGTTTTTATCCCTCCTCACCAATGTGATTACAATGCACTCTTTGAAGGTGAAGTCCATAATTTTATGCCTTCTTCCTCATTCTCATGCCTTTTGGTAAGACAATAAGGAAGGTAGTGCCTTGCATCAGCATGGAAAACAATTTCAACATACAGGTAGATATATTAATTGTTTTAGAGCCTCGATCTCTTAATTACTCACACCTAAAACTTTCTCAAATCCAACCATTAACAAACTTCTTTGGTGTTCTAGTTCAATTTAAAAGCTAGATTGTCAAGACTTAGACATGTAGCTAGTTGCAAGGCTCCATTTGACTTAGGTTTGATTCCATTGACCCTCCATCCAATCTTTGTATTTTGCCATGATAAGTGTTAAACAATGAAAATTGATGGCATGTCCTTGGTGATGCTAACGCTACTAACCTGCTTGGTATGTAGGATTTTTTTATTATCTTTTCTAAGTTGTGGATTATTTTTTTTAGGAACCCATTGCCCGACAATCTTACATCTCTTAGGATCGGATGACTTCCCTCTCTCTGGTTTGAATTAAGTTTTTTGTTGGTTTTATATGTATTTTTTGTTGTGGGTTTATTGTACCCTCATTTTGCTTGGTGGCTTCCTTTTGTACAAAGTTAACAGTATGTAATTCTCTCATTGTTCTAGTTTTTTTCAAATACTACATGTAATTACAATTTCCTACACTATGTAGAAGATCATGCAGATGCCCTAGTATGGTTATTGCATAGATCATCGAGATGCCCCAATATGGTTATTGCATAGATCATCGAGATGCCCCATATGGTTATTGCATAATCTAAGAAGTTATTCTATATAATGGAGTGTGCTCCAACTTAGAAAAATACAATAAAATAGTTGTTATCTTACTCAATCGTAAAATTAATGTTACAAACTTGTCAAATTAATGTGTTCAAATTGATTTTTATTAAAAAGTTATAGATTTTTCATGTAGATATTAGGAAGTGCTCAATTGTTTAAGATTGTAAAAATTTGGAAGGGCAATATTTGTTTTTTGCATTTTTTGGAGGAAGGGTTTAGTTAATATATACTTGTCAATTGAAGTACAATTATTTATATTACCCTTCATCTTTGAAGGGATCTAGGAATAATTCCAATTGAAATTAATACCCATCCTTCAAATTTGATCACTGGTTCCCACCACCATTTTGTGATATGTGGCTATTATCTTTCCAAGGGCGTAGGATGAGTTAATGAGCAATTTCTTGTACGTTTCTATTTTCATTGCTTTGGCCAATAATGTCACCCATGTGAAGACATTGTTCGAGTTGACTACTCAAGGTCAGAGCAGAGCAAGAAGGGTAAACACAAGCTTCATAGCCATTTAGACTGATAAGCATGTGATAGGTTTTGAATTCTATCTTATATTTTGTATTATGTCTTCAAGTGTTTTGGATTTTTTTAAAGGGCGATATTCATTTTATTATCTATTTTTGTCCCTCCTTGGCGAGTAGTTCAATTTGGAGTTAGTTCCTCTCTCAGACTTGCAGGTTACATTGGTTGCAAATATGGGTAAAAAGAAGCTCCAAAGACTTCTGCAATGCAAAAACATGGTGTGAATAATAAGGCTTCTTTTAATTGGTGGAGACCTTCTATGGAGAGTATGAGTGAAGAAGAAGCTCAAACTAATGATCGAGATAGTTAGCCAATCTATAGCTTGGGTGTTTTTGCCTGGAAAAAGTGGTCCTCGTCTATGTTGGATTTCCATACATCTGTATTTTATTGACGTTGTTTATTATTTTATTTTAAATTATGTGGATATAATTGTAAACTTGTGGGTATGTTCATTTCAAAAGTATTTTTAATGGAGTGACTCGAGTCTAATTATTATTTTAAGTAGTTATTTTATTTTAAACTATCCATATATAATTGTAAACTTGTGGGGAAAAACCATAGATGTGGGGAGGGGAGGGTGGCGAAAAGATTGGATCGTTTTCTTATTACAAAGAAGATAGTGGACAATCATCATTTTATTAGGCAGTGGGTGGGGAAAGGGGGCCTCTAGGACCATTTCCCCATTTTCCTAGAATTCAAGAATGGACCGATCAAATCACCAACTCCTCTGAAATTTAATAAATTTTGGCTCAAAGATGGAAGTTTTATATATTTGATTACAAATGGTTGGGCCCATTACGAACCTGGGAATAGAAACTCTGCTGCATTCCAATTTGCAGAGAATTTCAGGAACTTGAAAGATGTGATTAAGACTTGGGATTTGGATAAATGAAAGAGGGATGACAGGGAACTACAACAGGTTGAATTGGAGCTATCTGTGATTTATGATCAGGATGGTGGTGGTTTATTGAACCAGGTGGATAAGGAAGCTTTAAAAAGCCTGGAAGGACGGAGGATCACTCTCATGTTGGAAAGCGAGGAAACTTGGAGACTGAATAGCAGAGCCACTTGGTTCGAGTATGGGGATGACAACACCAAATTTTTTCATGCATATGCTAGAGGGAGAAAGACTGCCAATATTGTGTGGAGTCTTGAAGATGAACATGGTATTGTTCATGACACTTTTGAAGGCATGGCCTCTACTGGGGTGGAGCATTTCAAGAAATTGTATAAATCCCTAGCACATGCTACCCTTGCCGAAGTTATTTGAATTTCTCAGGTCTTCCCTAGATTTGTGGAGGAGGAATATAACCAAGCTTTGATGGATGAAGTGACGGAGGAAGAACTTAAGGTTGTGTTGCAGAGTTTCCAGAAGGACAAAAGCCCGGGTCCTGATGGTTGAATGATTGAATTTTTTCTGGAACTCTATGATTTACTGGGAAGGGATCTTTGAAAAGTAGTAGAGGATACCAGAACCTCTGGGAGGATCCCGGCTAGCTTCAATTCCACTTTCATTTCCTTGATCCCTAAGGTGGACAATCCTACCTCATTAAATGAATTCAGACCTATCTCGCTTTGTAATTGCATCTATAAGGTGGTTACTAAAGTGATCACCAATAGATTGAAGAGGGTTCTATCGAAACATATAACAGATGAACAGTTTGTTTTTTTGGAGGGGAGAATGATACATGAGGCTATTGGGGTTGCTTTGGAGGGTTTGCATAGCATGAAAACTAAAGATATTAAGGGTGTGGTTCTGAAAATTGATCTTGCTAAAGCATATGACAAGGTAAGTTAGCTTTATATTCTTTTGCTGCTAACTCATTTAGGGTTTGATATTGCTTTTATCAAATGGGTGATGAGCTGCATCACTACTGTGTCCTTTTCGGTATTGATCAATGGGGCTGCATCCCCTTTTTTCCATGCAGAGAGAGGGCCAAGACAAGGATTCCCGCTGTCTCCCCTACTTTTTTTGTTGGTGGCTGAGGGTCTAAGTAGATCCATTAAGGAGGCTAATCGAATTGGAACTTTCTTTGGTATCCAGCTTTCACAAAATATGCAACTTACCCATTTACTGTTCGTGGATGATGTATTGATTTTCTGCTCTGGTTCAATCAAGGATTTTAATACTCTTGATGATATACTAAAGCTTTTCTCAAAAGCAACAGGCATGAATATAAACTTTGGGAAATCTATGGTGACCACACACCTCTTAAATGAGAGGAGCAGGAACTTTTAACTTTATTTCCTTTCAATATTGAAAGGTTGGAGGAAGGGTTGAAATATTTGGGGGTTTTTCTAAAACCCAATGATTACAAGAAGCAGGATTGGGTTTGGTTACTTGAGAAACTGGAGAAGCGGATGAAGATGTGGAGCCACAAATG
The DNA here is from genome assembly GCA_001517045.1 of Pseudotsuga menziesii. Taxonomy (NCBI): domain Eukaryota; kingdom Viridiplantae; phylum Streptophyta; class Pinopsida; order Pinales; family Pinaceae; genus Pseudotsuga; species Pseudotsuga menziesii. The sequence goes on from LPNX011186498.1 coordinate 71,828, forward strand.
GTTATCCAGGGCTGGCAGACTGGTTCTGGTCAAAGGTATTTTTGAGTCCATTCCTATCTATTGGATGTCATTGGGATGGATTCCAAAAGGAATTTTGGAAAAGGCTCGCAGAAGTTGTTTTCATTTCCTTTGGAGTGGAAAACAAGAAGCACATGTGACCCCATGGGTAAGGTGGGAGAAGATTGCTATCCCAAAGGGGTTAGGGGGGTGGGGACTCAAAAATATCTTCCTCTTTGCAAAATCCCTGGTGGCTAAAGGGGGATGGAGAATTCTGAAGACAAAGAATTTTTGGTCTCATGTGATGATTCAGAAATATATCAGCCCTGATTCGACTGAGGAATGGCTTCGACACCCAAAAAAAACTCATCCTGGGGGTTCTATTTTTTGGAAAGTCGTTGTCAAATCATTTGATTTCATTGAAAATGGTCTGGCTGGGATGATTGGGAATGGAAGAAAACTCATGGTTGGAGAAGACCCATGGACCGGGTGTATACAGTAGCATAAGCTTATGGATAATACAGTGATGTCTTTAAGATAGATTGGAATTATTTTCCTTCATTAGCTCGTGGATCCACTGCAGATGGTCAAGTGGGAACAATCATGGATACGGGCTGGGGACCTGGGGCTTGATGAACCAAAAATTAGGGATCTGGAAAGGTATATAAGGGCACTATCACAAGATCAGATTATCCTTCGGGATAGGGAAGATGTCCTAATCTGGGATGTAGCACAGAATGGGAAGTATACACCAAAGGCAGGTTACATTAAACTGAGTGCACAGGGGGTGGATCGAGCTGCAGTTTGGTGGTGGAAGACTCTCTGGAAAATCAATTGCCCACCGAAAGCCAGGTTATTTATTTGTGTGTTTTGGAGAATAAGGCTCCATGCTGGGATAACTTATAGAAAAGGATTTTTTAGGGACCGGGCTGGTGCACATTGTGTAAATGTGCGGAGGAATCAGTTTTTCATCTATTTCTGACTTGTTCGTATATCATTGCTGTGTGGAAAGAATGTACTAAGATATATGGAATCCTATGTAACTGGGCTAGCATAAACATACTGCAGGCTTGGGAAAACTGGAGAATATCTATTCCTATGGAATCAATTAAAGCACTCCCCCTTATTGTTATTTGGGGAGTGTGGATTTCTCGGAATAACTTGATTTTCTCTGAGAAATGTTGTACACCAAAGATCACGACCACTCTTTCCAGTGGTATTCTCATGGCCTATCCATAACATATCAGAGTGAAAAACCAGAGGGATATTTTAGATATGGAGATCGACAAGTCTGTTCCTTGGGCCTTTTTCGATGGAGCAGCACAAGAAATCAGATGTGGGGGTGGTGCTATTCTATTCCTTAGGGAGGGACATATCTTCAAAATCACGATGGGATTAGGAGAAGGCATCAATAATTATGCTGAACTTTTCAGCTTGAAACTTTTACTCATATTTGCAACAGAGAAAGGGTGTCGTTCTCTAAATGTTTATGGTGATTCTATGAATGTGATCAACTGGATCAAGAAGACTTAAGTTTGCATAAATCTGAGACTGGACAATATACTCTCTTCTATATTAGATATTTTAGATGCTTTTGATTCATTCTCTTGCAGTCATATTTACAAGGAGAATAACCAGGAGGAAGACATGGCCTCGAAGGAGGGTCTACTACTGACTTTGGGACAGTGGGGGATCTGTGAGCATATTGACGGCATTGTTCACAATTTTTCCATCGACCATTCATAAAGGGGGTGGCTCCTTTGTGAGCATGGTCTGGAGCTCCTATACTTGCTGGTTTTTATCTTGATATAGTTCTTGCTGAATTTTTGGGACTATCTTAAGTCCACGACAGACGTTATATTATGTATTGTATATATTATGTACGTATGTTTCATAGCTCATTTCATGACTTATTTTTTGGCTGGACATTATATGAGATATTTTGTGACTCACTAGACTAGGATTGAACACTCATCCTGTTTTTTATGTATTTACATTTCCAGACCTACTCAGGTTTTTATAGAATACACAGTGCTGTGTATTTGCAAAATGTAATTTTGTTACTCGAAAGATGAAATAAAATTATTCTTTTTTTCCCAGGGAAAAAAAATTGTAAACTTGTGGGTATGGTTATTTCAAAAGTATTTTTAATGGAGTGTTGGAGTCTATTATTATGTCCACGACAAGGGGATATATAAAAATCACTTACCCCCTATTAATTTGTTCATAGACTCTATAATTTTTTCCTCTGTCTATAGTTTTGGATGGTCTGTGTATAGTTCAAAAAATTTATTTATATGATTTTTTTAAATAATGCAAATTTGTTATGTTTTGGTTGGGTTAATTTGATGACCTTTGTCTCAGGAATGACTTCCCACTTAGAAGGCGAAGCTTGCATCATCCATTTAAACCCAGTATGGAGGCCCACTCACATCATGTTTTTGCAGCTTCACTTTCCGTACTGTCTAGGTTTGCGGTTTTGTAACTTGTTATTATTATTATTAATGTAGTGGTTAGTATTTCACATACCCGTCCCAAAATTCCAAAACAAGAAATCCAAGTAATCTCAAAATATTTGAGTACATATTTCTAATTATCTTTAACAAACTCTGAGATCATCATAGAAAAACATGATAGAACACGAGCCAAGTCAATAATATTTTTTCTTTCATGTTAAGAAAACTTAAATTTAGGGTTTATAAAGACTACACAACTGATTGAAAATAGGAGAAGGAAAATTGGGAAATAAGGAATGATTGGTTGAAGCATGTGACTTCAACATAATATTTTACGCATTTTGCCACTGTAACACGAAATTAGAAAACGGAAGTAGATCAATGATTTAGATGTTGCAGCTACTTGATTTGTTAATATTTTCATCAAGAAATATATACTCTCTTTTTTCGTATATGACCACGTGTTGCAGAGTCTATGTTGAATGATATGTTCAATGCTCTTGTTCGTAGGTTCACATTGTAAAATTATGTGAATGTAGTGTTGTTAGTAGGTTGGTATTATGTTTCATGAACAAGCTAAATGAGCAGCAAAGTTGCATATTCCCTGCTAGAGTTTGTAAATGTGTTAGAGTTGTGTGCTTAAACTTTAATTGCAATTACATTAAAATGGGTAAACAGTTTTGTCTCATATACTACTAAGATTTCCTGCCAAGAAAGCATGAGTAACCATTCGAATAAAAAGCACGAGTGCAGTACTAGCAAGCTCTTGTGGATGGATATGCACTTTTATTCTCTTACCATTACTCTAATTGCTCGAAGGAATGGGCAATGCCATTAGTGGATCAACCCATATGTTGAAGGACGGGGGTTGTAATTTAAGCCTACCAAATGGTGGTGAGGGTTCTTCGTGAATTAATTATCAAGTGACCAATGTGTGCATTCCATTGGCATCATAGCCAATACTTCATTGATATTCTTACCAGTCTTTTTATAACCCCAAACATTTTTGTAGTAAGAATTTAGCGAAGAAACACACCGACATTTTTTTATAATATTAAACACTTAAACTTAGTTTTTGTGTTAGATCAATGTATTTCATTGCTGCTATTCCTTGTTATATGTTTTTTTTCTGAAGCATGAAGCATCAATATAAAATTTGACTTGAAGTTTGAAATAGAAGAGTAGAACTCTCCTTTATTTTTGTGGCAGAAAAAGCTTAAGCTACTTCAAATACACCATAATTAAATTTCTACTAACTCCTATGCATATATATGTGATCAAAATTTCTACCGAATCATATATATATATGAGACCAAAATTTCTACATGCTCCTATACATATATATGACCAGCTTTATGTTAATTCAATTGAAATATCACACTTTCCCAACGATATAAGCCTTGCACTCCTTGCTAGGTGCAGGTATTTCATATGGAGCTACCTCTAAAAACAATATAGAAGTCATCATAAATCCAATCCACTACGCATAGGAAACAAGATAAATGGTTTGTTAATATAATAATATTAATGTCTTATATAATAAAATATGTATCCATTATCCGTGTTTGTGCAATATGATTATCAAATACTTATTTTAATAATGATTTTATTCTCTTCTCTATATTTAACCATGAAAAAGGCATTGAAACAAAGCCTATTAAACTCAGAGGATATGCAGTACACTATCAAATGCAAATAATTTGAAAAATCAAAGTGCCAAATGTCATTGAAGAGGCAACATAGAGATAGAATTCGAGTTCTCTTTCATAATATTTCGACTTGCTTCAATATAGAAATAGCAATGGAAAATTGAACTTTAGCAACTTAATTCAATGAACTTTGCCAAAAAGAAAAGGAAGCGTACATCTGCCCTAACTGTTCAGTAATAACAAGCCTTTATCTCACGCAAACATACGAGCATTCAATGGCACCGTCGTCGATCTCTTAGTTTTAGGAACATACATGTTATTGTTGAAGCCTTCTGGAATCTCCTGCAAAAGTTTACACAGCCATTTCAAAGATAAAATCTTTAAAAGGCCGCCATAAAAGAATTGAAGAAATTTAAAGATCATATAAGAGCACATAGCGAAGCGCAAATTTATAGTTCATGGAAATGATCTAAAAGAGTAGCGACTTAACAATAAACTTCCATATCCTAAGCGCAATTTTAGGGTTAAGTAGCGATCCTTTGGAGAGGATTCAAGAAAATAATTGACTCAAAAGTATATTGTTTTTGTGTGAATTCGGAAGTCATTATAATCTTGATGTATACAGTTCAGCATAACACAAAGCCTAAATTTACACTTAAAAGGGAGTTGTTAGCATTCAGAATGTACCCAAGGTTGTAGAAGGTAAATCCCAATGAAACAACAGAATCACTTTAAGAAAGGAATATGGCTTCCTAGTTCCTAGAGAGAGATCTCTCACTTATTTTTCATAGGGCCTATAAAACTGAAATAAAATTCAAATTAAATTGGTGGTTGAAATGGGCAAGCATACATTGGGATATGGAGTCACAAATATTTTATGAATCAGAGAACTACTTGCAGATAAAATTCTACAAAGGCAAGGTAGCACTCGGTCAAAGTCAAAATGTTGTTGGCCTGGTGATAAAGAAGAAAGAATGATAATCCATTAACATAGAGCATCGAAAAGATTAATTCTACATTAACTTTGCTTGGAAGGGTTTGTGGATATCTGAAACAATAGCCAAAGCATAAACATATATGAATTCTGAACTATTACACACTCGTTCCAGATATGAAAGAAAACATAATGCCAAGTTTTACAAGAAGACATGCACATAAGAAAGGAAATTACAGACTGTAACTACGAAATACACAGGAATCTTTGCAGCAACAGGCCAGCATTCGACTCTGTCATTTTTTATTAAGGGCAGATTCGCAGATTCAATTATAACGTGGGAATCAAAATCCTAACAAATGTTGATCTGGCAGATTCGCCATGATCACAAAACAAAACAGGAAAGCATGTTGGGATGGGCGTGGTGGATCAAACAGGAAATTTTGACATCTAGAAACCACACTTGCTGGATGAAAACGATGGCTCAAAGAACCTTCGACCGTCGGCAACAGCTTCAATCTGCCCTACATCCTCTGCCTACGAAATAAACCTTAGCTGTAGATCTTGATCCACCATAAATCTTAATCGTTCAATGGTGTGGCTCTTACCCGATTTCGCAATCCACCAGCTTGATAAAATTCCTGCTTTTTCCCATTGCGAAATTAATGTGGGCCATAGATCAAAAAGTCGCCTAGATCCCCGTCGTTCAAAAGTGAGAGGTCTATAGGATTTCGCAACCTCGAAATATTTTACCTCTCATGCATGTTCTGGCTACGAAATGCACGTTCGCCGTAGATCTAGATTGAGCGTTGATCTCAACCGTTGAAGTATGTAGGTTGTATAAGATTTCACGATGGCAGAGATTTGATATATTCATGCAAGTTAGGATCGCAAAATACATACATGTTGTTGATGTTAACCCATCCTCATTCCTAGCCATTGAAATATGTGAGACCTACCAAGTTCCACCTATCGGGAAGTTCTCTTACCTCATGCACATTTTCCCCTTTTCCGCACTGTCGATCTTAGGCAGGCATTCTCCGATCCGTTGATTTGAGGTAAAGATGCGGGTTTCAGAAAGCAGAAGGCGGGATCCTGACTTTTCATAACCAAAACTTCATATCTCCGCTTTCCGATATTTTCCTTTCCGACCTTTTTTTCTGCTCCGTTGATCTATGCGGAAGCTCTCTAAACCGTCGGATCTCGGACTACGGAAAGCGAAAGTCAGGTTTTCCAATTTTGCATCCCAAAAATTAACCTTTTCCACTTCCTCCCTTTCGCTTCCGCCTTTATCATAAAGCGGAACGCGGATCATCCAACTTTATTCCCCGAGATTTCTCCTCTTTTTCCCTTCCGCTTCCGTATTTCGCAGAAAGCGGGAAGCGAATTTTCAATTTTCTCAAAGCTCGATTTGGATCTTTTCGCTCCCGCCTTTCTGCTTCCGCCCTTTTTCTTTTCGCATTGTTGATATGTGCGAGAGCTTTCCTGATCGTCAATATGGCGGATCGCGGAAGGCAGAACTTCAACTTTTTACGACCAAAATCTTATGTTTTCTGCTTTCCGTCTTTAGCGGAAGGTGGAAATACCAACTTTATCACCAAATTTTGGCCCTTTCTGCTTCCTCCCTTTTGTTTCCGCCTTTTAACTTTCCACTTTTTATGGGTCATTAATTTGTGCAAAAACCTTTCTAAACCATCGGATCTCGGATTTCGGAAAGCGAAAGTCGGGTTTACCACTTTTTATAACTAAATTTTTACCTCTTCCGCCCCAAATTTTCCTTTGGCAGAAATGATTTTTCTGCCTTTGATCTTTTCTGATGTACATCCAAGCCGCCCATTTGTTGCAAAACCTCATTTAACATTTATCAAGGTCATATGATAAGGAATTTTTCAAACCTTATTCCTCCATTTATTGGCCAAATCCCTTGCCAACTATTTAGCCAAAAAACGGTGCTAACAGCAGTAATATGGAAAATCGTAAATACCACAATTTATTCAAGTTATGAATATGAAAATTTGTGTTAAAACCTTACATAATAGAAGCAAATTATGTCAAATGTAACAAGAAAAAAGATTGGGAGTACCTTACCGCTTAAGAGAAAGCATCTAGTATAAAATGCTTTGAAAACTATACTAGCACCATGCAATTTCTGAGCCGTTGAACTTAAAAACTGCAAATAGTTACAATTCCATGGGCGGTAATCGCCTTTACAAAATATTGCTCACTTTATTGCGAGAAGGAAGGAAAGAAAGAAAAATAAGATTTTGTGAAGCCCTAAAAAAAACACGAAGGTTAAAACCTGCATACCTGCAACAAGGTATAACCTGGACATTGAAACCCTTCTCATGGTTGATTGGCATTTTAAGACGATAGAAAGGGAAAAACATTAGGTGGCACCTCAACATGCATGGCAGCATGCATGCAAGTGGTCTGACCACTTTCAAGTGCATTGGAGATAGGTGTCCTAAGTCCGAGCAGTGAGTGCATCCAGAACCCTCACCATACCGCCACATTAAGGTTTTCTGCAAAGCCGAGGATGACTGCATAATTCTAGGATGTAGCGGTTAGAACATGCCAGTGTTATTGCACCCAGGATGTCAAAACATTTCAAAAGGAGGAGATAAAAAGTTGTTTCTGTAATAAGAGGTTGTAGTGTACAAAACTTAGTTAAAGTTGAAAAAACTATAGCATAAAAAACTAAAACTTTGAATGCATGGTTACCTAAACCATGTCGATTACGTAATTCCCTGCTTGCAGAGAAAAAAAACATGGAGGTTAAAACCTGCATACCTACAACGAAGTATAAACTGGACATTGAAACCCTTCTCATGGTTAGTTGGCATTTTATTTGAAATCTCGAATAATCTATGAAGACAATAGAAAGGAAAAAACATTAGGTGGTAGCTCAACATGCATGGTAGCATGCATGCAAGTGGTCTGACCACTTTCAGGTGCATTGGAGGTAGGTGTCCTAAGTACGACCAATAAGGGCATGCAGAACCGTCGCCATCCATCCATGCTAAGCTTGTCTGCAAAGCCGAGGATGACTGCATAGTCCAAGGATATAGCAGTCAGAACATGCCAGTGTTACTGCACCCAGGATGCTAGAACGTGTCAGAATGAGGAGATAAAAGTTGTTTATGCAATAAGAGGTTGTAGTGTAAAAATCTTAGGTAAAGTTGAAAAAAATGAAGCATAAAAAACTGAAACTTTGAATGCATGGTTATCTAAACCCTGCCGATTATGTAATTCCTTTCTTGCAAGGGATAATAATAAGGAAAATTTTCTAGATGACAACTCTTTATAATTCAAAATTTAAATAGTTTAGGTAATTGTATTGTTGTTAGTAGGTTGGCATTGTACAGTTATATAAATGTAGTTGGCATTGTCTTTCGTAGATAAAGAGAATCGACCAACGTAATAGTTATAGTTCTATTTATGTTTGATCGTTGTTGTGTCCAACTTAAAGGCTAACCTGGACATTTAGTTATGAAAATTTAAATCGTTTACATAGTTTGTCAAGGTGTATACACAAAATAAACATAAGAATTTAACTTATATATAACTTTATAAAAATAAATATTATATTAATAATGTTTTAAAATAGATTTTCTTTATTTTATTTTGTAAATATATTATAAATTAAAAACATTTAGTTAAAAAAAATGAAATAGTTTATTTAGTTTATTAAATAGTTACACAAATATTTATATTTTATGCATTTTCCCACTTATCAAAACTATTGGTTAAATGGTACATATTAAATTCTTGTGCTAGACAATTAAAGCTAAGCATATTCAAATTTCTTTGTTATGTCCGCGACATATATTTTTTAATAGGCGACATTAGTTGTGTAGAGAAATTGTGGTATTTCAAGGTTTGGGTCTGTTTATGCATTGGATTTGGTGCTTTGTGCCTCACTTCTTCCTGTGTGTCAGTCAAATGCTTCCTTACTCATCTGTATCAGCCATGAAACTCCAAATAGAATTCCACATGTTATTTGATCTTAGGCAAATTTCATCAATCGACAGGGACATAGAGCTTGGTGTAGACCACCTTTTGTGCAGTCGATGCCCTACATGCAAAAAGTGTGGCAAGCAGTGGCTCCTATGTTGAGCGACTGCAACATTAAGGTAGTGAATTATGTTGTGCCAAGAACCAGAGGTTTTGGCCAAGACAAAATTAGAAGGTAACCATGAATCACCTTCAAGGAATTGGACACCATATATCACATGGCCTCTTAGTATCTCGTAATCACATGATATCCATGCCACTTGACCCTATTGGTAGTTCCTTCAACGGGAACATGGTTCATGAATTCCCATCTAGAGACTGCTTAGTGCAAAGCTTCCACTCCATAAAACCCACCTGATCGACTGAATCAAGTTGTCCAGATAATATTGCATGAATTTAACCATGTAAAGACTGGACGTCCTTGAGTTAGCAATCCCCCACTCTTGTACCTCACACGCTAAACTCAATTTTTCTTTTCTTTTCATTATAACCTTGTAAAAGTTACAACAAAATCAAGTATGAAGATTCAAAGGGTTTTAATGGTAGGCCTTTCGTTCATAAAAAATAAAAATAAAAAAACAAGGTTCTTACCCAAACATGGTTGCCACAGAAGAAGCTAACTGTTGGGAGAGCGCCCTTGCTAGGTATGCTAGAATGGAGCATCTGGTCGCCTGAAAATAGGGTTTTCAAGAATGATAATTTCCTAGGTCCAGATGATAATTTCTTAGGAAATTCGAAAGAAGAAGTGGTTGGCCATTTTTTCCTTTATTGTATTTGAGATCTGGATAAAATGTTTCTTGCACCACGAGCATGAATCTAAAGCTTTTGTGTGTGTAAATAATTTTTTCCCTGAAATACAAAAAGCTTCTTGTAGTTATTGTTTTCAATCTTGTCAATGTAAGAATAATGTTTGTTTATTTTCCTTTTTTGTTTGTCTTTGACGTAGGAATGGGAAAATCCCATCGTTATATTAGTTATTATGTAAATTATTCGGGACTAAGTATGAATTGTTGAATACTTAAATTACTTAGCCAGGGTTATAGTATATTAGCCATTACCTGAGAATGAAAGTAATTTATATTTGTTTCCTTGATGTCTCAAAAAGGATGTAATGCTAGGGATTTACCCTTGTATTACAATCGGTGAAATTCGTATACCCATGAGTTTGACCAGTGATTAGGGCCACCATCATAACTATCACCTGAGAGCTAATGATCCAACACCACAAGAGAAATCCATGTAATTTGCAAGTTAATGGTATAGTATAGACATTTTCAAAATCTTGAGGCATGTATTTACTAATTTATTCTCAAATCTTGTTTCTTCAATGGTTTTGGTTTCAATGACATATGTGTTACCACTTTAGAAACACTACCTTTCACAACATTTCCTATGTGTCCAACATAATGGTGTTGTCAGCAAACATGGAATAGCCAATCCTCCTATTGATGAAACTTTTCTAATTCTACACACATCACCTCATTCCTATTGACCGTGTTTTAGTGGATGTTAGGTCTCAGAAAACTAGAGAAAACGCTCATTTTATTTGTATTGACTTTGTTTTGGAGCATGTTATTAGATTAGTATTGGGATTTTCTTTAGAATAACATGCCTTTTATGAGGTTTGTGGCATCCTTCGAAACAAATGAAAAGGTGACAAATAGGTAAATTGATCATTATTTTGTGTGGAGGTTATTCAATTTTTTTAAACTTTGAATACCCAAGAGAGAGAAAATACTTGAAAACAATACAACACTGCAAATATGGAAAACTTTATTTTGAATTCCATGATGATAGAATGCACAATTGTTTGGCCTTGGTGTCATCCATGATGATAGAATGCACAGTTGTTTGGCCTTGGTGTCATCCTGGTTTACTTAAAGTTGAAACCACTGCTGAGTGTAATTAACCATGTTGTGTAGTGGATGTTTGTGCCACATTAAAAAAAAATGATCTTATTCACGAGTCTAACTCAAAGTCATTATTTTTTAATATATTAACGCTGTAGGCGTTTTCACAATGGAGATGCAGTCTCAAAATATTCCTCGTCTCCCTAGCCATTAGCATCTCGACACGTGTCGCCTGATGATTGGCGATTTTATCCATATCACACCATGGTTAAAATTTTGGGTTGTTATATCCCTTGATCCAGCAAATAGTGAAGAAGGCGGCATGGACTAGCATTGTCAGACATGTCTTGTGTCTCGTTTTCCCTGTCAAATTTCCACTCAAAGGACATCATTGTCGTGTTGACCAAATGCATGCTTGTTGCAGCTGTTGTTGGGCATGATTGATTGATTGTCCTTCCCTTTTTTTTCATGCATGTATGCTGATCAAATTTTGTTTTTTTAATGCACTTTAGTTGGGTCCCTTATTCTGCAATCTCGATTACAGAACTTATGTCCCATAGATGACAGGTCTCCTGTGTTATACGACCGGTGTTGTGTGTGAATGGACTGATTTTCAGCTGTGGATCCTTCTTCCCAGTTGGTGTTTACCATGTTTTTTCGACAGGTGGCTTACGTGTTTTCACTACACTTCTATTTGTTGTCCTAAATGACCGGTCCATAATTTTTTTTACAGCCTTTCGTTGTCCTTCAGTATAGTTCATTTCTCTCAATTCGACATAGCCCTTGCCAATATTTTGCGAGTTTCAGTTCAATAGTTTATTTGGGTTTAGGCTAAGATTTTCTCTAGGCCTTTTCTGCCTTTAAGCTCTCAGTTTGGGGTGAATTTGGTCGTGGTTTTGTTTCACTGGTGCTTCAGTCGATGAAACACACTTTGCCCATGTCCCTTCTTTCACATTAATGCTTCATCAATGCATTTTTGCTCCATTAATGCAAGAAAGTTTGTCATTTAATTCATACATGGGGTTATATCTTCATTTTTGCTCATCTTATGACGATCTCCAAGATCTTCTTACAATACTTGATTTACCTCATTTGTTATACCGCCTTTTCTTTCCACATATAAACAGGCCTTCAGGTAACCAATATTTCTTATTGTCTGCCTTTGTTTTGCTTATATTGATTTTGTTGCGTTTCATTTACACTTAGAGTTTCCATCAGAGGATTTCGCACCTTGTTAAATTTGCAGGTATTCCTTGGTTCTTCTTAATTGTTTTGAATATTCATTCAGTATGCTTATTAGATGGAGAAACATTGTTACTCTATCTTAATTGAGTGTGACTCTTGCTCTATTGCAAAAATATTGTGACATGTATTGGTTATGTCATGCTCTGTCAATAAAATGATAGGTATTAGTTTTTTGGCTAAATGAAAATGTTTCTTATGAGATGGTGAAACACCCTTGCTATGTTTTAATTGACTCTTACTCCTGCTCTGTTGCAAAAGGGTTGTGACTTGTATTGGTTATGTAGCTTCATAATGGTGTAATACTCATGCTATGTTAATAAAATGATAGGTATTAGTTTTTATGATGTACTTGTTTTAGGGAAGGAACTGGGCCTAAGGCTGGAAGGTCACTACAAAGCCTTCTTGATATGTCTTCTGTTATCCTTCTCTGATACTAGTCAATGAAAAACTCTTGTTTAAAGCTCACTTCGTCAACTACTCACTTGACCAGGTCGATATACAGAATGAAACCAGGTTTGGATAATTGAAAAAGACATAGGTAAAAGGGGTTTCTTTTCTTAACATACAAATATACAGGCTAACATCAGTCTCCACAAATTGTACCAATTTAGAGGCCAAAATCTCCACCAAATTTAGAGGCAGAGTGATGAAAAATAACACAGAGCGAGTTTAAAATAAGGATGGACTTAGCAAAGGAATAAGTTATACGAAAATAATACAAGCAGTCAAAATAAAGCCTGAAAAATCGAGGTTTTCCGGTTTCCGATACTCGGACGCCGAAAATCGGAAATAGGAACTTCGACATTTCTTTATTTGAAAATACAAAATTTTCGAGATCCAAAATGTCGCAAATCGGATCTTGGGGAATCGAAAATTGGAACATGTGGTGTTCTTTATTAGAAAACATTGGACATAGGATTTCAGCAATTTGAAATGTCGGAAATCTAAAACCGGAACATAGGATGTTCCTTATTTGACCACATATGATATCCGGATTCCAAAATGTCAGAAATCGAAAATTCGTCAATCGAAAATTGGAACATACGGTGTTCCTTATTGGAAAGCATAGTATTTCCGGAATCTGAAATGTCGTAAATTGGAAATTGGGGAATCGAAAATAAGAAAATATGGTTTTCCTTATTGGAAAATATAAGACATAGATTTTTGGATTCCGAAATGTCGAAAATCGGAAATACGAACATGGGATGTTCCTTATTTGAAAACATAGGATTTCCCGAATCCGAAATGTCGGAAATCGAAAATATGGAAATCGGAAATT
>LPNX011186498.1:86500-121603 GCA_001517045.1 Pseudotsuga menziesii
TCATTTTGTTGATGGTATACAATGCATGAAAAATATTGTCGACAAAGTAGGAGACATTTGGCATTGTGGTAAATGTGATGGGGAGTTTCATGAATGTGATTATCAATACATACTAAAGGTTGACTTGGAAGATGTAACTGAATATCTTCATGGGTTGATAGCTTTTGATGATGTTGCAAACCAACTCATGGGTATCTTAGCAAAATACCTGTGTCTTCCCTCAGCTGAATCAGCATCAATTGTTGAAATAGTCCACAGGATCTACAACAAACAAATACTTCTTACTCTTTCAGTTAGAACATAAACGTTCTGCATAATTGCACGTCTAAAAGTTGTAATTGTGATGGTTGAAAATACATCATCAGAAACTTCAATAGATACATTAATATATAGGTTTGTTCAACTTGATACATAAGCATATTATTTATTGTCTGTAATGAATGTTTTGGCCATATTAGGAAAAGACATGTGTCTTGTCTCAAATGAATCAACATCAATTGTTGAAATAGTCCAGAGGATCTGCAACAAACAAATACTTCTTACTCTTTCAGTTAGAAATGATACGTTCTGTGGAATTGCGCACCTAAAAGTTGTATATCATGGTTGAAAATACATAATCGACAACTTCACCGGATACATAAATATATACGTTTTTTCGACCTGATATATTCTCATTATCTTTGAAAATACATAATCGACAACTTTTATTTTGCAATCTGATACTTTTACTCTACAAGCTATCACTTAACATTTTTTACCTAAATTGTTGATGCAATCTATATGATTACTTTTGAATACAATACTAATTTGATATTCTATTTATTTATTGAATTATCGAAGGGAGAAGGGGTTGGTTTACAATCTTTCATGTGAAAGCGACAAAGAAGGTCACAAGCATACTTACACTGGGAAAGAAAGATTCCTTCTTTGGTTTGCAAGACTTGGAGTCCAAGAAAATATTGCAAATGTCCTAAGTTTGACATTTCAAAATTTTGCTTCATACTGGATTTCACATGGGTTAAAAGCTTAGGGTCACTACCAGTAAGGATAAGATCATCAACATAAATGACAAGTATGATGAGATGGTTTCCTTCTTTCTTGGTATAGGCATTGGGGTAAGAATGGCATCTAGAAAAACCAGTGTCAAATAGAAAGCTATCCATTTTGGCATACCAAGCTTTAGGAGCTTGATTAAGCCCATATAAGAATTTCTTAAGGCGACAGACAAGGCTAGAGTTATTATGAACATATCCAGATGGTTGTTCCATGTATATTTTCTCCTGTAAATCACCATGTAAGAATGCAGACTTGACATCCATTTGATGAACTTCTCAGCTATGTATGGCTACAAGGGAAAGAACAAGGCGGATGGAGTTCATTTTTGCGACAAGGGAAAAGGTTTCATTGTAGTCAATCCCTTCAACATGGGAAAAACCTTTGGAAACTAAACTTGCCATAAGTCTTTGAACACTTCCATCTGATGCATACTTAGTTCTATAGACCCATTTACCTCTGACAAGTTTTCTTCCTTTTAGAAGAGGTACAAGATCTCGAGTATCTTTCACCATTAAGGAAGGATATTCTTCATCCATAGCTGCATCCCAATTTGGATTTCCTAAAGCTTTTGCAAAAGTTTCAAGATCATGATTCTCGAAAACTTGAGCCCAAAGAGAAGAGGCTCTCTAAAACTGAGAACGTGTTCGACATTGATCTGTAGGATCACCGACAAGATAACCAGTTGCTTCACATGTTGAACGGACACATCGAGGAAGCAATGGTGTCGGTGCAATTGGATGAATATGAGTAGGAAAAGGTGTATTTTCATCCTCATTGTCATCATCAAAAACTAGAGTTGGAAATCTGTCAAGGAATTTGGAAGTAGAAGAAGCCACAATCGTCAAATCAACCTTGTAGGCCAAAGATGGCACAACCTTCGAGTTAGGCTAGCAGGCCAAGAGATTTTCATCAAATTTAACATCTCTTCTAATGATTACATCATTTGAATGTGGCTGAAGAAGTCTATAACCTTTTACCTCTTCAGAATATCCAACGAATATGCACTTTTCACTTTTAGGCTGCAATGCTTTTCGTTTTTCATCTGGAATGTGAACCCATGCTTCACTACCAAACACACGAAAGTGACTTACATTTGGTTTAATTTTACTCCATGCTTCTTCTGGTGTTATACCTTGTAAATATTTAGTGGGGTTGCGGTTAACTATGTAATTTGCACAATTTATGGCGTCAGCCCAAAATTGAAGACTTAGTCCCTTAGATTGGATCATACAATTAGTCATTTCTTTTAAAGTGTGGTTCTTCTGTTTAGCTACACCATTTTGTTGTGGTGTATATGGAACATTGTGTTATTGTTGGATTCCTTGTTCAGTGCATAAAGTAGTGAAATTTTTGTTAACATATTGTCCTCCATTGTTGGATCTTAACTTAATGATTTGATGACCAGTTTGTTTTTCAACAAGGGCCTTGTAGGCCAAGAACATGTTAAATACTTCGCTTTTAAGTTTTAGGAAATAAACCCAAGTGCGTTTGGAGTAATTATGAATGAAAGTTAAGAAATATTTGAAACCAGAAAATGAAGCAGATGGAAGAGGACCACACAAGTCACTGTGCACAAGCTCCAAGGGAACCGAGATGTGCCAAGAGGCACGTTTATCAAAACTGCCCCAATGATGTTTTTCGAGTACACAACCGGAACAAACACCATCTCTGCAAGAGACCATAAAAGACCTGTCACCATATTTTCTTTACATAGTTGTTGCAATGAGCGATAATTTAAGTGACGAAATCGCTCATGCCAAAGTTTGCTCAAGTTATCACTATGAGCAACAAAAACTGAAAGAAAAGGTGATGACCCAAAGTTGTTAAATTTGTACAACCTGGTAATATCATCAACATTTTCGGTAGCTAGGACATGTTGAGGATCTTTAAAATCCTTGATTACAACTTGGTGAGGTGTAAACATTACAGTTTTACCTTCACCAGAATGAGTGATTTGATAGATTGACAACAAATTGCAGGAAATTCTTGGAACACATAGTACCTCACTAAAATGACCATTTTCTACTGGAACTTTTCCAGATCCTACAACACTTAAAGATCTATCATCACCAACAAATATTTGTTTGGTGTTACATTCATGCATACTAGAAAACATGACTTGATCGTTAGCCATACGATAAGATGCTCCAGAATCAATGAGCCATTCATTTTGAGTAGAAGAAGAAGATGCAGTATAAGAATAACCAGAAGCACAAAGTGCATGTCCATGAGAGGTAGATTCTGAAGTCAAATATAGGCTGATGTGGTGCTTCTTCATTGCTGCTTCCAAGGTTGCCATCTTCTTGAAATGCTTAGATTCATTATTATTATCTTTCCTGCAATAGTTGCAATGACGCTCAGTCTTCTTTCCTTTTGGCTTAGATTTTTTGCCATTTTTTTAAATAAGGAGCCGACTAAGAGGGTTTAGGACCCTCGTTTGGCTTATTATTGCGAAAATTTTGTTTCTTTGAATGCTTGGACTTTTCTTTCTGTTGGGACAATAAGGCTCTTCCAGATGTATATGCATTGTTAATTATTCCAAGATGAATAAGCTTATCTTGCTCTCTAATTAAGGAATCACAACATGATTCAAGACTAGGCTCTTGATAGTTAGTTGTAGTCAATGATTATTTCATGGAGTAAAATGTAGATACAAAAACAAAATATGCAGGTCCAAGTTTGGAAATGATATGATAAATGCATTGTTTATCTTCTTTCTTAATCTTGTATTCTTCACATAAGAGTCTAAGAGTTTTGTACTTAGATAAATAATCTTGAATGCATGAAAAATCACTTGGATTTAAAGAAATCAACTTATTCTCAAGTTGATGACCTCGAATTTCATTGTGTTTACCAAACACAAATTCCAACTTTTCCCAAACTTTATCAGGTTCATCAATTGTAGATATATGGAATCGCAAATCAGTAGAGATTGACATCCCAATCAATCCACGAGCTTCATCACATCTATTTGCCCATTTTATTTTCTTATCATCATTAGTGAGTTTTGTTTCTTTCCCTAAGGTAATTCTGAAAATTCCCCTACTTCGTAAAACATCCTGCATACAAGATTTCCATGAAAAATATTTAGAACTAGTAAGTAGAATATCACAAGGGGCGGCCATACTATTAAATAATAGTTGAAAAAATAGAAACCAACTATCTGGATGCAAAGAGCTCAAAAATCACGCCGTTTAAAAACAAATGCCACTAAAAACGGATTCTGTATGATGAAGTTATGCTTGATCAAAGAAAATGTTAAAGATGTCCCCAATAGTGACATGAGAGATATAAAATTGACCAACTAAAAAAAAGTACCCCCTGCTTCCTAAGGTGAACCTTTGACAATCACTATACAAGAAAGTTGATTTAAGTGAATCACTTTTGTAATATAAGTGGTTTTCACTTTTACAATAATGTTTTTTTTCCAAGAAAAAAAAGCGTAATTTCATTCATCTTTCGAGATCAAAATTACATTCTGTAGATTCACTGTAAACAGTGAATTATCATAGAGCAAAAAATTCTTTGATGAGACTGTTATGTCTTCTGTCAAAATATCATCTAGTAGCATACTTAAATGCCTTAAACATATGTTTTCTGTCAATCCAGACTATGCTGCTGATTACAGTTTATAATCTTTCAGTAATATAAACAGTAGTAGTATCACATGAGATCCAGATTTCAAAGACTGAACACAAATCTGCAAAACATCTCAGTCAATAAAAGGTCTATGGTAGTACTCAAATGCCTGTCCATCCCTTAATTCCTTAACTTTCCAAGAGCCAAAAGCCAAACGGAGCCCCTCCTTTGATGCCTTGTCCGCTTCCTGATTGTTTTCCTTGTATACATGTTTGCACGAAAAAGCATCAAATCTCTGAAGATCCTGTCTAGTAGCAGATAACATATTTTCAAGAGCTAAATTCCTGCATGCTTGAGACTGTCTAATCCAGTTGATCACATTCATAGAGTCCCCAAAAATAGACAAAGAGGTGCATTCCTGTTCCACTGCAAAAATCATCAGTAGTTTGAGACTCATCAATTCTGCAAAGTTGTTTGTTCCCGGCCCCAAGCCCATAGTGAGTGTGAAAGAGTGAGTGTCCGATATATGTAAAATATCACCCCCTCCACATGAGTTATTTTGAGCTGCTCCATCGAAGAAACCCCAAGGTGAGGATCTATCAATATCTACCTCAAGGATCCTTCTCTGATTAGTAGCCCGAACATGTTCAGGGAAGGAGTTAAATAAACCTATTGACAGAGCACTAGTTAACTCAAGGGTACTTGATCTCTCCTGAAATATAGCATGGTTTCTATCCAGCCAAATCCCCCATATAACCAAAAGTGGGAGAAAAGAGTGTTTCTTTTATGGAACTGTTGTCCTCCATAATTCCCATGCTTCACCCACCGAACCCCCAGCCCACCTGCATGAAAAACCCACCAAATGAGAGCACTCTTTCCACACATCAACAACGAATGGGCAGGTCAGAAAAAGATGATTTATAGATTCCAACTCCTTCTTGCACATGACACACCACCCAGGGCCTTGAAAGTTCCTTTTCTGTAAGTTGTCCCATGTAGGCACCTTATTCTCCAACACACACCACATGAACAATTTTGTTTTAGAAGAACACTTCAGTTTCCACAAAGGCCTCCACCACCAAGTTTCTTCTCTTACTCCCTCCCCAGAATTAAGCTCTATGTATCCCGCCTTGGGAGAATATCTCCCCTCTAGATCTAGAGCCCAAACTAATTCATCTTCCTCATCAGATAAATGTATATGAGCCATATTCATTTCCATGATATACTGGTTTACAAATCCTGCCTCCAGTGCCCCCAAGCCGAGTAAGTCTGCTCTTCTCCAGTGTTGTCTCCAGGGGTCGTCTGGCTGAAGCTTTGCCAGCTGATTTAAGGTGAAAATCCCCCTATTGTTTAAGGCCTAAACCACATACTCCGGCAGTAAATGTTGTTGACTGCTGTCGAGCCATGGGTCTCTACCAATCTTTAACTTTTCACCATTTCCCACGTTCCATTCCAGGCTAGATTCCACCAAGTTGAAAGAATTTACCACAACCTTCCATATGACGGATCCTCCAGTGTGAGATTTCCTAGGATTCCAAATCCAGTCTTCTAAGCTATCCTCAGGTAAGTATTTCTATTTGATGACCCGAGTCCATAGACTATTAGATTTGATCAATCTCCATCCACCCTTTGCTGCCAGAGCTTGTGCAAATAGGAATATGTTTTTTAGCCCCCAACCACCTAGCCCCTTAGGGACATCTATTCTTTTCCAATTAACCCACGGAGTAACATGAACCTCCTTCTTTCCACTCCATAAAAACCTGAAGCAGATTTTCCTAATTTTCTCCAGTATACCTTTGGGAATCCAGGACGAAGACATCCAGTAGACCGGAATGGCTTCTAAAACAGCTTTGACCAAAACGAGCCTGCCTGCCCTCAAGAGCCATTTATGACTCCATCCTACAAGCCTTTTTTCCACTTTGACAATCAGCCATCTCCAATCCTGTTTCGGATACTTATTTGCTTTTAGAAAAAAACCCAGATAATTCAGTCCACCATCTAAATCCTCTCGTCTGTAGGGAAAATGTCTCAACAATTCCTCCTCTTCCTCAGGTCTCAACAGATGTGTAGTTAGAGTGGATTTTCCCCCATTTATTTCCATCCATGTGGCAGTTGTGAAGAGTTCCAAAATATCCTTCAACACACGCGTGTCCGCTCTATCTCCAGAACAGAAAATCAAAATATCATCCACAAAGAGTAGATGAGTTACATATAAATGAGATGCAATTTGGACACCTTTGAACCTGCATTGTTATTTTGCTTCAACGATAGCCCTACTTAGACCCTCAACCACTAGGAGAAAAAGGAGTGGTGAGAGAGGGCGCCCTTGCCTTAAGCCCCTTTTAGCATGGAAGAAAGGTGTGGCCGCCCCATTTATCAGCACAGAGAAAGAAACAGTGGTTATACAAGACATGACCCATCTTATAAAAGCAATTCCAAACCCAAGATGAGTTAGAAGCAACCTGATATATAACCAGCTAACCTTGTCATAAGCTTTAGACAGATCAATTTTCAAAATTGCCCCTTTTAGATTTTTTGTCTTGAGACTGTGCAGACCTTCCTGAGCCACCCCAATGGCCTCATGGATCTGTCTTCCTTCTAGAAAACCAAATTGTTCTGCAGAAACATGTGTGGAGATAATACCTTTTAATCTTCTAGCAATAACCTTCGACACAATCTTGTAGATACAGTTACATAAGGAGATGGGCCTGTAGTCGTTGAGATTCTCCGAATGGTCAAATTTTGGAATTAGAGCAATAAATGTGGATTTAAAGCTCGTCGAAATCCTTCCAGACAATCTTGTACCTTCGACCACCTGAAGCAGATCATTCCCCAACACATCAAACAGATCCAGGAAGAATTCGATGGACCAGCCATCAGGTCCCGGACTTTTATCTTTCTGAAAAATACTGAGCACCTCCTTAAGTTCATCTTCCGTAACAAATCTCATAAGTGATCTGTTTTCTTCCTCTCCTGCATACCTAGGAAACATCTGTGCTACTCTGATGACCTATGCAATAGAAGCTTGTACCGGTACTCTAAACAGATTCTGAAAATGTCTCACCCCACAGTTCGCCTTTCCTTCAAAAGTGAGATTAGTGTTCCCCTCTTCATCATTCAATCTCCAAATTGTGTTAACAGCCTTTCTTCCTCGAGCATACGCATGAACGAATTTTGAATTGTCATCCCCACACTCCAACCAAAGACCTCTACTCTTAAGTCTCCAAGTCTCCTCCTTTTCCAGGAGCAAAGTATTTCTCCTCCCTTCTAACAGTGTTAAAGCCTCTTTTGTTTCCTGCGAGAGAAAGCCTCCCCCCTCACCTTCATAAATCCTCAAAAGGTCAGCCTCCACATGTTTTAGTTCAGCATCCTCTCTGGATATCTTTGCAATCACCCAGTCTTTTATCGCTCCCTTTAAACTCTTTATATTGTCAGCAAATTGGAAGGCAGCAGATCTTACATCCTCCTGAAGGAAGGGATTCCAAAGGTCCAAAAAAAGTTGTTTAAAAGAGTCATCCTTCAGAGAAATCTTGTTGTACTTCAAAGGGCTCGGTGGGTTGATCGGTCCCTCTTTAATCTCAAAGAAAATGGGGAAGTGATCCGAAGCACCTCCGCTGCCTACCCATTGTTTGACGAGAAAGAAACTGTCCACCAACTGTTCTGCCACCAGAAAACGATCAATCCTCTTAGCTACTCTAGACTCCCCTCCCCTATTATTTCTCCAAGTTGCTTTCAAATTGATGGGTTCAATATCCAACAAGTTTTTCTCTACCAACTTCTGTAAAAAATAGCCAGCCAGAGAATCCACTTGAGCATGTGGACCCCAAACCTCTGATTGACCCAGAGAGAAATTCAAATCACCACCCACAACCACCGACTCCCCTCCCAGAAGGGGGTTTAGGAACAAAGAATCCCAGAAGGGAACTCGATTGAGATAGGGCCCATAAATATTGATCACCATCAGAGAAGTACCCAAATCCACAGAAAGAACTTCCACTCCAAGAACCAAGTCCTAGCCCCAAGCATTATGTAGTTTAATACCACTGTTCTTCCACCCAACCGCTAGTCCACCCGAACGACCTCTAACATCCAAAGTCACGAAAGACCAGCCTCCCAACCAATTCTCCAACCGTTCCTTAACGATGTCACCTACACCTAAAGTCTCTTGTAGCAAGATCACATCAGGGTGTTCAGGAGTAAGCACCCTCATGAAGGCTGATTTCTTTTTTGGTCTAGCCAGACCCCGACAGTTGTAAGACATGACCTTCATTTCCGACCACCCTTTTGGGCATTCACCGCTCTAAGTGCCCTCTCAATAGAGAGTTGTTTCCCTTCTGGAAGATCAACCTTAGCCTTTGACTGAGCCTTAAGAAGATTTGACTTACGACCCCTCCCTTTCCGAACAGGAGACGAGGCTTTCCCCAGCCCCCCCGAGGACTACTTTTTACTAGATCTGAGAAAGTATCCTGAGTCCACCGACTCAGTAGGAGAAAGATAATGCACATCAGGAGGCTCCCCAAGATCAGGATCCATAAAATGGTGAACATCATCTGACAAATCAGTTGGTAAAAGGGAATGGTCCCCATCCCTTTCAGGAGCCTCCTCACGACGAGCAGAAAGAGAAACATCCTCCCCCTCCAGAACAGAAAGGATGGGAAATGATGATGTAGAGCGCCCAGGGGGTCTCGATAAATTCAAGTTTCGCATCCCTTCCACCCAATCTTGTTTAATAAAAAAACTTGATTTCTAAAAAAAATTAACAGCTGAAGGGAGGGAAAAGG
This sequence comes from Pseudotsuga menziesii, assembly GCA_001517045.1. Classification (NCBI taxonomy): domain Eukaryota; kingdom Viridiplantae; phylum Streptophyta; class Pinopsida; order Pinales; family Pinaceae; genus Pseudotsuga; species Pseudotsuga menziesii. The sequence goes on from LPNX011186498.1 coordinate 95,917, forward strand.
AAGGAATACCCAGGTTTGTAGGCCCCGGAGGTATCACTTCTATCTTGGGATCCACATGAGCTTTAGGCTGAGTTGGTTGGATCTCTGCTTCCTTCTGACTGAGACCTCATCCACCCGCTCACTGGTCGCAGGATCCGGAGAAGGCATCACAACCGGGGAGCCCTTCACTGCCACCGAGTCCTCCAAGACTACTGAATTCCCCTTCTTTTTTCCCCCATTTGGAGTTCTCACAGGCAAATTACATTCAGCGGCCGGGTGCCCATACAAATTACACCTCCTACACCTAAAAGGAATGTTCTCATAGTCCAATATCTGTGATATAATAACAGGCCCCCAATCCAGATTGATAGTCTAAGCCAAACCATCTCTGATATTGATGTTTACCAGTATTCAAGCCATCTGCTTCTCGTGGGTCTCCAGAAAAGAGAGATCTACCTCCAAGAAAGTACCCAATATATCTCCAATCCATCGGAAATGTAGAAGATCCCAGAAATGTAGTGGGAGAGCAGGGAGTCTAACCTAGATAGGGATCTTGTCCACTCTTTCCCTGCTTGCATCAAAAAGAGGGTGCCAGGGTTTCAACAGTACAGGTGAGTGGTTAAAAGACCAATTTTTGTTTAAAACCCCACGCAGATCTTCCTCTTTCGCAAAAACCACTGCGAACCATCCTCTGGTGAGGATATCCACCACCGGCAGGTACCCCAGCAGCGCACCCCACTTATCCTCCGCCCACTCCACCAACGTCTTCCATGCAAATCTCCTTCCCATCACCCTTCCAAACAGAGTCAATGACGACATCTCAAGCACTTTGTCCCATGCGATATCCTCCCCTACCACATCATTTTCAGAAGGTTTCACCTTCGCCCAAGATTTCTTCCGTCTCTTCACAGGCCTTTTCCCTTGGTCCCCTTCCTTGACAGGGGTCTCAACCTCCACCCCCTTTTTCGAAGTAACCGGACAGGATGTGCATGTAGAGCCCCTATGCTCTTCTACTCCCAATGGCACTCTCTGGTCACCAGGGACCCCTCCACTGCCTGAGCCACAGACCTGTTGCACCTGCTCCGCCACTCCTTTAGCCGCAATATGCTCAAAACCTTCAACCACCTCAAAGCCCCCCTGAAAACTTGCCACCGGAAGACCAAGGTTCCAGGAGAAGAACAACCTAGCCTCCCTCCAACTAGGGCTCCCTAGCAAGTCCACATTCAACCCATCCACCTCCGCCGCCGGCGAAACCCCAGAATCCTGCTGTCTTGGAGAAAGGGATAAGAAAACCGACGAGGAGAAATCAGAATCCAGCCTCAGCTGGATAGAGACGTCAAAAAGTGGGTCTTCTAGCCCCATCTTTGGGAGGGCCTGCTCCATCTCCTTTCCACCTGGCACCACCCAGATCTCTGAGCTTTCCAGCTGGTCACTTGTATAATCCACCCTATCCAAACCCTCCATCGAAAACAAAACGCCCAACAAAAAACGTTAAGTGCTGACAAAAACCTGAAAGAAGGCTCTCAACCCGTCAGCATTCTAGCAAACCCTAACAGTCAGGGCCCTAAACAAAGCTGAAGAAACCAAAAAATGAAAACCCTAAGGAAACGTGAAGAACAAGGCACTAAGACAGGTCACGCACAAGTAAGGAGGGCCATAAAGGATCGTACAGGCCCGCCACCTAGCCATAGCTAGTGGCCCAGGACCCTGGTAGCCGTACCCAGTACCAGCCAATCCCCTGTGACCACCCATATCATCACCATCCAGCCTTTGAAACTGAGACCTGACCTGGATGTGGAGAGACTATCTTGTTTTATGTATTAGTTTACTTTTACAATAATGTTAATTTAAATAGTGTGGCAATAAACTAAAAGACTTAAGTGACTCACTTTTTTATTTATTTTAATTTAAGTGAGATACACGTTTACAATAAAGTAACTTAAAATTAGAAATTCCATGCACTTTTAAAAAAACAACTTAATAAGACTTGAACTCAAGACCTATTAAGGAATAAAACAACTTTGCACCAAGTGAGCTAAGATTAAAAGGTACGTAAAGATCGAACACCTAGAGTCACACAAACAAATCACATATCAACACACCTATGTTTTGATGTGGTTAAAACCCTCAAGAGGGAAACAGTCCACGACCCCAGCCAAATAGCTACTTGGAGCAATTTATTATGAAAAATAAATAAAGTTACAAATAAGATTCTCATAATCGATCAACTAGCCAAGGACCCTCCATGCTCTTTAAATAGAGATCATGGACCAATCGGGTGTTAAGCCACGGATCAATGATAGGTATGATGTAAAAGAAGTTGAACCATCGGATCACTCTATGTCTAGAACATATTGCGAGCGTCGAATTAAATATTTACAAATGCATACTACAAAAACACACTTTACCCAACAGATATATTACACATGTTGATAATAACTAACTCCTAAGTGTCTAAATATCCTAACAATTGTTTGCTCTATAAATGTACTGTTTTTATTTAATCACTTGTTAGTGTAAGATATATGCTTTTGTTTCAAGAAAAATCCAAGAAATTTTGAAATAATTGCCTTTTAGACTAAACTGTCTCAGGAAACTGAGACACTCACTATGAAATTTATTAAGTAGAACAACTATTATATATCAGGAAATAATTAACGTATAAAATTTTTAGATCAACTCTCAATTCCTTAAATGAACTTTAAATAAATAAATAAATCACATTTCGGATTTCCAATTTCTGAAACACAAAACCCAATTTCCAAAATCTGATATCGAAAACCGCAAGATCAATTTTTTGTTAAGGGTATTTGTCGTATCTGCGATTTCCGATTTCTGATATTTTCGATATTGGAAACCAGAGACTCAAGCTTTTGTTCAAATGATTTGTTCGCTTCCTGATTCCGATTCCCGATGTTTCGGATATCGGAAACCGTAAACATATGTCATTCTTCGGTATTCATATTTGATATATATATGTATTCGCATTTGTAGGTACATCTTATTTTGGTATTTGGTATTTGATATATGTGTGTGTGTGTGTGTGTGTGTGTGTGTGTGTGTTTCAATCATTTTGAGATTGTCATTGATATTGTCTTCAAATCCAATGAACAACCTCCTAGCTTACCATCTTTTGTTGTTGTCGAATTCCTCTATTACAAAGGACCCTTATGGGATGCTTTTAATTCCTGCACCTTACCACTTATCTGTACCTTTTCCCTTTGAGATTAGTTCATCTGTTCTAGTCAACGCTAGCTCAATAAATGAAAACCCTGGCTTCGTTGGATCAACTATCCCATTGACATCACTCTCCTCTTCTAGCAAACTTTGGAACATTCAAGGTCAAGTTACTGCCAAGACAAACATAGATAAATATGGCAACCAACGAGGGTCTGGAAAAGTGCTTGGAATATGTCTGGTCAAATGGTTCCAATAATTTTTTTTGCATAAATAAGAGGGTTACATCCCTTCCATGCCTCCGCATTTGTCCAACATAGGAAACAAGAGGAAAGCTTACTTGGTTCAAACTCTTTAAAAGCAAATTATGGTTGAATCTTCTCATTGCTTCCTCTATAAATGTACTGTTTTTATTTGATCACTTGTCGATGTAAAAGATCTGCTTTTGTTTCAAAAAACATCCGAGAAATTTTGAAATAATTGGGTTTTAGACTAAACTCTCTCAGGAACTACGACACTCATTGTGAAAGTTATTAAGTAGGAAATAATTATAACTATCAGGAAATAATTAACGTATAAAAATTCTAGATCAACTCTTATTTCCTTAAATGAACTTTAAATAAAAAAATAAAAAATAAAAAATCGCATTTTGAATTTCCGATTAACTGAATTTCCGAACTTAGATATCGGAAAATGGAAATTTCAGTTTTTGTTACAGTTATTTGTCGTCTCCTTGATTTTCGACTTTCGATATTTCGGATGTCGGAAACCGGAGATTCACGTTTTTGTTACAATAATTTGTTGCCTTCCTGATATTTCAGATATTGGAAACCGGAAACATATGTGCTTCCTCGGTATTCCTATTTGCTATATATATGTATTCGGATTTGTGGGTATATATTATTTTGGTATTTGGTATTTGATGTATATTTATATATGTATTCAATAAATTAATAATCAATTTATCAAATACCGAATACAAGTTTCAGGCATTTTGACAATGTTTTAGCGCCACAGTGAAATGGTGGTATGTCTGTTAATAATCCTGGAAATTATATATTGTAGTCCTAGAATTTTGTGACAATAGCATGGAATTCAAAAGCTTTGTTTGAAATATTAACATTGGATTTCTTTCTATGTCAAATCTTCTAAACAAAAATTTTGGTGGCCGTAAAAAAGAAATATTCACTAGATGTTTAGAAGATGTGCATGAGGCATCTCTACCATCCACAGAATGGTTAATATCTTTACACAATAATGTCTACAACTCCAATGAACAATCTCCTAGCTTACTCTGTATATTCATGAACTTTTGCAAAATAAAATCGAAGTGATACATCCAAATATATTTGATGCATATGCGATAACTTCAATATGGAAATAAAGTGTCAGATGGATATACAATTAATTAAATGTGTCGATCACAAGCAAATCAACTCCTGCCTCCTATACAACGTTCAAATTTGAGCCCTTCTTGCCCCTTCCAAAGGGTTCTAGCCCTTCCTGGAACTGTAAAGTCATAATTTCTCTTCAAGAATTAAAAATTATAATTTTGGAAACTGACGTTAGACAAAAGTGCTTTATACACAATGACAATGTTAGACAAGCTAAAAAGGAACAAAATGCCTCAATTATTCATAATACAAGCAATGTAGCATACACGAGATGAAATGACAAAATGTGAAATTGCTCGTTCCTTCATATATCCAAACTTTAAAGCACCAGTTACAAGTTAAAATGTTGGATAAGCTCCAACAATGTAGCAGCATTAAATTATTTGAATAGGCGTAAATAACTTTTGCATCTTTTCTCATATCTGCAATTGGATGCAGTCCACTTTCTTGTTACTCTAGATCAGAATTGGCAACATTCTCATTCACCCATCCCATGTCACTCCAGAAAATATAGCCCTTGCATCCGCAGTAAGACTCCCAACTTATCTTCCCATCACCTCCCATTGCGGCCTTTCATATCACCGTGTTGGCAATTTTTTCTTCGGCAGTCATGAGAGGGGAAATAATGACGCTCACGAGTCCAATTTTTGTGCACATAAAAAACCATAAATAAGGTCCAAATGATATTTGCCTCAAAGGAGGATTTATTTATTGACTAAATCTTACGAAATGTTATTATGAGTTCGGGATTTTCATGATGTAGTATATACCTATATCTTGGGATTAATGTGATCTCCATATACTTTCTTCATCTCTTGGATGACGCGAAAGGTCACTTAAACGTACTGAAATATTTTAACGTTGTCATAACGCCTCCCCTTTCTGCTATAACGTCATCATATTAATCACAGAAGTGATTGCCATGCTCACTTGTTATCAGCCTCAAGTTATATCTTAGTGTGTGAGGTTGACATTTGTCACCTCATCGATCCCTTCTTATGATGGTATCAATATTTCCTTGTTTTGAGTACCTCTGATTCTGTACCATACTGCCTATAAACCCTATACTAATCTTTTGTTGCTTAATCATTGAGTGATCGTCATTATCACATGCTCCACACAACAAACCTTTCAAATCCAAGATATTTCAGTACGTTTAAGTGACCTTTCGCATAATCCAAGAGATGAGGGAATTATATACACATCACATTAATCCCAAGTTATAGATATATACTACATCATGAAAATACTGAACTCATAATAACATTTCGTAAGATTTAGTCAATAAATACAGCCTCCTATTGAGGAAAATATCATTTGAACCTCATATATGGTTTTTTATGTGCACAGAAATTGGCATCATAACGGCGCCCCTTTCTGCTATAACGTCATCATATTAATCGCAGAACTGACTGTCACGCTCAATTGTTATCAGCCTCAAGTTATCTCATAATGTGTGAAGTTGACATTTGTCACCTCATCGATCCGTTCTTATGATGGTATGGATATTTCCTTGTTTTGAGTACCATTGCTTTTGTATCATACTGCGTGTAAACCCTATAATAATATTCTTTTGCTTAATCATTGAGTGATCATCATTATCACACGCTCCAAACAACAAATCTTTCAAATCCAAGATATTTCAATACGTTTAAGTGAACTTTCTCGTCGTCCAAGAGATAAGGGAATTATATACAGATCACATTAATCCCAAGTTGTAGATATATACTACATCATGAAAATCTCAAATTCATAATAACATTTCATAAGATTTAGTCAATAAATACAGCCTCCTACTGAGGCAAATATCATTTGGACCTCATTTATGGTTTTTTATATGCAGGAAAACTAGACTCGTGAGCATCATTATTTCCCCTCTCATGGCTCTCGAAGAAAAAATTCCCAACATGGTGATATCAAACGTCGGAATGGGAGGAGATGGGAAGATAAGTTGGGAGTCCTACTGTCGACGCAGGGGCTATACTTTCTGGAGTGACATGCGATTGGTGACTGAGAATGTTGCCAATTCTGATCCAGAGAAACAAGTAAGTTGATTGCAACCAAGTAAGATGCAAAAGTTGTTTGTGCCTAAAAAACTAATTTAATGTTGCTACATTATTGCAGCTTATCCAACATTTTGAGTGCCTTTGTTGTCGTTTCCATTGCCTTCCATTTCTCTACTCGTTGTGACTTACACAAGGTATCATTATTTGTTTACCCTTCTTCTCAATTGTCTTCCATCATCATGAGTAATGAAAGTGCAGCAGGTTTATTCTCGAGGCTTTGAGATATGGTAGTATGTTATATCATTTCTAAGCTCCCTACTAAGCAGGCTATCAAATGCTCTGTTCTTTCTCACATATGGAGATTTCTCTACACCCAAATTCCCCAACTTACCATCTTTCCCCCACACCTGCTTTCAGATGATGATGAGGAGGACCAGATCAGGTTCAAGTGTTTCAGACTGAATTCACTCATAAATGCAAGACTGGAGAATACAATTTCCAACATTTTGCTAAAGCATTCTTCAAACCTGGAAGATTTTCTCCTTTATGACGATTGCAAATTTATTTACCAAAATGTATGGAAATAGTTCCACCTTTACGACAATTGCAAATTTAACTACCAAAACGTATGGAAATGGTTCCACCTTTACAATGATTGCAAATTTAGCTACCAAAACGCATGGAAATGGGTGAGGATTGTACCGTAGAAGAATGTCCAACACATCACTCTTGTTTACTACCTTGCTTCTATTATGAAAATATTGATTATTGAGGCATTTTGTTCTTTTTTAGCTTGTCCAACATTATCATTGTGTATAAATCACTTTTGTCTAACATCATGGATCAAAATTCCATTTTCATTTATCTTAAACCTTTATTTCCAGCAGCGTCGTCAGATATATAAATGTTATTCTTCATAGATTTATATATAATGACAGTTTAGCAATGACGTTTTTAAATGAAATAATCCAATGTGATATTATAATATAATGGAAATGTTATTCGGAAATAGGAATTCATGGAAACAGAAATCGGAACATACGGTGTTCCTTATTGGAAAACATAGCAACAAAAACTCTATTCCTGTAATTTTGCTTCAAAAAGAAATTTCCGGATTCTGAAATGTCGAATCCTGGATTCTTAATTTCTTTCTTGCCAACTTTCGCTTTTCGGTTTGAATAAATCGTAAACATAAATTGGAAATTGGAATTTACATGTTTGGATTTAACATTTCGTGGTTTTCGACTTCCAGTTTCTTCACACGAAAATCCAACCTTTAATATTTTTCTTTGCAAATTTATTTTTGTCCAGTTTCCGAAGAACGGCATGCAAAATGCGCAATTTCGATACGTTTTTAGTTCAAATATTTTTTATTTCCATTTCCTCTTTTCGCTATGTGGAATGCAAAAGCCTAAAACACCAAATCTAAACTTTCCCAAACTTTCTATTTCCGAAGTTTTAGTTGTGCACTTTAATTTCAACTTTTTGTTGGTTTCTTAACATCTTTCTCTAATACATTACATACTTCTTCATTAGGAAATATACCTGTTAGGTCATGGTTTTGTCTTCCTTAGTTTTATGATTTTGTTTATGTTTTTGAAACTTTCTAATATTTTTGCTTCTAGAAAATTTTGGTTTATAAAGGTTAATTTTGAGTTTAAGCCTTTTAGTTTTCATCATTTTGATTTTTCCTATTTTTAAGCTTGCTTTTATAAATTTTGCTTAGAGTTCATTCTTGAAGGGTTCTACAAGGTATATATTGGTTAAATGGTTTCATAAATGACACTAAGATCAAGATTAATCATATAAACCAAGTCTTAAACCTGATTAGTGATTTAATGAGATGAAATTATGTGTTTGGACTTTCTTATAGTGCAAGAGCGAAATTAATACACTAGAGCGCTACAAGAAAGTCGTGAGTGCCCAAATAGTTATTTTTCAGTCCGATTTTTTTGGGGGTTTCATCCTTGAGGTTTTAACCACTTCAATTATCACATTTGATACGTGTCTTGCCAAGTTTATCATTGAAATAGGTGTATAGTCATCATATGAGGGAGGTCGTGGCAATTGCATGCAAGCTCATGGCGAATGATGATAGTGAGTGGAACGAGGCAAAATTTTCAAGAATATGTTCTTAAGCTGAAGAATACGAATGCATTTAAATTCATGGTGGAGACATATTGCTGAGAAATCAGAGTTTTGACAGTTAAATGAAGAATTAGGGCTTTCCAGTAGCGACAGTTTGAAGCGATATGGACAGTTGGAGACAACTGGAATGTGGAATTCGACACCTAACCTTTGAAGAGATCGACTTCCAGTGCTTGTATTAAGATTTTGAGCAAGTACCCCGTGTGGCATTTGATAGGGTTTGTTAAATTTGGGGGTTTTCTGATAAAGCCTAAAATGTCAAAATTCTAAGGAAGGATATGAATTTGCTCACTCAATAGACTATGAATGATGAAATATTAATCAATATATCTAAGTATTCATCGTTTAAGTTAGTAAAGTTTAGAGCATAACTATTGGAGGTCCCTAAATTTGTGATTAGGTCAAATTGTTGAAATTTGGTACAAAACATTTCCTAAACTGTCTGATAGGGCAGACTGTGAGAGTTTGAAGATAAATAGACTACCAATACTGTGAGAGTTTGAAGATAAATAGACTGTGAAATTATTGACAGGTGCTGCAAACCATAGTGAAAATGAAGAAAAGTGGAAAAACTAATAAGGCTGAGCCCACTAATCTCAGTTGGATAGATAAATTTCCAGAATGTGATGAGCTATTTGAAAATGCAAGATGGTTGATTTTTTTCAAGAAAATTGATGGATACAATGCAGAGGTCTCCCATAAGTTTGATCAGTGCTATGACAAAGACACTATATCTTTTGATACTTTGAAATTCAAAATGACCAAAGAGTTAGTAGCTGAGGCAACATGAGTTTAAAATGAGGGAGAACTATGGTTTAAGAAAGTGCTATTCACCTTTAATGCACAAAGGTACATGGTGCCTGGTATAATTCCAGATTGGGGTAAGAGTGTACCCATTCATAACTTTAGGACTGAATGGATAGAACCTATTAAGGTTTTACAAAGTTATATTACATGTGAAGGAAGGTATGCCTTTGTTTTTAAATACCATTTCAGATTTCTTCAACACCTCAGTAATGAGTCAAAGATGAACGTGCCTTTCTTCTTTCTAAAGAGCCTATAGAAGATGTCTTGTAGAATTAAAGAGCACCAGAATCATACTAGACAGTCCATTTTCCACCATGGACTTATCAAACTCATTATAAACACAGTGTTGCTGAGTAAGGGGAAAACTTGGGAATATTTCCTTTTTTGGTCAGGGTTTCAGAATGGTCAAGAAGGATAGTCTCATAGAAAACAAGTTGATAAAGGATAGACCTTGTTTAGAAAGCTTAGACAGAAGATAAAGGTTAAAGATGAAGATAGTATTAAATTGGAGGAAGTTTCAGAGCCTGCAAAAGAAGATTGTGAGTCTAAACAACATCTAAATGACATTGAGAGCAAAGATTTGCAGTCTGATAATAAGGAGACCGAGCCTATTCAGGATGATGCACCAGCAGAGACATTTGTTGCTGAAAAGATTGTACTTGCAGAGAGAATTTCAGGTGATGAAGAGGCTACTAAAGTTCAAAAACAAAGTCCAATCAGAGTCCTATTAGAGGATGAGACATGCCTGTTTGAGGAGGATAAAATTCCTGTTATTGATGAAACTAAGGTTGGCTCTAAAAAGGAATTTCACAGCCAGGAAGATGAGGTAGCAGTACCAAAGAGAAAGAAGCTAAAAGTTATTGAATTTGCCTCAGTCACCCATTAGCGAAAAAGTTTCAAAATGTTAGGGGAACTTGCTCCTGTGTGGAGACCAAAGACTAGACCCAGAAATAAGCTCAGGCTGAATATGAAGAAATTGCTAAACCCTAAATTGAATAAAGAAGGAGTAACAATGATAGAAGACTCCTCCTCTGATGAAAAATTGGATGTTGATAAGGGTGACAGTAAATGAAAAAGGCCAATGAAATCAGAAAGAGAGTCTGCCCTTACTAAGACTAAACTGTCTAATATATTTCTAGAGATACGAAGTCAAATGTTGCAGGAACAGCAAGAAGGTAAGATAGAGGCTTCTCACTCAGAAAAGAAGGTGATGATTGAGGAAAATGTTCCATGTGAAGCTGAGACTAAAGAAAACCTAAGTTTTCCTGAAACTCCTACAGAATTGTTGCCAGAAGATGAAGAAATCTAGTGGAGACTAAACATTCCATGGCTTCCTAATGAGATGCAAAGTACAGCAGGAAATAAAGCATTTGATTCAGAAAAAGAGAATTTACAGAGAACTATAAAACAATATAAATATCAGGTGGAATATATGTAGGAGACAAATGATGTCTTGGTTATGGCCAATAGAAGACTTAGAGAGGATCTGGATGAGGTGAATAGCCATTATCAGGAGTTGATTGCAGTCTCAAAAGAGGCATTGAAAAGGAAGAGGAACACAGAGTCTCAATTTACAATGTTGAAACAAACCATCAAAGATCTACAGCAGCAAAATGAAGAACTCACTAGAAAGATGGCAGAGATGGAAGCAGATCAGCTGAAGGCTAGAAGAAAGGCCCAAGCCCTTGAAGGGATAGCCTTGTTAGCTGAAGCAGCTAAAGATTTGTAAAGCTTGTTAACACAATCAGTTATTAGTTATGTTTTGAAGGATATTTCATATTTGTAATTATTATTTTGATAGAACTATTTCGATGAGTAGGCTGAAAACCAGTTAGGGTTTAGTCCTAAACCAATTTTGGAAGGATAGTATTAATGTATGTGAAAAAGAGAACTAAGGGTTCGATTTTTTGGCTGGCAAGAGGAGGTCTTCAGACTTGTTCATAAGCTAAGTAAATGACTCTTATGTGTATTTGAAAGACTGATTATGAAATATATGCTCTATTTACCCTTAAGTTTGTTCTCTGGCTTCATTTATAGCTTGTTTTAGCTACTCAGTTGGTAATTTCATTGCTGGTTTAAAGTTTTTATACTTGTAGTGCTTGCCATTTGTGGATGAACCTCAGTGTTGTTTTCTGTTGGATATATGGTTATTATGTTATGCATCTCAGTTTTTCTATGCTTGTGATTTAGTTTTTATTTGGGTTATGAATGCATTCCCTCTTGTCATCAAACTTCACAACCAGAAAACCTTAAAAACCCTAAAAAACCGTGTTTTGTTTTATTGAGATATTTGAGATTGTGTTGGCTTGTTCTCTTGTAGTCTGGGAACAATTTCTGGCATAAACAATACCAATATGCCAATTGACGTTAATTGACATACTTTTTTTAAGTGCAGCTGTAATTTTTCATTGATAAATGTTTAGCCTAAATAGTTTAAACACTTTCACAACTTCCATAAATTATAAGTTTAAGATTTTTTAAAAGAACAGTGTTTAAATTTATTTAATTCAGTGCGAGACACAGCTCTTTATACTATATATAGTCTTGGATATAATAAAGGTGCTTAGAATCAATAAGATATAATATCCTTTAAAGCATATCAAACAAATATTAATAAAAATAAAAAAATAGACATCATTATGAATACTCGAAATCTAATGAGTGGCGAAATTACTATTTATGAATCTTTAACAAAAATAATAGTAAAAATACAAACAAAACTCGATCAAAATGGGAAAACTCATTTTCCAATTAAATAAACTTACAGAACTATCCTTTGAAGTAATACTAATTGACAAATTAGTGTTAGGAATCAATAACCATTTATGAGTTGTAGTAAAATAGTATGTAAATTAAATAAATACATTTTTTCAACGTACATTTCAATGTCAAGCTTGTACTGGAAAATCACTATATAATTAAACACATATAATGCATGACCAAACTATGATCAATATACCACAAATATGGAGAAATAACTCGAATAAACATGACATGAGTAATAGTGTTATTTTATTCAATTGCAAAACATTACAATCTTTCCAAAACTACAAACGTATCGAAATTGCGCACATCCTCTGTTCCCATTTCCAATTCCCTGATTTCCCATTTCCGACATTTCGCATTCCGCAAATACTATGTTTTGCATTAAGGAACACACAATTTCCAATGTTCATATTATTTTCTCTTTGCCACAAATGTTTATGGTAAATCTAGCTCTCTAATTGGAGCCTATATCTTATTTCCCAATTTCGCCTTTTAGAAAATTCTTATTAAACAATATTTTAAAATAAATGAACAATAAATCCATTCAGTCATCTAGATGTTGGATCATATTTAAACTTCATATTTATTAACATAAATAATTGTTATTGGATCTTTACATAAATTTCATACACCAAAATCAAGTTATTCACGTATATTACATCCTTAAACTTTAGGTTTATTGAGAAATAATATATTTAGATATATTAGATCTTTGAACTTCATATTATTATTTTTTTGTAAGTCTACATTGTTATTAATCAACTATACAAAAAATTACAGAATATCGAGAAGTTTGGTCAGGTGAAAACAGCAGTCTAACAACCACCCCAATCCGTCAATAGCAGAAAACTCTACAGTTGTAGTGTAAAGAGCATAAAAACCATACAAAAAATGGAGCTTGTTGCCTAAGTAAAGTTTAAACAAAATTACAGAGATATTCAAAAGAGCCACAATAACCCCCGTGATATATGGGGGGCTATGTACAAAATTACTATGAAGGAACGTTTATCAAGAGACCTTAAAAAATAAAAACCAGCATAAACTTAGATGTAAATAAAATGAAGCAAAATAGACAAAAAAGAAACAGGAACAAGCTCATGGGTTAGCACTGCTGATAGTGGCAGTCGTGTCCTGCATTTCCTCAACGATAGTACAAGGCCCAAAGAATTCCTCGTCTGAGGATGGTAGATTGGGCTTTAGCGCTAGGACAACTGCTTTCCCCATAGAAGCATTCGTTTTCTCCACAGAAGCATCCACTTTCCCCATAGAAGCATCAGATTCACGAGCTCGTTTGGAAAGCTGGCTAATCGTAGTCGGAATCGGAACATGCACTATAGATGCAACAGGCATGGTAGGATTGACATTCATTGAACCAGATGGATCCATAGAGACACTGCCACTACCTCCACCACCCAAGGAGTCAAATCCCTGGACTAATTTTTTCCAGATGGCCATGACATTTCTGTGTGTTATGACAATATCTAATTCCACCATTTTGGACGTAGCCTGTGAAATTGCCAACTTAGCATGGTTCAATCTAGCTATCATTTCCTCCATGAGTGTGCCCATCATGTTTTTGATGATCCAATAGTGGTTGGGGATGCCACCATCAATATCACGAGCAAGGTTCTCATTTACAAGCTTGGTTTCCCAGTCATCTAATATGCACTAAACTTGCGGAGAAATTTCATTGTTATAACCATCTACCTTTGTCACCCACGCCCCTCGTTACGAATGTCCACGAACACTCATAGCATAACGAGACATGCCACGCTGCTTGGACATAGTATGATGGTTCAAATGCAGAACAAAACCCAGCAAAGGCAGACGGAACGATTTTTGCAACAAAATCTGGGAAAAACAAAAGTGCCCCAAGACCCAAGTAGTTAACCAAGAAATAGCTCAATTAAATGAGGGAGAAAGGTTCATAACCACACTAAAACCAACACGAGGCACGGCAGCCATTAATGGGGACAAAATATTGTTGTACCACTTCCAATCCCTGACCAAGCCAAATTGCACTATAACCAAATAACGAAATGACCACCAGGTCAAATTGTGCCTTAGCTAAGTATTGACGGTGTCCTCCATTGAAGTCGATACGTACTGACAAAACTTTGTCGACAGGGACTAATTAATGTCGTCTCAGAAGAAATGGAAAGGGACAAAGAGGATTAGTCGTACTAGCCATCGCACAAATATAAACATTGTTATAAACTTGGCACAGAAAGAAGTTACGCAGAAATAATACGAACAGACAAAATAAACTCCCATTTCACAACATCTATTTAACTAATCAACTCCATGCCGCCTTCTTGGGTCCCTGCTAGATCACGGAATATAATAACTGGAAAATTTAATCATGACCGTGTTGTACCTAAAATATTCAATGGAACCTGTTGTAGCAGTGGAGTCGCCACTCTGCATGACGGACGTGAGTACCGAATCAACTATAATCCCAGCATTTAAACTCAATTGATGACCAACTTGACCAGTCTGGACAGGAAGACCCGCTTCATTAAAGCGTAATGAGTGCAGGATAGGTGGAAATGTGATGGGATGACAAGTACACCGTTGTTCTGCCACAATAGCTCTGTCCATTCCATCCTTGCCAATTTGACTCTTATCATCTGCATCCGAGGTTAAACTTCATATTTATTAATAGAAATAATTGTTATTATTCATTATTCAATTTATAAACTTCATATACCATGCCCAAGAAAAATATAAATCCAATACAATTACAAAAAAATGTTTCTTAGAAATTTACTCTATAAATTTAAAAATATTATTCTTTAAAATGATTAAATTTTAAATGACGTTTTAACTCATTTCTCTAAATAAAATAAAATCATATAATTTCTAATATATATAAACAAATTAAAAAGATATTATAT
This sequence comes from Pseudotsuga menziesii, assembly GCA_001517045.1. Taxonomy (NCBI): domain Eukaryota; kingdom Viridiplantae; phylum Streptophyta; class Pinopsida; order Pinales; family Pinaceae; genus Pseudotsuga; species Pseudotsuga menziesii. The sequence goes on from LPNX011186498.1 coordinate 111,091, forward strand.
ATATTATGAATATTTTTATTTTATAATATTTATTTTCAATTTCCAAAATCGGGTATCAAGAACCGAAAATTCCAATTTTTGTTAGGGTTATTTGCGGTATCCGTGATTTCCAATTCTCGATATTTCGAATATCGGAAATCAGATACTGAGCTTTTTGTTGAAATAATTGGATGGCTTCCTCATTTGGATTCGTGATATTTCTGATATCGAAAACCAAGACATTCTGACACGTATAAGGTTAATTGCAAAGGTGAACATATGATTTTGAGAATCTGAAATGTCAGAAATCGGAGAATCAGATAATCGAAAATAATTGTTATTATTCAATCTATAAAATTCATTTACCATGCTCAAGAAAAATATAAATCCAATACAATTACAAAAAAACGTTTCTTAGAAATTTACTCATTAAAATTCTTTAAAATGATTAAATTTTAAATGAATTTTTAACTCATTTCTCTAAATAAAATAAAATCATAAAATTTCCAATATATATAAACAAATTAAAAACACATTATGGGTTATTTGGTATGCAATTTCCGAAACACGATATGCAATTTCCCAAATCGGGTATCGAGAACCGAAAATTTCAGTTTTGCTAGGGTTATTTGAGCTATCCATGTTTTCCAATTCCCGATAATTCGAATATCGGAAACCGGATACTCAGGTTTTTGTTGAAATCATTTGTTGGCTTCTCGATTCCAATTCGTGATATTTCGAATATCGAAAACCAAAACATTCCGACACGTGTGAGGTTAACTAAGAATGTGAACATACATTTTCTAGAATCCGAAATGTCAAAAATCGGAAATTGGAAAATAGGGTAGTGCTCTGTTTTAATTGAATGTGACTCTTTCTCTATTGCAAAAAGATTGTGACATGTATTCATTATGTCATTCTGTGTCAATAAAATGATAGGTATTAGTTTTTTGGCTAAATGAAAATGTTGCTTATGAGATGATGAAACACCCTTGTTGTGTTTTAATTGACTCTTACTCCTTCTCTGTTGCAAAAGGGTTGTGACTTGTATTGGTTATGTAAAATGAGAGATATTAGTTTTGCAATTCTCATATTTGATTTCCAGAATCCGAAATCTAGGATTCCGGATTTTTAATTTCTTTCTTGACAACTTCCACTTTTCGCTTTAAATAAAGTGAAAAATATTGAAAAAAACTGACTACTAACTAACTGTATAAGGACACTTAAACACAATGAGTAATGATTTCAAGATAGTACTATTACAAGATATAACATATGAAACAAAACAACCAATTAATGTGCAAACATGCAAATCAAAATTACTTCTTTCAACTTAATTTAGAGCAACTTAAGAAATTATATTGCAAAGAACAATATCCAAAGTGTTAAAGACACACAAATTGCAAGTACAAGGCAGTCCAAATAACACAATGTCTATCTCTCTTTAAATAAGATTCCAAACTTACCAGAAAAGAAAATGTTTCCAAAACGTTGAACTACATAATCAGATTGTTTCGAGGTGTGCCCAAGGGCGTAACACCACTTGGAAAATACCTCCAAAATGTCATCGAATTTCTGAAAATGAGCATTCCTCAACTGAATTTCAGACTTGCAAATTTGGGAGGAGATTTCCTCCTCTCTCATTTTCTTCCATTCTTTGATGAACAATTGTATCCGAGCTATCGAAGCATGGGGAGCTTCGATTCATTTCTCGATATCTTGCACCGTTAGCTGACTGATTTGTTGGATCAACTCTTTAGAATCATCAAACTTCTTTTCCACTTATTCCAAATGAAGTTTAGGTGAAGGTGCATCATTGATAAGATCCAGAACAGGAAAACTCAAAGAGGTTAGCAAATTCTTTGAATTTGACCACCTCTGTTCACAAGCCATTTGTCTTGCATTGATTAAAGCTTCAACTGAATCACAGATACCCTCCCATGTCTCAATGGCAACTTCATTTGTTTTGACCTGTAACTTGTCTAAGATTGGCAAGCCATCGGGTCTTTCCTTAATATGCTTTTTCCAACCTGTTACTTGCTTGGCAAGCCATCAGGTCTTTTCTTAATATGCTTTTTCCAACCTGTCACTTGCTCTATAGAAGTGGATGCTTTTCTCATCCGATGATGGTGATCCTCAACGCTTTCAGAATGCTTGCTAAACTTGTCATACAACACTTGCATCTCATCAAAACAAGTATACAAATCTATCACAGCCTGCTAGAAGTCTTGGTGTACTTTACAGAATACTTGTTTGAAATCCTCGGGTGTCAGATCCAAAAAAGACGAGGCTTTTGAGGCTATATGAGCATCTTTTAGGCGTTGACTGACATGAGCAATTAGTTCTGCTTATTGCATATTCAAAATGTCAGCATTCTCAAGTTGGTGCTTGAGTTGTTCAGCTTTGTTTTTCCATTTCTGCACTCGTCTTCTTGTTCTCGTTTCAACTGGTCGATTTATTGTTCATGCCTCTTTTCTCCTTCTGCTAAGTCATGTTTGGCCTTCTGCAATTCCTTCTCTTTTTAACCAAGAGCCAAACTTAATTGTGAAACTGAGTTAAAATTAGGTCCAGCAAAAACTCCCATGGCAGTTGTTGTGTCCATTGCCCCTTGTTGAATATCACTTGTGTCTACCTTCCAAATGACTTGACCAAGGGCAGGCACATGTTTTCTTGAGCCTTCTCTGGCTTTCCTAGCTCCCCTTTTAAGGACAACTTTATCGTTTTTACTCCAATAATATTTTCCCATGGATACCACTCCATCTTCTCCAAAATCTGCCATCACTTTTGATGATGAAATGTTATGGTCGTGGATGGTAACCAGGGAATCAGTTTGGCTTTGGTTTAAAGGAATGTCTATGCTAAGGGGGGAAATATCCATGGGAATAGAAGCATAGGTATAGGTGAGTGATGTAAACGAATCATACATAGGCAAATATTCTTTTTGAGAAAGATTCATAGAGGCACGAGGAATGTCCTCCTGAAACAACTGGGGAATTGGGGATGTAGCAGAAGTATCAATAGGTGAATTAACTGAAAAGGTGGGCATGCTAGTAGTAGCTCCCATTATTGATGACAAATTTACATCAAAAAGAATGTTGGCAAGATGATGAACCTAACATAAAGGGAAATCTTTGCATATTGGGCATGGATGACAGAAGGCTAGTTATAATAACCTCAGCGTCTTGTTCCACATCTATATTATCAATCTAAATCTGAGCGGAAGATAAAGAGATTACCTTCTGTGCACAAGCATCTTGGACAAGTGTCTGCTCTTTGTTGCCAATTGAGATCGAAGGCATGAGCTTTTCTTTTTTGGGTGCTTCTAACACTTGAGCCTGATCAAAACCTGCTTCAATCTTCTGTCTTTTAGTTTGAACTTCAGTTAGCTTTGCCTGAGTTTCAAAATTTCTTTTGAGTTCTGCCCCTTTCTTCATAGTATCTTCCATTGTAGTAATAGAGGGGCTAGATGAGCCTTCAAGGACACCTTTTCCTTTGTCCTTGGGTTGAGCAACAAGAGCAGCAACAGAACGTGCTACATGTTCTCTCGCTTCTTGTTTTGTCTTCTCCTTTTCAATTTCTTGTTTCAATTTTAGTTTATATCCTCTTTCTTGAAGAGTTCTTGTCTTAAGATCCTTTTGATACTAGTACAGATGGGACTTGGTCTCTGCATCACTAATTTACCGATTGCTTACTGAAAATTGGTAGCTCCTCGGAACATGGAATCATCGGGATCGTTATCATGAACATATTGAAATTTCACATGCTCACGAGCAAAGAGATTAGCCAAATATGCCACTGGCTCATACATTCTTTTGTATGCCTCCCCCAAGTTCATAACATAAATTTCCTTTCCCACCAAAGACACATGAGCAGGACTCTGTGGCGTAAGGTTTCCAAGATTCACAGGAAATTTGGGCCAACCCTTCTTCTTATGTTTGGTCAACTTGGGTAAAACCCCATCAATGATAGTCTGATAGGCGAATTATTGAAGCCCCATTCGGTCTGGAACTATTCTAGGAAGCAAGTGGACTATATTACTGCCCCAAATCCTTATGTAAGAGAAATATTCTCCTACATACCAGTCGCCAAACATTGAAATGAGTTACCTATCACTCTTAGAGAATGCAGGAGCATCGGCTTTGAAAATATTGAAGTACATTAACCCGAGAAATAGGTCACAGAGTTCATAAACGCGAGGGATGAAATTTTCGTCCCACATATCAGCGCAATATATGTGAACCGGTGGAGATTTGTCGGTCCAATTCCAATTTAAGGTCGGGAAAGAAGTAGACGCACAAAATGTATCCCTTACTAACCTTGACATATAGAAAGATGGTTTACGGTTGTCAGGGGTTTTCTCATATTTTTCAATTTCCTCGCACAAATTGACAGACAGAATTTGCGCCCAATTGAAGGAATGACCTTTAAGCAGGAGATGGTTCGCCATAGGGACCCATTGCACTTTGAATAAGGAACAATTCAGTAAACCATATCCTGAAAAACATGTCGGCCAACAACGAAAAGGGTTCTCTGAACCAACAAACTAGATATGCTGCAAGTGAAACGAGAATGTCAACTGTTGGGTCTTCCAGCCAATATTTCACCACTTCTTCGTAATTGAATTTGGCATGGCTTTGATCGAAAAATTTTGACAAGAGAAGTTGCTTGGGGGTTGGAAAAGCGTAAGCCCTAGCAAACAAATCTGGACGGAATGAAGCAATAATGACTTTATCGATGTCATGAAATATTCCAAGCTCAAGGTCTACGTGGTCCAATTCCCACTTAACAGGGTCCGTGTAAGGCATAAATGGGGGTCTAGAAGCAACGCGATGGAGCTGAGAATTGCATATCTGCAGGTAGGCAGGTTGGTCATGAGCAACACATGAAAAGTCATCATTGTCAAAAATAACACAAATTCTAGACCATCCTAGATATGAGCTGTCAGACACATAACTACTCGTGTTAGTGAAAACACCGACACTCATATCTTTGTTTTTCTTCTCTTGAAGAGCCATTTTAGATCTAGTATTCCTGGTCATGGCAGATACCTTCTCTGATTGACTTTTAGCAACCATGTCTAAAAACGATATGAGTTCAAATTTAGCAGTAAAAATTTATCAAAGGGTGAAAAATTACAGGTGGAAATGCTAAAAGAGTCACAAATCTGAGCACTGGGACACAGAGGATATGCATTGTAAAAAAACCCTGAGCAGAGTGAAAAAGCACAAGTAACAAATGTAAAAATTAATCATAAATTCGAATCTTAAAAAACCCAACTAAAATGGCAAAAATACTATAAACCGTATATTTCGTATGCATAAACGGAAATTGACAAAATTTACTTTTCATTTTCGATTTGTGGAATCGGGAATCGGGAATCGGGAATCGGAAATCGGGAAACAAACTTTCAGTCGAAAAAAGTTGGTGTTTCCAGTTTTCGAGGTCCAGATTATCGGAAATCGAGAATCGTGAAAGCATACAAATCCAGTTTTCGGATCCGACGTATCGAAAATCGAAAATCGCGAAAGAAATCTTCAATTTGATCTAAAGTGAAACTTTTGATTTTCGATACTCGAAAAACACAGGACATAGGATTTCCGCAATCCGAAATGTCAGAAATCGAAAATAGGAACATAGGATCTTCTTTATTTGAACACATGATTTCCGAATTTTGAAATGTCAGAAATAAAAAATCCGCGAATCGGAAATTGGAACATATGGTGTTCCTTATTGGAAAACATAGTATTTCCAGAATCTGAAATGTCGTAAATAAAAAATTGGGGAATCGAAAATCAGAACATATGGTGTTCCGTATTGGAAAAATAAGACATAAATTTCTGGATTCCGAAATGTCGGAAATAGGAACATGGGATGTTCCTTATTTGAAAACATAGGATTTTTGGAATCCGAAATGTCGAACATCGAAAATTCGGCAATATGAAATCCGGTGTTTCGTATGCAAAGCGCAAAACAAACTTCGACAAAGCTCCAAAAAATGCATTTTTGCTTCCCGATATCGGATATCAGAAATCACAATCAATAAATACATGTTAGAAAGACACAAATATCAGTATTAATTCCCAGTCTCCCAACATAATTCAGAAAAGTTGAGTTACAGAAAGACACAATATTTTTACCCTCTCAATGCAAATGCTAGTATTTTGTTTAAGTAAACATGTCAATAACATATGATTACCAAAATATGTTAGCAATTAAGTTCACCTCTTCATATGTTCATTCCATGGAAATTATCATGGAAAACGATTGTAAACAACTTTGAGTTTTAAATAAAATAAAATATAGTGTAATGAGTATAATTAGGAGGAATGGAATTACAAAGTGATTTTGTGATTTAATGGTACTCCCTCTCAGTTATTTTGTGCCTCTCGAGGGATCAGACCCTTCATGAATGGATTGCCTTTGATGTCATTCTCAGTACCTTCTGTAAGGCATCAGGGTTGACCATTAGTGTCGATAAATCTTGCTTTCTTTTCAACAATGTCGACGGGGATACTCTGGGGGATATTGCTCTAGTCCTTCCTTATAAAATGGAGCCCATTGCTTCGGGTTTCAATTACCTTGGCTTTCATCTTAAACCACTGGGATATAAGGTCAGTGATTGGAAATAGTTGGTAATGAAGTATGAAAAAAGAATCCATAACTAGTCTCATAAGCTTCTTTCTTTGGGTGGCCGTTTGACCCTTGTCCATGTTGTCCTGTCTAGCATCCCTGTATACTGGATTGGCCTTGCTCCCCTCCCTGTCTCTGTCTTAAACATGCTCATAAGCATTACCTTTGCTTTTTTATGGGGATCTACAGGGAATAAACACAGGTATCATTTAACTCAATGGAAGCAACTTGCCTGGCCAAAGAAGAATGGTGGCTGAGGCATTAAGAACCTACAATGGTTTAATATTGCACTGAGGCTAAAAAACTTATGGATGTTATTACACAGTGAAGATTTATGGCACGATGTTCTTATGGATAAGTATTTAAATAATCTCTCGGTAGTGGCATGGATCAGAGGAAAATTTTTTAATAGCCATGGAGTCTCTATTTTTTGGAAAGGGTTCCTGGAACCTCTTCCATGGATGGGAAGATGTTTATCATGGCAAGTTGGTAACGGACATGATGTTCTAGTGGGTATCAGCCCTATCATTGGAACTCCAACTTCTCACACTCTTCCAACGAAGCTCAAAGAATTCTTGGAGGACCTGGATATAACCACGCTATCTCAAGCTCATAATACTCTGCCTGGAACACATCACTACTGGTACACGTCAGAGGACCTGTGCATAGTTGGTGAATGGAAGCATGCTTGGGACAACTTCATGAAGGGTCTGGAGATGGGTCGAATCAGGCTTAGCACTCAGCCGAATTCACTTGTCTGGGTACACGATAGGTCTGTCGATACAATCTCTGCCAAGACTGTTTATGACTATATTGTACAATCCTCACAACCTCCGACAGGTAACAGTCTGCAAGCCCTTATTTGGTCAGGTACCTTGCCCACAAAAATTAGTTGTTTTATATGGCTGGTGCTGGAAAATAAAATATTAACATGGGACAATCTTCAGAAGAAAGGCTGGACAGGGCCTAGCATTTGTGCACTCTGTAGAGAAGATGAAGACAATGCTTTGCATATATTTTCATCATGCTCAGTTTGGAATGATGTTATCAGTCATCTCAGTGGACATTTTCATTTCAATCCCCTTCCTCAGTGTGACAATCTATTTATTTATATGAGGAACTGGACTAATAGTTTCTTTAAGCATTCGTTTTGCTGCTACCTCTTGTTCTTCATTATGTGGACTATTTGGAAAGCTAGAAATGATTATATATTCGAAGGAAAAAATATCTCTATCCTTAGCATTATTTTACAGACTGAATACTTATCCCAGTTGTATCAGCCTCCCTGTAGAAAGTCAAAGAAGCCTAGAGCCCTTGGCTCAAGCCCTGCACTTGTTTATCCCTGTGGTTTTTTTGATGGGGCATCAGTCAACAATATTGGAGGAGTAGGTATCTGTATACACCTGAATAAGTCTCATTCCTTCGAGTTTTCTCTGGGGGCTAGAACTTGTACCAACACTAAAGCAGAATTGATTGGTCTCTGGGCTCGTTTGCATATTGCCTAGGTGATGGGGATCCCCACACTAAATATTTTTGGGGATTCTTTGGTCATTATAAACGGGGTTAAGGGTACTTATGCCCTCTCTCCACCTGATCTCAGTCACTGGTGCAAGGATATCAGGAAACTCAATTCCTATTTTCTTAACTTGTCCTTCTGTCATATCTACTGTGAATATAATCAGATTGCAGACAACCTATCAAAGTCAGCCCTGTCTTTGGCTCCTGGTTCTGGTATTTATTCTTAAAATTTTGAAGGCCTTATGGTCTCTCATGATACTTTTATGCTCTTTTGAGCTCGGTGCTGGAGCTTGTTCTCCATTTATATTTATTAGCACCTTTATGTGGTGTGGAGTGGGTGACCTCTGATAGCAGATCTGCACTGTTATGTTCACGATAGAGATGGTTTAGATGGACTAGAACACTTTTTGTCTTTGACAGGATTGTGTATCTGATGGGTTAGTTCTTGGATCTCCCCCTTGGCAGCGTGTTGTGTTGAGACTTATTACTGGTTTACAGTTTTCTGATTCTCTCTCATTGAGCATGTATGATTGTAACCCTTACTCAGGGATGGCACTTCAGATGCCCTTTGATTCATTATATGAATATCAAGGACAGACTTTTTTTCTTCTGAAAAAAAGTGATTTTGTGATTTTTCTATCTGGCAAAAAACAGTAGTTCACATTTTTTTTTATTAATTTGTATTTTAAATAAATATATATAAAGTTCAAGACGATGTTAGAATGGTATTATTTTAATGACGTAATTGTTTCTCGTCGGTAAAGTGTCAATCAGATATAAGTATGTTTGAAGGGTTACCTATATCCTTTGTATTTTGGTCATCAATGTGTACTTAATATTATTGTTATGAGCTTTTTTTTTAATGATAATAATAATATATTTTCAAATTGACAATTTACTTAAATATCAATTTGATATATAAGATCAGGTGTGCATATTGTATCCTCTTTGGATTGTAGAACAATTATCAAACGTTTATAACTCTGGTTCTTAATTTTTATTTATTCAACTCTTATGTAAAGAAAGGGAAATCCAAAATTTTATTAAAATACTTTTTTTTCTAAAATTTTGGATCAAAGATCCGACCTTTTGGAAGGTAAGAGGTTTTTAACCATTTATAATTTATTAAGAAGGCATGTATTATCTTGATCGAATATCTTATTTGGGATGTATTTTTAATTATGTAGGTTAATTAAGTATAAGTATGTTTGAAGGGTTAACTATCTCCTTTGTATTTTGGTCATGAGTTTGGTACTTAATATTATTGTTATAACTTTTTTCTAATTTTGGTTATTAATTTGGTACCTTAATATTATTGTTATGATCTTTTTTGTATAATGATAATAATAATCTATTTTCAAATTTACAGCTTAGCTAGATACCAATTTGATATATAAGTTCATGTGTGCATCACACGAGATTCGTCTTGTTAACTAATATCTTATCATTTTCATTCATAAAGGGGGTTTTTTAATTCTGAATAATAATGTCAATATATTTAGGTATTAGGGGATTGGGGTATAGGGTATGGGAGGTATAAAAAGGGGTATCTAGTAAAAATAAGGAATATCTCATAAACATATTGGTTTTTAATGAGAAATACATATCGGAAGGGGGGCTCAACAAAATGATTTTGGTAGGTATTTATCAAAATTTAGTGAAATTGGGGGTATTCTTTAATATCCCATAAACAAAGGCGCTATGGCATAGTTTCACTAAGTAAAGACTTTATGGCGTGTATACAGTATCCTCTTTGGATTGTAGAGCAATTATCAAACGTTTATAACTCTAGTTCTTAATGTTGTATTCATTCACTTTATATGTAAACAAAGGGAAATCCAAAATTTTATTAAAATATTTATTCTCTAAAATTTTGGATCTAATATCTGACCTTTTGGAATGTCAAAGGTATTTAACCATTTATAATTTATTAAGAAGGCATATATTATCTTGATCGAATATTTTATTTGGGATGTATTTTCAGTAATGTAGGTTAATTAAGCATTGGGAAAACTCTTTATGACATTGTTTCATAAGCTTAGGTTATTGTAAAACTATATTTACTAACTTAGAAGACATAGAATACCAAATTTGGTATAACTTAATAACTGAGTGGTAAAATTTTATAGATGATAGTTTTTTAAGGATTTTTTGAGGCTATCTCAAACCTCATGGTGTTACTCCCTTGCCAATGAGCATCCATAGCCTTGAAAGAGACACCCTGAGCAATATTCAATCAATCAGTCATGCCTTATCCTTTAACAAACTATGTAAAATAAATAATATTGTGGAGCGGGCGTGAGGAGGCAGCGCGTGAGGAGCTGATCAACGCGAGCTAGGGCTCGATCTGGTCTTCAGCACGAGCTGAGGCTCGTTGTGTGGGTAT